>CM076572.1:155742784-156302784 GCA_034641835.2 Pinus albicaulis | reverse complement strand
CTCCCACAATTTCATTTGTATTATGTCAGAAAGATTTTAATGTAGGACTCATGGTTCATAGAAACCATTGTCAATTTTAGTACAACATTTTATTTGGATGATGGCCTAATGTTATTGTTACAAAAGATTTCATCAGTCCATTAAATACCCAAATTAAGTGGTCTGTAGACTACCTACTTGCAAAACAAGAAAGAATTGATAGTAAAATTGTTGATAAATTGACTAATGAACCAAGTGTTGATGCTCATTAATGATTGTTAAACCTTTGCAAGCCATTGTGGGTGTCTTAGTACCTCCAAATCCATTCATGATATGTATTTCATGTCACTTTACCACCATGAGCCTCTGGTACAATTCAAAAAATCAACAAAAGAGAAAGAACCTCTTCCTTCCTCCAAAGAAAAAGGTCACCATAGCTCCTATTGAATAATGAACTCCACAACCTATCAGAAATCAAACAACAAATGAGATTATCATAAAAGAAATTCCTTGGTTCCCTTGGAATTTTCTAAAGTTAAAAGGGGATTTGTCCCCTCTTTGTAATGTTTATAGAAATTCTTGCTATAAAAGAAGAAGCAAATCATAACCCCATTCTTAAAATGGAATTTGTCCCCTCTTTGCAATGTTTACAAAAGTTCTCGGTATAAAAGAAGCAAATCATGACCACATTCTTAAAATCATCCTATGGTGTTCTTTTTATTTAAAAGAAATGGTTTAAAATGGTTAGCGGTTTTGTTATTTAAAATAAGGGTTTAAATAGGTTAGCGATATTTTTTTAATTTAAAAAGAAGGGTTTAAATTGGTGAGCGGACCTTTGGGAGTCCTCTCTTATATGTTCATTACATGTTATATATGAATTTTTAATGAGGGTCTTATATGTTCATTACATGTTATATATGAATTTTTAATGAGGGGTTTAAATTGGTTAGCGGACTTTTTATTTCAAAAACACGTTTGAATTGTTTACTCGACCTTTGGGAGTCCTCTCTTATATGTTCATTACATGTTATAATCACCCACGGTCGTGACCGAGTAAAGCAACATATAAAACATCATCATCTAGCCAAAAAGCCACTTACGAACAACTTTATATATTTGTGAATGATTTGCACTTTAAATGTGGGAGAAATTCCCAAAAAATGTATCATTTTTTCATTTTTCCAAAACACTTCAGCCATACACACACGCCTGAAGGTTTCTGGACACATGCGAGCAACAAATTTGAAGGTCTGACAGCATTCGAGGGCCTTGCTATAATCCGGATACGGTAGCATAAATTGAGTATATGAGCAATGTGTGGAAGTTCCTTACGGTCAATGTGGGACATGTCATTTTCAAATAAAAAAGGGAGGTACAAGAAGATAATGTGGAGGTGTTGTGCATACACATTACAACATAGGAAGCAAGCATTCCAAATGCTATACTAGAGGTGCCCTTCATAAATAGTCCCACTTGAAACTTAGAAACCTGCAGTGGCAAAAAAAGATATAAATTGCAGAAGAACTAGAACAGTCGGCTTCCATGGAGGAACAACTCTCCAATATACTCAAATGAAACGACGATAGAAGAGAAAGAGTAAAGAATAAATTTCGTGGGCACCAATTCAGGAGAAAAATCACTACAATAGCCTTGCAAATATCTCATGGGTGTTTTTGACAAAGAGACAGTGCCTACGATTCACTAGATCCAAATCGTGGTATAATGATCTAATGTGATATTGTGTCTCGCATGCATGTGTTTTGACAAGAGGAGCTTCTTGCTTTCTTGAATCTTTTCCTAATAGCTTCGTGCAGTTTTCTTTGTTTTTGAATAGGTCATCATACTATCAGTTAAGAAATGACTCCACAGACTGCCCTAGGTTCAAACTGGAGAGCGGTCATCTATTCTCTCTACACCTTGAATTGCTCAGTAATTTCTCACATGATCATATTTCCTCTATGAAATATTTTTATTGGTTGATCATAATGTGTTGTTAATCAAGTATTGAAAAAGATATTCCATCAAAGATTTATTAAACTCTCGCCATGGAAATAACGCTGACGATTACAATAAAAATCATGGGAACAAGATTTAAGCTTTTCAGGAACACTTCGAGGTTCCATTATTAGTTGAAATGGTCATAAATAAAGATCATAGAAACACCTTGGTATATCTCTTTTCTTGGAGCGAAAATCAAGTTCGATCTACTCATTATATATTGAATGATGGATCCAAAATATAATATGAACATTATGATGAGACAAAATAAAATCAAAGAAGATAAAAACATATGCCAAAGTCTGGTTGTTCGTTTGTGAAGAAATTGATTAAATGTAAAGGAGGAGGAGGATAATACCATAGGCCAAAAAGTTTGCGATGATAATGTCAAGGAAAAATATCTATCCATAGACTAAAAATGATTTGAAGACCCATGAAATTATGGATGGACATCTTCATATATCAAAAACCTTTGTAAAGCATGAAACCTAAAAGAATTTCGAAAAAACTAGATTAAGAACTGGTTTCTTTGCTGCGCGATAGTTCTAAAGGAGGTCAAGAATGTTGGATCAAAGAAGACTCTAAATATATTGTGCTGGAGTAGTAAACCTGAGTTTAACAGAAATCTCTAGCTTACAAAATTTTTAAGTAAACATCATATCACGATCTAATTAGTATTATATGATGTTGGGTTTATTACCTCCAAGTATTTCTAACGTATTTCAGATTGGCTCATATTAAGGTTTATTTACTTCAAGGCTTGAATAGCTTTGATATTCTTCCTTGACCTGCATAGGGTTTTGATGAAGTATTGCTATCATTCTTTTCATTTGAGTTTCCTTTCCTTTGGTATTCAGTTTTAAAAATAAAATAAAAAATAAATAAATAAGAAGCAACAATGATGAGGGCGAAACAAATATGTATATATATTTTATATAAATATAGATGTCAAATATGTATTAAAGGTAGACATTAAATTGTGAGAAAAACGAAATGAAGATTAAAATATTGAGGATATTTTCCAAATGTAGGCAACAAATGAAACCACCAGACTCTCATTTAATGACCAATTTATAAGGATTGAAACCATCAATCAACCTATGGACATCTATAAAAGAAAAAAGTTTTTCAAAATAAACAGATTCTCTCTTTTGCATACCCAGATTTTATGCATTTATGAGTGACGGAAACCAGTAGTAAGGTTTTCTTTCTTTTACTCCTAGTTTCATTCCTCATTCAACTCACTTTTTCTTGTGTGATGTCATTGTAGGTTTGCAGGTTTTCTCTTTCGAGTGTCTCCTAGAATGTGAATGCATAGCTCCACTAGTTTATATTCAATAGGTAAAGTTGAAGATCCATCATTGCATTTCTTTCACTATTTTACCTTTGAAGATGTTATTGACCTTGTGAATTTATGTAGGATGTCATCTTCTTGTTCATTGTTGAATAGTTTAAGACAATTGTGTGTCACCTTCCCATTTACTTGAATAGACCACCCCAAAAAAATGTTCTTGGATGAAAATATGCAATAAAAAAAGAAATTTACCTTGCTAGTCAAATATCCTAATGCATATCTATGTAGGAATGGAATTAAATATCGATTTAAATAAAAAAAAGGATCCACAACTAAAATTGAACTTCAATTCATTAATCAAAAGCACTGAAATCTTTTTTACATGCAAAATGGAAATAAACTAGCTCAGGCGATTGCAGCTTATCTCTGAGAAGAGATGTGATGGCTACATATCTTGTGAACTATGTTAAAATGAGGCTTGGAGGCATTTTTATTATTGATAAATAAAGAAAAATTGTAAACATACAAAAACCTAACCCTAGGACATGAAGCACCAAACATTTGTGAACCCCATTGGAATTATTTGGAATGCCAACTTCCTTGGGTCATAATTCATCCATAACGTCTTTGTTCGGCATACATGATAGCTCGTTAGAAAGATATATCTTTGTAAAACATTTTTTGTACAATCCCAAAATGTAACCACACTAATTCAAAGAATAGTTTGGCATTTTCCTTTGCTATGATACTCTTCTTGTGGGCAACCAATATAGCATCTCAAAAAAAAATTCCACGACAAAAAATACACAGTCATTACCATGATTGGTAGAAGCGAGGAAAGACAAATAATCCATACAGATGGATTCCCAAGGCTTAATCGGAGTAGGTAGAGGAGTGTACATGCCTTTCTTCTTGATGTTTGGCTTGGAAATGACACAGGAAGTGTGAGACATGATATATTGTCCAACATCCTTTCAAGGTTTTGACTAATAAAAATAATTTTGTAGCACGACGATAGTTTTTTCCACACCGAAGTATTATGCAACCCAACTGTAGTGAAACTCCCAAATCATCCTAGCACACACACTTGAAGGAATGCAAAGGTTGCCCAGGTAGCATAATAACTTGTCTTAGAGGTGGAAATATTGAACTTTCTTGCCATCCACTAGCATATGGTGTATGGTGGAAAACTTTGGATCATTTTTGTATAGTTGCATTAATTCAGAGGTCTCGTGGCTACAGGAGTTGATAAAAATGGCCAACGCTGCAACGATGGGTTGATTGGGGAAATATACACCATGATTGGTGTTTCTCTTCTTATATTTAATGTTCAATTGGAATATTTGTAGATATGTGGACCACTTCTAATGGTAATCATTCTGTAACTTCCCTTGGGTTTGTATAAACTAAAGAGGTCGATGATTTGTATGGATGATTATATCCTTCCTCGTAATGTAATATTTCCACTTCCAACAAATCTGCTCAATGGAATACATCTCTTTAACACAGGTGGGGTATTTTTGAATTATATTGGAAAGTGTCTCACTATGATAGCCCACCAGATGCCTTCACTCGGTGAGAAATGCACCAATATCATAGTTGGAGTTGTCTATCTCAATTTCAAATGGTTGTTGTAGGTTTGGAAATGTTCTTAGCATTGCAGAAGAAATGTGGTGCTTCAGCTCAATGAACTCCCTCTATTGGGATTCGAACAAGAAAAATATTGCTTTCACTTTTCCTTTGGTAACTTGACTCAAACACCAAGAGATACCATATAATACCAACAAGAACCTCCAATAAAAATTGGCAAGCCCCAAAAAGCTACAAATATATATGGGAGTGGTTGGGACTGGCTAATCCTGAATGACTTGGATCTTAGCTAGATCCACATGCTCGCCTTGATCATCAATGATGTAACTTAGATATTGGACTTGGCTCATTCCAAAGGTGAATTTATCCATGTTGGCACATAGTTTATGTTTTCATAAGGTTTGAAGGACCTGTCAAATGTGTTGCAATTTTTCATCACAATTCTTGTTGAAGATGATGGTATCATTGAGATATAAAACCACAAATGAGTTCGTGAAGGGCTGCAAGATGTCATCCATTAGCCTCATAAGAGTTGCAGGGGAATTTTTCAGTCTGAAATGCATGACCAACCACTCAAAAAGGCCCTCCTTATATTTGAAGGTGATCTTCCATACATTTGTGGTTTCCATTGGAACCTCATAATAGATATACTTCAAGTTGATCTAGCTGAAGTACTTGACCCCCTTCAGTTGGTTATTACATCCATCAATCCATGGGGTTGAATACCTATTCCTGAAAATGATTTTATTTAGTTCCTGATAATCAATGCAGAGTATCCAAGTCGCATAATTCTTCTGTAAATGTAAAATAAGGCTCCCACAAAGTGAGGAACTTGGTCAGATGTACACTTTTTGCAACAAATCTTGGATCTACATCTTGATTTATCCATTTTATAAAATAAATTAGTGTTATATTAGCCCATTGGGTAGAGGTTCTTTAAGAGTTAGATCAACTGAATGGTTGACCTGATCATGCAAAGGTACCCTTATGGGTGATGAGAAGATGTCCCTGTAATCTTCCACAACCTTATCCACATGATTTTGCTGCATAGTGGAACCCTTATTGGGGGATATATATGTGGCTACGATCTTCCCCTTAATTTCAGAGCGAATCAAAAACAAAAAAAATTTACTCGTACCACAGATTATCTTACTACATTGCTTAACAAATATCGAAGATATGGTTGTAGATGGGGCTACCTCCAGTATCTTATATAACTTACTGCCCAAAGTAATAATCACAATCTAAGGCCTATACTCATACAAAGATTGTATCTTCCAAAAGTATGGTTGGCCTAATAACACATCATATACTTCAAGAGGAGAAAAATCACACAATACCTCATCCATGAAGTGCTTGATGCAATACAGAAGGAGACACTATTCACTAACGCAGAGATGTCATCCCTTATGGAGCCAACCAATGGTGTATGATTGCAGGTATGGTGTGGTCGATAGGCCCAAATGGTTAACAACCTCTACTAAGATGAGTTTCTTTTGGATCATACTGTCAACAATGAATTGTAGTACTAGAGACCCCATCACCCACATCTGTGAGTGGAAGAGACACTCCCCTTCCTCTGGATATTCGAGCTCAATATTCTAGACCTTAGCGGTGGAAAAGATGGAATTGTTATTTACATCAATCATATGCTTCCATTTTTCAATCCCTTTGTTAGGTTCTCACTTAAAATCAAAAAATGCATCTGGCTTTGAAGCCTTCAGCTCGACCACCAGTGACTGCTTGGAGTGACACTCATTCGTGTTGTTAGTAGGGATTTTGTGGAACTCACACCACTTTCCTATGTCTTTCTTTATCTTTAGGGTGCTGTTATTTTATTGAAACTTCAATAGGTTGTATTATTTCACCCTAACTTGGCTCTATCCTTTATTCTATGGGTTGGGGTTATCTTTTCTTTACTTCATATTCGCAAATCCAAAGTCTTTCTTCTTCTGTTTAAATGTGTGTTCAATTTTAACAACATATCAGTATGCGACACCAAGCAAGAAGAGTTTTATGAACTCCATCTCATCCTAGATGTATTTGTGTAGATATTCACGATAATTGAGTACCAATGTTTTCTTCAAAACCTTGATACCCAACATAATTCATCCATATCGTCTTTGTTCGACATACATGATAGCTCGTTAGAAAGATATATCTTTGTAAAAAAATTTTTGCACAATCCCAAAATGTAACCACTCTAATTCAAAGAATAGTTTAGCATTTTCCTCTGCTATTATACTCTTCTTATTGGCAACCAATATAGAATCTCAAAAAAATTGTCCACGACAAAAAATACACAGTCATTACCATGATTTGTAGAAGCGAGGCAAGACAAATAATCCATAGAGATGGATTCCCAAGGCTTAATCGGAGTAGGTAGAGGAGTGTGCATGCCTTTCTTCCTATTGGTTGGCTTGGAAATGACACAGAAGTGTGAGATCTGATATATTTTCCAACATCCTTTCGAGGTTTTAACTAATAAAAATAATTTTGTAGCACGACCATAGTTTTCTCCACACCAAAGGATTATGCAACCCAACTGTAGTGAAACTCCCAAATCATCCTGGCACACTCACTTGAAGGAATGCAAAGGTTTCCCAGGTAGAATAATAACGTGTCTTAGAGGTGTAAATACGGAACTTGCTTGCCATCCACTAGCATATGGTATATGATGGAAAACTTTGGATCATTTTTGTATAGTTGCATTAATCTAGAGGTATCATGGCTACAAGAGTTGATAAAAATGGCCAACGTTGCAACGATGGGTTGATTGGGGCAATATACACCATGATTGGTGTTTCTCTTCTTATATCTACTGTTCAATTGGAATATTTGTAGATATGTGGACCACTTCTAATGGTAATCATTATGTAACTTCCCTTGGGTTTGTATAAACTAAAGAGGTCCATTATTTGTATGGATGATTATATCCTTCCCCATAATGTAATATTTCCACTGCCAACAAATATGTTGGATGGAATACATCTCTTTAACATAGTTGGGGTATTTTTGAATTATATTGGAAATTATCTCACTATGATAGCCCACCAGATGCCTTCACTCAGTGAGAACTGCACCAATATAATAGTTGAAGGTGTCTATGTCAATTTCAAATGGTTGTTGTAGGTTTGGAAATGTGCTTAGCGTTGCAGAAGAAATGTGGTGCTTCAACTCAATGAACTCCTTATATTGGGATTCGAACAAGAAAAATATTTCTTTCACTTTTCCCTTGGTAACTTGACTCAAACACCAAGAGATGCCATATAATACCAACAAGAACCTCCAATAAAAATTGGCAAGGCCCAAAAAGCTACAAATATATATTAAAGTGGTTGGGACTTGCTAATCCTTAATGACTTGGATCTTAGCTAGATCCACATGCTCGCCTTGATCATCAATGATGTAACCTAGATATTGGACTTGGCTCATTCCAAAGGTGAATTTATCGAAGTTGGCACATAGTTTATGTTTTCATAATGTTTGAAGGACCTGTCGAATGTGTTGCAATTTTTTATCACAATTCCTGTTGAAGATGATGGTATCATCGAGATATAAAACCAAAAATGAGTTCGTGAAGGGTTGCAAGATGTCATCCATTAGCCTCATAAGAGTTGTAGGGGAATTTTTCAATCTGAAACACATGACCAACCACTCAAAAAGGCCCTCCTTAGATTTGAACGCGATCTCCCACACATTTGTGGTTTCCATTGAAACCTTGTGATAGATATACTTCAAGTCGATCTAGCTGAAGTACTTGACCCCCTTCAGTCGATTAATACATCCATCATTCCATGGGGTTGAATACCTATTCCTGAAAATGATTTTATTTAGTTCCTGATAATCAATGCAGAGTATCCAAGTCCCATAATTCTTCTGTAAATGTAAAATAAGGCTCCCACAAAGTGAGGAACTTGGTCGGATGTACACCTTTTGCAGCAAATCTTGGATCTAAATCCTGATTTATCCATTTTATAGAATAAGGTAGTGTTATATTAGCCCATTGGGTAGAGGTTCTTTAAGAGTTAGATCGATTGAATGGTTGACCTGATAGTGCAAAGGTACTCCTATGGGTGATGAGAAGATGTCCATGTAATCTTCCACAACCTTATCCACATGATTTTGATGCATAGTGGAACCCTTATTGGGGGATATGGATGTGGCTACGATCTGCCCCTTAATTTTAGAGCGAATAAAAAACAAAACAAATTTACTCGTATCAAATATTATCTTACTACATTGCTTAACAAATATCAAAGAGATGGTTGTAGATGGGGCTACCTCTAGTATCTTATATAACTTACTACCCAAAGTAATAATCACAATCTAAGGCCTATGCTCATACAGATACTGTATCTTCCAAAAGTATGGTTGGCCTAATAACACATCATATACTTCAAGAGGAGAAAAATCACAAAATACCTCATCCATGAAGTGCTTGATGCTATACGGAAGGTGACACTATTCGCTGACGCAGAGATGTCATCCCTTGCAGAGCCACCCAATGGTGTATGATTGCAGGTGTGGTGTGGTCGATAGGCCCAAATGGTTAAGAAAATATAATGAGATGAGTTTCTTTTGGATCCTACTGTCAACAATGAATTGTAGTACTAGAGACCCAATCACCCACATCTATGAGTGGAAGAGGCACTCCCCTTCCTTTGGATCTTCGAGCTCAATATTCTAGACCTTAGCGGTGGAAAACATGGAGTTGTTATTTGCATCGATCATATGCTTCCATTTTTCAATCCCTTTGTTAGGTTCTGACAAAGTCAGAAAATGCATCTGGCCTTTAAGCCTTCATCTCAACCACCAGTGACTGCTTGGAGCGACACTCATTCATGTTGTGAGTAGGGATTTTGTGGAACTCACACCACTTTCCTATGTCTCTCTTTATCTTTAGGGTGTTGTTATTTTATTGAAACTTCAATAGGTTGTATTAGTTCACCCTAACTTGGCTCCATCCTTTATTCTATGGTTTGGGGGTATCTTTTCTTTACTTCATATTCGCAAATCCAAAGTCTTTCTTCTTCTGTTTAAATGTGTGTTCAATTTTGACAACATATCGGTATGCGACACAAAGAAAGAAGAGTTTTATGAACTCCATCTCATCCTAGATGTATTTGTGTAGATATTCATGGTAATTGAGTACCAATTTTTTCTTCGAAACCTTGATACGCAACTTCATGTGAAGGGTATGAAAATTATTTGTGAACTTTCGCATCTCATGGTCCTTTCACTGCCAAAGAGTGGTCCATTTTGTGTACTTATCTTCATAGCTCCCAAAAGAGTAATGTTTTTCCTTGAATATGTCTCAAAAATAATTCCAAGTGGGTATGGTTGAACATAGTGAGAGTTCCTTCTTGACCCTCTACTAACAGTAGGTTTCCAACTAGTCCTTGACGTGGGGGATGAACTTGAGGAGTGCAAAATTATCGTTGTCCCTATTGGAAACGTTATGGATTGAAAATTACTCTTCTAGTATATTCAACCATTTATAAATGGAATCTACATATATATGACCTTCAAATATAGAAATGTTAAAGTTAACTTCTATCTTGAAGGGGGTGGCACCTCCGAGGTGGATGCCAGATGAATATGATGCACTTTTTGATACCCACCGAGGGATCTGGGAATATTTATCCATCATATTGTTCCTCTTTTGCTCAAGGATTCTTCAAAAAACAGTTTGAAAGGACATCCGACTCCCTCGTCTTTATTTTCTTTCACCATGGGAGGTTGTTGAGGTCAACAAGGTCGGTCTTGCAAGGGTTCAACTAATCCAAGTCCTAAATCCTTATACCTTGACCTCGTTGGGGACATGCAAAGAAAAATAGATAAATAACATACCAGTTTGATACCACTAATCTATATTTATGCACGAACGAAATGAAATAAATATTTAAACATAAACAAAGAGATAAAGTGAAAACTGGACTTCAATTCATTAATAAAAATAACTTTTAAATCATTGACATGTAAAATGGAAATAAAGTAGCTAAGGTGATTGTAGCTTATCTCTAAGAATAAATGTGACAATTACATTGCTTCTCAAATATGTTACAATGACGCTCGAAGGAATTTTTATTATTCATGAACAATGGAAAACCCTAAGCATCTAAAAACCTAACCCTAGGAGATGAAGTGCAAAAATTTTGAGAGCCCTGTTAGGATTATGTTGAATTCCAAATTTCTAGGGTCGTAATTCGGCCATATGATCTATGTTTGGCGTGCATGATACCTCTTTAGAAATATATATCTAAGGAAAATATTTTTTTCTAACAAACATCTTCCCATGGGATATGGACATGGCATATTTTTGAAAAAAATCCATTTAGGGCCTCAAAACAACTCTGGAATTTTAGGACTCGAAAAACTACCAAAAGTAGAAAGTTGTGATGGAACTAAGGAAATTGAAAGGAAGCAATATTGGGGTTCCAAGTGGAATAGGTGGTTGGCCACCAATATCCACCTTGATCATCTTCCTTCATTGTTTTATGATATTTTTGCTTTCTTTTCTCATTAATTTTCCAATTTTACTCTTACTGTTCTTTGTATAAATGTTTTAATTTCTTCTTCAGAGTTGTTAATCTTTGTAATAAGTGTTTTTTCTTTCCATACTATGTAAACTACTCACTTTTTACTATGTTTTACTATTTATTACACTAAACATAACTTTGTAAATATTATGTTACCTAATGTCCAACCTTTTAGTTTATTTCATATTTGGTTTAGTTAGCTAAATTATTCTAGTTTTGTTTTACTTTTGTACATATTTTATTTATGTTGAGTTTTAATAACTATTTTTTCTTGGTTTCATGTTATTTTTACATTTAATAGTGTTAAAGCAAATCTTATCCATTTAATGTTTAATTATATATCCTATGCAATTGGTTAATATTTTTCTTTTTGCAACATAAATATTTATGCACAAATTAAACTATGTAATAAAAGGGTTAATTGCACAAGTATATTTTTTCTAATGGCAATTCATTTGTCATGCAACTTAGAGGTCATGATTTCAAACCTTCTTAACGTTATTTTTTTTTTTTTAATAACGTTTAATTGTTGTTAATGGAATATTCTAAAATATAAACTTATTATATATTTATATATAACTCATTAAGGTTTCTATTTCATAAAATAAACTTGCAATGCAACTATTAAATCATATAAGAACCAATACTATTTAAAGTCTCCTTCACTCATTTAAGTAACCATTTATATATTGTAATATAAGATTCATTAATAATAACACTAACATTTATTTAGTTGTTGTTATATAAAGGACATTGTAGTCAATATATTTCATTTTTTAATTCATAAACTAAATGAAACTGGGGCTCTATAATACCCTATGGAGAATACCATGGAGTCTTGATAAGAATGCTTCTTTTTGTATATAATTTTGTCATTAAGGTTAGGATAGCTAGGTGTTTTCCTTTCTTTCTTTTTTGACCATCAAGGTTGTTAGCTACAAGACTCTTCCTAGTTAGCTACAATTCCTTGACAATTTAGAGGGTTGAGTTTTTTTATTATTAGTGTGGACTTAAATCTAAATTCAGAATATTTTCACTATGGGATAGCATTCTCAGTACTTCTCGTTAGCCACCAAGAAGTCTATGATGTTAATGTGGATGTATTTCCATAGCGACATTTTCATTCCAAAACATCAACATATTTTTGGTGACCATATTGGGGAAAAATAAGGTTCCTTCTCCTTGGTTTCCTTGTCATAAACCATTCATAACTCTTTCCAAGTATTGGTCAAATGCTTTCCTTGGCATATTTGCCCCATATTTTTCAATATTCCTTCAGATTCTTCCTAATACCATGTTAAAAAATTCCTTGATTTTTGTCGACAACAAGATTTTATGAGCTTTATACTACCTCCTATTTATTTTTCCTTGCAATATTTGGAGAGGAAAAATATTGGAACCATATTCTTTTTGGCCTCCTCTTTTAGAGAAACCCATTAGTGATTTTCTTTTCTTTCCACATCTTGAATATTGGTGTAGTTCTGTAAGAGTAACCATGACCCTGCAACTTGTGTAATACTCTTCGAAGCTAAGAGGTAGTATAGGTTAGAGAAGGAAAACCAAGCCACTTTTGATGGTGGGAGTATACAATTGTTGAAATTGTAACTCCTAATCAATGTTAGGAGGTTGTTCCCGATCCTTGCTCTATTGAACCTGAAACCTTATGTCATCTCTATAAATTCAATGAGCTAATCTTTCAAGAAGATCCTAGACCCCACATGAGAAATGATAATCTCGATCTTAAATATTTCATATTTGATGATAATCATGACCTTAAATTTCATCTCACTCTGCTTGATCCTAATGATGATGTTATTTTTGACAATTCCAAAGAATATAGTTGTAATGCTAGTCACCAATAATGCTTTCATGATATGTATGAAGATACATTCCTTCATGAATATCCTATATACGACGATGAATTTGGACCCAAGGTTATTTTTAACCTTCTTTATCCTATTTGTAATGTTACATATAATGAGTATGATGAAGGTGAGTCAAGATTTTATTCTCAGGAGAATTTTCATGTGATGTAAGATAATATGTCCTTTAATGAGCCCCTCTCTGATGAAGTTATTTGTTTTGAAGAGTTAAGTCTTGATGACGAAAGCCCTTGTCACAAAATGGAGGATGGTGAAGTGTTATTCAATGAGCTTGACGGAGAACTCTCCTCGTTAAATAATTAAAATTCTTCCAATTTTCATCATATGATATAGATGAAAAAATATTCTATAATGAAATTGAGAAGGAATATTTTTTTCTTGACTTTAGAGACACTTCTTTAGTCTGAATGGTTGAAACAGGTCATGTATTCACAATCCCTTCTACTTGTGAGGAAAATTATGACCAAGACTGCATTGATACTTCCATTTCAATGTGCCTTGAGATGATTGTGCATGAGTCATACTATTCTTATAGTGTGATTTACACATGTAAATTCACAGTTATTGATTGGCATGTTATGCAGTGCAACCAAAAATACTTTTTTCTTCTAGTTAAGTCACTCTCACCATCACACACACTAGTTGGTTGGCATGGCAATCATTCCAACCTAATTTCCATCCAACAAGTCACTAATATTTGATGTACAATTCAAGATGCATTTCTATATGCTCAATGTAATCATATATGATCATTAGGCAGACTTGAAGTCTTAAATATGTACATAAATAAGGACACAAAAATTATCTTTATTTTTATTGTTTTATTTACTTTCGTCATCGTGTCAAGTTCTAGTTTCCTTGATGTTATGCTATTCGTTTTGGTTCACAATTTTGACCTTGTTTCTATCTAGTTTTGTTATGACTTCATTACATGTTTCACTTTGTTAGTGTCTCTTTTACTTCCTTTGGTTTCGCATTTTTCTTTTGCCAATAATAATTGGTTAGCATTCCCTCCCCTCATTCGCATTCCCTATTGTTATAAAATAGGTGAAATTTAGTTTACTTTGAGTTAGCCGATGGTGAAAAGAAAGATTTATTTATGCATAGATGATCATTAATATACCAATTTTCTTGATGAAAACATGAAACACTAGAAATCCTTAGATACTCCCGCACTCATTATTGTAGTGTTATGAAACAAGCTCCAAAAATAGAAGAAAAGATATATCAACTCCTTAGAAATCAACCACTTCGAGGGGGCAACCTTCAATACATTACATAAATGAAAAATTCTTGGATGATACAAATGAAAAAACCTCCTTCTATATATAGGGTTCCATGCAGTCACAATATAATCCTATCTGACCTAACAATAATAATAATATGGGGGTTACAGGGATACAAAAATAACAATAAGGGGGCTACATTAATAACAATAAGGGACTACACTAGTAATATGGGGAAATAACATGCTCCTCTCCTTCAAAAACGTATTGTCCTCAATGCTTGAGTAGCTCTAGCTGCTTCAGTATAAAATTCTCATCCTCCCATGTAGAATTTCCAGTGGTTAAGTTCTTCAACTGGATGAGATACTCTAAAATTGATTGATTTCGTAGCTCTCGAGTTCTTGTTTCTGTGACTGTTTCAGGTTCCAATATGATTTTTCCTTCCTCATTAAGTTATGGCAATATTGTTTGAACTAGAAGTTTGTCACCTATAACCTTCTTTAAGCATGAAACATGGAAAACTGGATGCACTTGCGAAGAGGCAGGAAACTCTAATTTGTATGCCATTATACCAGTATTTTGCAACACCTTGTAAGGACCATAGTATTTTGGTGATAATTTATTATCCTTCATAACTTGCTTGAGGTACATTTTCTTGTATGGTTGTAGCCGTAAAACTACCCAGTCTCCTACACCATAACTTCTGTTGTTGCGATGTTGATCTACCTGTTGTTTCATTCAATTTTATTCCAAATTTAGGTTATCCTTTAAGAGTTGGGGAACTTGATGTTGATGCTCGATGTCATCTTCCACTGCTTGCACCTTAGAATTTTCTCTTAAAGATGATGTGATGGACGGTGAATGATATGCATAAAGTGCCATAAATGGGGTCATTTTTGCTGCAGTATGGAAGGAAGTGTTATACCACCATTCAGCTAGAGGTAACCACTTGATCCATTGCATTTGTTAATTAGATGCAAAACAACAAAGATATGCTTCCAAAAATTTGTTCACTATCTTAGTTTGACCATCAAATTGAGGATGATAAGATGAGCTATGAGCTAGTTGAGTACCCAAACAAGAAAATAATTTCATCCAAAAATTTCCAGTAAAAATGGGGTCTCTATCACTTACCATAATCTTTGGGTTTCCATGTAGCTTTTGAATTGTTTCCATAAATGAAATAGAAATTGTACTTGATTTAAATGGATGAGATATAGCACAAAAGTGTGCATACTTGGTAAGTCTATCAACTACCACCATTATGACACTCTTTCCTTCGGATTTAGGTAAACCTGTAATAAAATTTAATATTCCAAAATTGGGACTGCTAGCAAGGCATGCCTGAAAAACGCATTTTTCAGGAATGGTTGCTATAACTCTTGAAATCAGCCCTTGGATTCCTTATATATAAGTATCTGAGACCAAAATAAAAGAGGAGATCATAAAAAAATATCTCTAGGTGGGTTGAACAGATATCCCACACCTAGGAAGGCTTGAAAACAACCCAAAGAAGGGACTGCAGCAATACAAAAGAACACTGCCTAGAAAATAACGCAGTTTTAGATGGTAGTAGCAGTAGGCCAATATCATAGCTTAAAAATAGCTTATACAATTATAAATAAGATTTACAACATAGCCCAATCAGCGTACAGGAGAAAGAAAGAGACTTTAATGGAGAAAAACCCTCTAAAAGAGGTGCTGCAACAATGTATTTCACTGCAAAGCCTTGACAACATTATTTTTATGAGTAAACAACAGTTCTACGTTACAAATAAGAGCTAGGATAGATGTATGTACCAAAGGTTAGATCCATATCATATCTGTACACTATATTGTCTCTATTTTACATCCCCTTTGGGGTTTTCAACAAAATATGAAGCACAAAGAGTACATCTGAGATCTACTGCAGCAGATCTGCAGAATGATTTAGAAATTCTAAAGTAGATCGATCAATGAATAGATCAGAACTGAAACATACATGGATTAGATGGCTAATCCATGGATCACCATAGTGCAAGGAAGAATCCTTTACACCAGAGATCTCTCCTCCAAATAGTTGCCAAACACCCTGCAACTCTTCCCTTGCAAAATAACGCAGTACGGGAAGATAAAATGCATTTTAGGCTTGATATAGAGTTTGGCCTGATGCCAAGTTATAGATTTGAAGCTCAAGACAACTAATACACTCTTGCCAATGGGATAGAAGGCTTTCCCACTAAAAAGAGGAACTAGTATAGTCTAGATCTGAATAGATCTAGCCTCCAGTTGCTAAAGCTCACAAGGACAACCAAACCCTCAACATCATATGAGTTGCAGTTGGAAGAATAAGCTCAGAAAAATGCCTGATAGTGGACCAAGAAATGCAAGACTCTTCCAAGAGGCCTCTCAAGGAAAGAAGCAGGATTCCCGACCAAGAACACTCAAGTGCTAAACAACACTATTCTCAGCTAAACATCCCAAGAATGAGAAGTGTCTAAATAGATAAATCCTTTCAATACAATATGTTCAAAAACCTCTCTCATGCTTCTCTCCTCTTTCATTTATAAGATGAAAGCCTCCCAAAACCCTAAACCATCTCGAAGGTTTAGCCCCTTTCACATTTGGAACCTCCAACTAGATCTGCGTTGTCCATCTTGGTACATTGCATTTGGACAGCGCTGTAGATTTGGTCTTGTAGACCCATTCAATTGTAACAATCCGTTTTCATACATGAGGGATTTTTATTAAGGCAACCTGGATTTAGACTTGTTCACATGGGCATTGATTTATTTTACTGTTTAAGGAGTTTAATTTGTCCTCCTTTACAATTTTATTCTTGCAACAAGAAAATGAAAACAAAAAGAAATATTCCTATTAGCTTGGGCTAATTAGGAATATTACATAAAATCTATTGAAATCTCCTCCAAATGTTGACTTGGAATGGATATATTTGTATATGACTCATTAAGCTTTCTATTTCATAAAATAAGCTTGCAATGCAACTATTAAATCATATAAGAACCAATATTATTTAAAGGCTCCTTCGCTCAATTAAGTAACCATTTATATATTGTAATATAAGATTAATTAATAAGAAAACTATCATTTATTTAGTTGTTGTTATATAAAGGACATTGTAGTCAATATATTTCCTTTTTTAATTCGTAAACTAAATGCAACTGGTGCTCTATAATACCCAAAGGAGAATACCATGGAGTCTTGATAGGAATGCTTCTTTTTGTATAAAATTTTGTCTTTAATGTTAGGATAGCTAGGTGTTTTTTTTTTTCCTTTGACCATCAAGGTTGCTAGCTACAAGAATCTTCCTAGTTATCTACAATTCCTTGACAATTTAGAGGGTTGAGTTTTGTTATTATTAGTGTGGAATTAAATCTAAATTGAGAATATTTTCACTATGGGATAGCATTCTCAGTACTTCTCGTTAGCCACCAAGAAGCCTAAGATGTTAATGTGGATGTATTTCCATAGAGACACTTTCATTCCAAAACATCAACATATTTTTGGCGACCATATTGGGGAAAAATAAGGTTCCTTCTCCTTGGTTTTCTTGTCATAAACCATTCATAACTCTTTCCAAGTATTGGTCGAATGCTTTCCTTGGAATATTTGCCCCATATTTTTCAATATTCCTTCAGATTATTCCTAAGACCATTTTAAAAAACTCCTTGATTTTTTTCGACAACAAGATTTTATGAGCTTTATACTACCTCCTATTTATTTTTCCTTGCGATCTTCAGAGAGGAAAAATATTGGAACCCTAGCCTTTTTGGCCTCCTCTTTTAGAGAAACTCATTAGTGATTTTCCTTTCTTTCTACATCTTGAATATTGGTGTAGTTTCTGTAAGAGTAACCATGAACCTGCAACTTGTGTAATACTCTTCTAAGCTAAGAGGTAGTACAGGTTAGAGAAGGAAAACCAAGCCACATTTTATGGATGGGAGTATACAATTTTTTAAATCGTGACTCCTAATCAATGTTAGGAAGTTGTTCCCGATCCCTACCCGACTGAACCTGAAACCTTGTGTCATCTCTATAAATTCAATGAGCTACTATTTCAAGAATATCGTAGACCCTGAATGAGCAATGATAATCTCGATCCTAAATATTTCATATTTTATGATAATCATGACCTTAAATTTTATCTCAATCCGCTTGATCCTAATGATGATGTTATTTTTGACAATTCCAAAGAATATAGTTGCAATGTTAGTCACCAATAACACTTTCATGATATGGATGAAGATACATTCCTTCATGAATATCCTATATACGACGATGAATTTTGGCCCAAGGTTTTTTTTAACCTTCTTTATCCTAGTTGTAATGTTACATATAATGAGTATGATGAAGGTGAGTCAAGCTTTTATTCTCTGGAGCGTTTTCATGTGATGTAAGATAATATGTCCTTTAATGAGCCCCTCTCTGATGAAGTTATTTGTTTTGAAGAGTTAAGCCTTGATGACGAAAGCCCTTGTCACAAAATGGAGGATGGTGAAGTGTTATTTAATGAGCTTGAAGGAGAATTATCCTCCTTAAATAATCAAAATTCTTCCAATTTTCATCATATGGTATAGATGATGAAATATTCTATAATGAAAATGAGAAGGAATATTTTGTTCTTGACTTTAGAGACACTTCTTTAGTCTGAATGGCTGAAACGGGTCATGTATTCATAATCCCTTCTACTTTTGAGGAAAATTATGACCAAGATTGCATTGATACTTCCATTTCCATGTGCCTTGAGGTGATTGTGCATGAGTCGTACTATTCTTATAGTGTGATTTGCACATGTAAATTCACAAATATTGGTTGGCACATTATGCAGTGCAACCGAAAATACTTTTGGCTTCTGGTTAAGTCACTCTGACCATCACACACACTGGTTGGTTGGCATGGCAATCATTCCTACCTAATTTCCATCCAACAAATCACTAATATTTGATGTACAATTCAAGATGCATTTCTATATGCTCAATGTAATCATCTATGGTCATTAGTCAGACTTGAAGTCTTAAATATGTACATAAACAAGGACACAAAAATTAATTTATTTTTATTATTTTATTTACTTTCGTCGTCACGTCATGTTCTAGTTTCCTTGATGTTATGTTATTCGTTTTGGTTCGCAATTTTGACCTTGTTTCTATCTAGTTTTGTTACGATTTCATTACATGTTTCACTTTTTTAGTGTCTCTTTTACTTGCTTTGGCTTCACATTTTGTTTTTTCCAATAATCGTTGGTTAGCATTCCCTCCCCTCATTCACATTCCCTATTGTTATAAAATATGTGAACTTTAGTTTACTTTGAGTTAGCTGATGGTGAAAAGAAAGATTTTTTTATGCATAGATGATAATTAATATACCAATTTTCTTGATGAAAACATGAAACACTATAAATCCTTAGATACTCATGCACTAATTATTGTAGTGTTATGAAACCAACTCCAAAAAGAGAAGGAAAGATAGATCAACGCCTTAGAAATCAACCACTTCGAGGGGGAAACCTCCAATACATTACATAAATGAACAATTCTTGGATGATACAAATGAAAAAACCTCCTTCTATACATAGGGGTCCATGGGGTCACAATATAATCCTATCTAACCTAACAATAATAACAATATGGGCATTACAGTGGTAGAAAAATAACAATAAGGGGGCTACATTAATAAAAATAAGGGACTACACTAGTAATATGGGGACCTTACATGCCCCTCTCCTTCAAAAACGTATTGTCCTCAATGATTTAGTAGCTCTAGATGCTTATGTATAAAATTCTCGTCCTCCCATGTAGAGTCTCCAGCGGTTAATTTCTTCCACTCATTGAGATACTCTATAATTGATTGATCTCATAGTTGTCGAGTTATTGTTTCCATGACTGTTTCAGGTTCCAATATGATTTTTCCTTCCTCATCAAGTTTTGGCAATATTGTTTGAACTGGAAGTTTGTCACCTATAACCTTTTTTAAGCATGAAACATGGAAAACTCAATGAACTCATGAAGAAGCAAGAAGCTCCAATTTGTATGCCATTGTACCAATCTTTTGCAACACCTTGTAAGGACCATAGTATTTTGGTGATAATTTATTATCCTTCTTGACTTGCTTAAGGAACATTTTCTTGTATCATTGTAGCCATAAAAATACCCAGTCTCCTACATTAGAACTTCTCTAGCTGTGATGTTGATCTGCCTATTGATTCATTCAATTTTATGCCAAATTTATGTTATCCTTTAAGAGTTGGAGAACTTGATGTTGATGCTTGATGTGATCTTCCACTGCTTTCACCTTAGAGTTTTCTCTTAAAGATGATGTGATGGATGGTGGATGATATTCATAAAGTGCCATAAATGGGTTCATTTTCACTGCAGTATGGAAGGAAGTGTTATACCACCATTCAACCATAGGTAACCACTTGAACCATTGTGTTTGTTTATCAGATACAAAACAAAAAAGATATCCTTCCAAAAAATTGTTCACTATCTTATTTTAACCATCAAATTGAGGATGATAAGATGAGCTATGAGCTAGTTGAGTACCCAAACAAGAAAATAATTATGTCCAAAAATTTCCAGTAAAAATGGGATGTCTATTGCTTACCATAATCTTTGGGTTTCCATGTAGCATTTGAATTGTTTCCATAAATTCAATAGCAATTGTACTTGCTTTAAATGGATGAGATATAGCAAAAAAGTGTGCATACTTGGTAAGTCTATCAACTACCACCATGATGACACTCTTTCCTTCGGATTTAGGCAAACCTATGATAAATCAATTGAAATCTCCTCCAAACATTGACTTGGAATGGATAAATGTTGTAGAAGACCCAGGTCTTAATTGTCTCAACTTTATTTTGTTGGCAAACAAAACATTCTGCCACAAAATTTTGAATATCAGATTTAAGGCCATCCCAAAAAAAATCTTTCTTCACCTTGTGGTAAGTTTTTAAAAGTCCTGAGTGTCCTCCTAAAGAAGAAGTGTGCAATTCCAAAAGAATATTTTGTTTTAGTTGGGAATTCTTACAAAGATATAAATAATATTTTTACCATAAGGAATCATTTTTCCAACTAAATGTATGAGATGTATTAGGATCTTGCTTCAACTTTTCAATGACTGTCCACACTTCTTCGTCCTTCTTCCATTCATCCCTTTCTTCGGTTATCCAATCTGGTTGGATAATAGAAATTGCACAAAGAAATGCTTCCACCTCTTCATCCTTTCTTGAGAGTGAATCTACAACAACATTTAGCTTCCCTTTTTTGTAGATAATTTCAAAGTCATAACCTAACATCTTTGTGACCCATTTTTGCTGCTCTTCTTAATATAGTCTTTGTTTTGGAAAGTGTTTAAGACTATCATGATTATTTTTTAACTCAAAGTGCCTTCCCATTACTTAAGGTTTCCATTCCTTTAGTGCATGTAGTATTGCCAACATTTCCTTCTAATAAATAGCTTTATGTAAATAATTTCCTTTGATTGGACGACTTTTAAAAGCAATGGGACTTCCTTCTTGCATTAAAACAACACCAATTTCATTTCTCGAGGCATCACATTCCACGATAAATGTTTTTGTGAATTCTTGCATAGCTAAGACTAGTGTTAGGCATGTTTCCTCTTTAATATGTTCAAAGGCCTTAGTTGCTTCTAGAGTCCATGAAAATGCATCTTTCTTCAATAATGTTGTTAGAGGTGCTGCTATTCTCCCATAATTCTTAACAAACATTTGATAATACCCTGTTAACCCGAGAAATCCTCGCAAATTCTTTATGGTTGTGGGGACTTTCCATTCCTTAATGGCTTTAATTTTGCCAGGGTCTACCTTAACACCCTCGTGAGCTATAATATGACCCAGATATTCCACCTCTTGTACTCCAAAGAAAAATTTGGATGTTTTTACATATAATTGTTTCTCCTCCAATAGTTTGAGCACCTTGTCAACATGTTGAACATGATCCTTCCAAGACCTGTTGTAGATTAGTATGTCATCAAAAAATACTAGCACAAATTTTCTAAGGATTTGAAAATGAGATTCATCAACCCTTGAAATGTAGAAGGTGCATTGGTAAGGCCAAAATGCATGACGAAAAATTCATAATGACCCTCATGAGTTTGAAATGTTGTTTTTGAAATATTTTCAGTATTCATTCTAATTTAATGATATCCTAAATGAAGATCCAACTTGGCAAAATATATTCCGCCATGTAATTCATCCAATAATTCATCAATCACAGGAATGGGAAATTTATCTTTAATAGTGATCTTATTGAGCTCCCTATAATATAGACACATCCACCATGATCCATCCTTTGACTAGGTAGAAATACACCAGCCTCTAACATTTCTGCAATCATACATTCAATTTCGCTCTTTTGGACATAAGGATATCTGTAAGGCCTGATGTTTGGAAGGACACTTCCTAGAATCAAATTAATAGCATGATCATGATCAAGAGTAGGTGGGATTACTTTTGGAGTTTCAAATACCTTGGAATGGTTGTCCAATATTTTTTGGAGATCTGGAGAAATAGATGATTTTGATATTTGAACTTCTAGTGAGCATAATTGTGCAATTACCCCTCATTTTTCTTTCTTCAGAAACTTTTTCATGACATCATAGCTTATTATCTTTCACGGCTTCCCTGCGATACCCCATAATTCGATTTCCTTTCCTTCCAAAAAAAAATTCAAGAAAATTTCTTGAAATTAAAAGCTACAGTCCCCAAAGATTGTAACCATTGTACTCCTAGTACAACATCAGCACCTCCCATTGGAATGGAAAGCATTTGAATATTCAATACATATTCCCCATAGTTAGTTTTATATCATGGCATTTTCTAGAGCAATTTATAGTTCTTTCATTCGCAACCATCACTTGAAATTCTAGTACTGGGTATAGGAAACAATTCAATTCCTTGGCTACCTTACAATGAATAAAATTATTGGTGCTACCCGAATCAATCAACACTATTACCTTTTTCTTCTTGATATTTCCTTCTATTTTGAGAGTTTGAGGAGTGGTAATTCTTTCCAATGCAGTACACGATATGTTCAGACTCATTTCTTCTTCTTCTAGGGTTGGTTCCTGATGTATATTCTCTTCTTTTGAATTTTCTTGTTCATTTTCTTCCTCCTCTTCACAATCTATGTTAAATAATCTCTTCTCAGCACACTTATGACCTTTAATGTATTTTCTATCACAAATGTAGCAAAGCCCTTTTTCTCTTTTTTCTTCCAATTGTTGTGGTGTCAACCTTGTAGGTTGTGGAAGTGTAGGAGTAGCAACACTTCCATATTTATAGATGTTAGTGGTAGGCTTCCTTGTTTTCATAATTTTACATTAAATTTTTCTTTCCAACCTAAATGCCTTCTCTAATGAATTAGGTTCCCAAACGCGAACTTCATGTTGCATGTTCTCCTTTAAAGTCCCTATGAAGACATCAATCTTGTGTTCCTCTGGAATATCAGTTACCCTTATATTCAATTTTTGGAAGTCCTCAATGTGCTCCACCACTTAACCCTTTTTTTTGAGATTTATCAATTGGATAAAGAAGGTTTTTCTCGTTGTATCCTCATAATGTGCTATTATTTCCTCCGTAAAAATTTACCAAGTGACAATTTTTTTACGGGAGGAAAGCCATCGATACCATACAAATGTATTTTGTTCTAAATTTAAAGTTGTAATGCATACTTTTTGTGTTTTTTTCACATTATTGAGATCAAAATATTGCTCCATCTGTAGTATCCATGTTACAGGATCCTTGCCATCAAACTTCCTCATCTCCATCTTTGGCATATGGTGGTTCTTCCATCCAACATTAGAGTTTTTGAAATCACGATTAACATTTACTTTTTTCTCATCATGAGTTTCCTCTACTATCTTTTCATCATTAGGAAACATTTCTTGTATCAACTTTGTCCAACCTTCCATGTCTTCTTTTAGAGCATTCTTCATTTTTTCCATGTTGTCTTTCATTTTTTCTCTGATGTCATCCATCTTAGCTTCCGTTCTAGCTTCCATGCCCTCCATATTAGCTTTCACACCTTTCTTCAAACCATCCATTTTCGCTTCCATGCCTTTCTTGAAAATTTCCATTTCATTCTTTGTTGCTCTTTGCGAGATTGAAATTTGGTGCACTTGCTCTTGTAATTTTGATAGATCATGTTGCAATTTTTCATCTTCATGAGTCATAGTAGAGTATTCTGAGGGCTTAATGGGTGTTGAATTCTTTTTAATGGGAATTTTAGAACTCGATATTGATATATATGCTCAATAGGCCCTTGGAATCACTTAAAACTAATTTTTCAAACAAGACTTATGCAATTTGAAAAAAAATACACACCTTTTTCTTGTTTTTTCAAGAGATTGATATGGAAACATAATTATCTCTATAATTGCAGATCTTCAATATCTGAAATTCAGTTTTGTAGTAGCCCTTTGAAACTTATTTCCAATGCCACAGGTATGACCTGATTTGGATACTTCAAGGCAAAGTTATGTCAAATCTCCCACACTGGCCTAATTACAGACTAGTTCAGTATAACTCACTTGTAGGAATTGTCATGTCTCACTGTTTCCTCCTTTGGCTCTTAAATTCATATACATGACACTATGTTCTATTCAATTGCAGCCATTTTTTACAGAATTCTAATCCGATGCTAAGAAAGAGAGAGAGTTATGATGATTTTCCCAAGGTGACCTCTTTGAGATGAAATTCAGGAGCCTGAACAAACCCTCACTTCCACATATCATATCTTCGAATATATTACAAACCAAGACGTGAAATTTGTATAGGTGGTGCCTCAAGATTGTGGCTTCTCTTTGTAAAAATTTCAGCTTCTGAACCCTCTTAGAAAAAACATTATCGCAAAAATTCCACGATGACCTATTTAGGTGAAATTCGAGAGCCTAAAAAACCCTAACTTCCACAGATCATATCTCCGAAAATATTGCGAACCAAGATCTGAAATTTGTACATGACGTTCCTCAGGATATCATCTTCTCTCTGTAAAAATTACAGCTTCCGAACCTTCGTAGGAAATAAGTTATAGCGAAAATTCCACGATGACCTGTTTGGAGAAGAGAAACCCTAGAATCCAAAGCTCTCATACGAAATGTTATGAAACCAGCTCCATAAATAGAAGAAAAGAGAGATAAACGCTTTACAAATTAGCCACCTCGAGGGGGAAACCTCTGATACATTACGTAAATGAATAATTCTTGGATGATACAAATGGAAAAATCTCTTTCTATATATAGGGGTCCATTGGGTCACAATATAATCCTAGTCTACCTAACAATAATAATGTAAGTGAATAGTAATAACATATGGGGGTTACAGGGGTACAACGATAACAATAAGGGGGCTACACTAATAACAATATGGGACTGCAATAGTAATATGGGGACCTAACATATAGAGCCTACAAGAACTAACCTCGATTCAGTCATGTTAAGCCCCCCACCCGAAGGCAATGATAATAAACAAAATGTATTTTCATTGCTTCCTTCTTCTTTATTTTGACTTCTCAGGCTTTCCATGTGCGACCGCCATGAACATTCATATTCTATACCCTCTTAGCTTTCCCCTTTATTAGTTTCATGATATCATTATAGTTATTTTGAGTTCTAGTTTGCATATCCAAACCACCATGTGGAGTTGCCAATGTTGAAGCTCATAAATGATTTTAAAAATTTTGCAAGTCATTACGCGTGTCTTCCTACCTACACCTCCATTCATATGTATTCCACATTACATTCCCACTATGACCCTCAATACCATTTAGAAAATCAACAAAAGAGAAAAATTATCTTCCTTCCTCTCAATAAAAAGGTCTCCATAGCTTATGTTGAAGAATGCACTCCATGAATTGTCATAAATCAAGCAAAAAAATGTGTTTATCAAAAAAAATCATTGGTTGCCCTTAACATTATCTAAAGTCAAAGGGGACCATCAAAAGGGAACTTGTCCCCTCTTTACCATGTCTATAAAATTCCTTATTATGAAAGAAGCAAATCTTAACCCTTATTATTAAAAGCCTATGGAGTTATTTTTATTTAAAAGGAAGGGTTTTAATTAGTTCTAGGATTGCATTCTTATATGTTTATTACATGTTAAAAATAACATTGTATGTAATAAAAGGTTTATTTAAAAGGAAGGGTTTAAATTCGTTGTAGGGGCTGTTCATTACATGTTAAAAATAACATTGTATGTAATAAAGGTAATAATATAAGAAAACCTGCCTCTATCTCAAACTCAGCCCTCTAGCGCCAACCTTTGAGTGGCATTATAATAATATAATGGAAGCAAGCATGAGCGAAACAACGTCGAAGGTTCCATGACCACCAGACACGTAACCTCATCATCGAATTAGGTGCCCAGTGAGAAAGGATACACGTGGGATAAATTCCCATAAATGTATCGTTTCTCAATTTTAAAAAATATACAACCATAAACACACGCTCGTAGGTTTATGCACACATGTGAGCAACCAAGTGGAAGGTATGAGAGGTTTCAAGTGCCTTTCGATTGTGGAGATAGGGGAGCATCAATTGAGTTATATGAAAAATGCGTTGAATTTGCCCACAATCAAAATGTGGGACATGTTTTCAAATAAAAAATGGATCTACAAGCAGATAATGTAGAGTTGTTGTGCATACACATTACAACATGGGAATCAAACATTTGAAACGCTATGCCAGATGAACTCTTCATACAGTTTTTCATCGTATACATATTCACCAATAGTTCCACTAAGAACTTATATGCATTTAGTGGCGAAGAAAAAAATATAAATTACAAAAGAACCAAAACAGTTGGATGCTATCGAGGAACAACTCTCCAATATACTCAAAGCGAAGGATGATAGAAAAGAAAGAGGCAAGCACAAATTTCATGGGAACCAATTTGGAAAAAAAATTACTACGACAGCCTTGCAACTATCTCATCGTCATTTTTTTACAAAGAAACAATGCCAATGATCCAGTAGGTCCAAATGATGGTATAACAATCTAATGTGATATTGTGACTTGCATGGATGTCTTTTGGAAAGAGGATCTTCCCTCTTCCTTGAACCTTTTCTTGCCAGCTCCATGCAGTCTTCTTTGTGTTTTCTTTGTTTCTTAATAGGTGATCATTTTGTTGGTTGCACAACTATTCTATGGAGAGCCCTAGGTTTGAGCTGGAGAACGGTCACCGATTCTCTGTGCACCTTGAATTGTTCTGTAATTTCTCCCACGGTAGGATTTCCTGGATCAAATTTTTTTATTAATTGATTATAACTTATTATTAATCAAGTATTGCAAATAATATTCCTTCAAATATTTATTACACTTGGGCCATGGCAATAATTCTAACGATTACAATAAAAACCATGGGAACAAAATTTATCCTTTGCAGGAATACTTTGAGGTTCCACTATTAGCTGAAACAGTCAGAAAGAAATAGCATAGAACCACCTTGGGAGATATATTTTCTTGGAGCAAAAATGAAGGCATATCTACTCATTACATGTTGAATAGTGGAGCCAAAAAAGGATATAACCGTTATGATGAGCCAAAATAAAATAAAAAACAACATAAAAATACATATGCCAAAGTCTAGTCATTCGTTTCTGAAGAAGGTTCTTAAATGGAAAGGAGGAGGAGGATAATACCGTCCCAAAATGCGTGTGTGATGAAAATTTTGAGGAAAACGATATACCTAGAGACTATAGATGATTTTCATACCCATGAACTTATGGATAGACATCTTGATATATCAAAAACCTTTATAAATTCATCAAAGCTAAAGGAATTGCAAGGCTCTCACGAGAACAATGTCATGAGAAGCACAAATCCTTTTTTTTTTTTTTTTTTAAAAGCAAAACCGGTTTTTTTTTTTTTATATAGCAAAACCGGATTTATATGAACTAGTTTCTTCACTTCATGACAGTTCTAAGGGAGGTAAGGAATGCTAGATCAAAACAGACTTTGAATATATTGTGCTGAATATGTAAACCTTTGAGTTTAACAATAAGCTCTAGCTTACAAAACTGTTAATCAAACATTCTGTCTCGAGCCAATCAGTCTTGGATGACGTTGTGGTTATTACCTACAAGTATTTCTAAAGTACATTTCAGATTGGCTGATATTAAGGTTTATCTAGGATTGAGTAGCTCTGATATTTTTCCTTGAATTACGTAGGGTGTTGATAAAGTATTACTATCATGTTTTCATTATAGTGTCTTCTCATTTCATATTCATTTTTAAAAATAAAATATTTAAATAAAGAAGAATTAAGGGCAGAACACACAGGGACACAAAAATATGTATTAAAGTCGGGCATTTAATTATGAGCTTTAATTATGAGCTTGACGTAATGAAGATTAAAAGATTGAGGACTATTTCCAAACAAATGCAACGAATGAAACCACCAAGCTCTCATATGATGACGAATTGTGAATAATCGAAGCCATAAATCATATTGAGGAGATCTATAAAAGAAAGAAGTTATTCAAAATAAAGGGATTCCTTCTTCTGCATCCTCAGATGCTGCCCATTTGTGAGCGGGGACAGTAAGGTTTTCTTCCTTTTATTCCTATTCATCGTGCGAATACCTTCTGCTTCTGTGATGTCATTAACGGTTTGTGGGTTTCTTATTTTGAGGGTCTCCTGGAACGTGACTGCAGCCGGCAATGTTAAGATCCATTATTTCATTTATTTCACTATTTTCCATTTAAAGTTGGTATTAACCTTATGACTATTGTGCATGATGTGATCTTCTTGGTCACTATTGACCATTTTAAAACATTTGTGACTTTCCCATTATCTTGCATATCCCACTTCATATAAATGTATTTTAATGTGAAAATGAAATAAAAATACATAAATTTACCTGATTGGTCAAATCTCTTTTCAATGCATATCCCACCTCATATAAACTTTTAATGTGAAAATGCAATAAAAATAAATAAATTTACCTTATTAGGAAAATCTCTTTTCAATGGTTTAGGGCATTTGTGTTTTTCTTTCTCATTAATTTTCAAAATTTACCCCTTACTACTATTTGTATAAATGTTTTAATTCTTCTGATGGTCATTCATCTTTGTAATAAGTGTCTTTTATTTCCATGTTATGTAATTTTTTCACTTTTTACTATGTTTTACTCTTTCTTACACTAACCCTAAATTTGTATCTAATGTATTCATTAATGTCTTAACTTCTAGTTTATTCCATATTTTCTTTATTTAGTTCTCTTTTTTTAATTTTGTTGTAGCATATCTTTATTTATGTTTAATTTTAATAAATTATTTTTCATGGCTACATGTTCTTTTGACATTTAATTGATCTGTTAAAGGAAATCTTATTCAATAAATGTTTGATTACATATTTTATACAATTGGTTAAGATTTATATTTTCATAACATAAAATATATATGACTATCAAATCCAGAATTGTTATATTTTTCCCTCCAATATGGTTTATTTGACCAATTTTGACCCTTTTACCACACACTTTCTCATATTTTTGATGAAATAATGAATAATTTTGTTTAATGTGTTATTTTAATCAACATTTCTTCATTTATGTGTGATTTCCAAAAGTTTATGACTTTTATGAGTAGCTAATATGAGTTATGCACTTCTTGCACTACAGTTAAAGTAGGTGTTGAGAGCTTTATCATCTGAGCTTTCCATGGAGGCCAATGCTAGCTAGTAGTATGGGCACCTATTCAAGACTATTTTGGAGTCTATCTCCCAGTCAAAGGCACACTTATCTTTCACTGACCTATTCTTGCACAAGTCCAGTTCTTGCACTCATTTAGGGTTTGACATATTGGCACACTTCCAGGACAAAATAGATACATGTTTTGCGTCCAAAATGATGTTTTCATGCTCCCACATTAATCAAAAAATTCTCACATCATATGGATGGATTTATAGAAGCTAATTAATGGTTCAACCCCAAATTTTCAATAGTTTTCAGACTCCCAACTTCCTCCTCGATTTTCATGCCAACGAAGGTGAATCTTAAAATTCTCAGACATGGGTTTTTCTCACAGTATGGAAAATTGACTAAGATTCAGAAGTTTTGCAAAATTCAAAATTTTCGGATAGATACAAAAGTTTCTTTGAGATAGATATTTTTTTGTTGTAAGTTTAGCAGATCCTTCCTATTTTCCATTAATAAAAAAGAGAAAAGCAGGTTATAGATAATAATACTAGACGGCCTCAGCCTGCTCGCAGTAAACCAAGTTTGTAGGCCACCTTAAAGGGTTATAAGCGAACCAATACTGATAAAGTTTGAACCTAATACTGTGTGATATGTCCAATTTGTTGTCTCTTACATAAAAGAACTTCAGAAAGTAAATGCCACCTGAAATATGCATATCAAAATAAATAAATAAAGTAAAGAACTCAATCATAGGAAGACTCGATCGGTGTCGGGTCCTTAACACTAGAACCAACCATATCTAATTGATGTGTGCTTTGCAATTGTCGATCTATGTGTCTGAGATGGACATTCTAGTGGTGTTGCATAAGGTGGATTTCTTGAATGTCTCTCCTTATCTCAGTTAGAATGGAGGCAATGTTTGGGTCCCATCCAATTTCCTAAATAGTGATAATTGCCTTTGCCACTATACATTTCACTGTCCAATAAGTATGAATAGACTACTGAAATAGTGACAGTCTACTTCTCGTATTTCCGGGGCCCTTTAGAAATTCCATTTCTTCCTCTTGTATTTCCCCTTATTCCTTGGTGTTGCAATCTCTCTCCCAACCAGAGAAAAGTGTTTTAACTTGAGGTGGGGTTCCAATGGCATAGGCATCAAAATATTTCCATTGTATCTTTTCATAACTTCCTTCCCCTCTTGTTGGGGCCCGCTTTGGTCTTACTTTGATTATGTTTTCCTTTAACCTTGGTATCATTTTTTGTTGCATGGCCTTTAACCATTCTGTGTTACAGGTGGAGTACCAATCATTGGATTGAATGACTCTATCAAGGCAAGTGCGAGACTAATGCTAAAGAAACACCTATAGAAATTAAGGATATTTGCATATTGCAATATAATTTCAATAATTGGTTTAGTGAAACAATAGTGGAAAAGATCCAGACTGTGAATAGTAACATCCTCATATTTAGCAAGGCAATACATGTCATCATTCCTCCTTCTAGTCGTCTGATGAGTTATAAGGGTGGAAATAAGTAGTTTCCTTTCATGCCACGATAGAAATGCATGGCAAGAATGTTTCCATTCTCATGCTACATATTAAATGACCCAGGGTAGAGACTCCCCTGAAGAGAAGTGAAATCCCCCTGAACCCAAAACTTTCCCCACAACAGAGGATGAAAAACCCATCGAATCATGTTGAAATCTCGCAAAGTAAGACAGAAACCCCTTGCAATAGGAATGAAACCCCACAACCTTGGCAGATTAACAGTTGTAATACCCTCTCGATAATTGGAGTCCAAGCCCCCCATATTACAAAAAAACTGAGTGGGTAAAATCGTGGATGATGAATTCAACAGAGTGTTGCCGATAGAAAGGTCATTTGAAGCCATGCAATAAATTTCATAGAATTGGTGAGCCAAAGTGTTAGGGTTGTACAGAGCAGAAGGTTAGGTTAATAGTATAGGGAGGAAAGAAAGCAAGACATGCAGGGTCAACATGAGGCTAAGCAGAGTGAAAAGCAAGACATGCAGAATTAAATCAAGTGAAAACACAGTCGAGGACTTTAAGACTATACACCTTAACGGAAACTAGCAGACACCTAGGCTTGGAGAAGTTAGAACCCACAGTCCCCATAAAAACAAGGTGTATAGGAAAATCTCCCCTAAATCAATTCAACTGAATAGTTTTTCCCTTTACTACCATGAATCCTCCCAAAAATGGGAAATGTTGCCAGCTATGATTTCCCAGATAATGTGTTCACGAATAAGATCTATGTTTAATACTACTAAGTTATAAATACTAGATTCTTTCGGAGTCATTTGCACTTTTAACTTCCCTGCTGTAGTTAAGGGCATCTCATATTTCCTTTTCCATATTTTTTCCCACAGATATCCACCCCCCTGTAACCATCTCCACTAGAGTTTGGCTCTCATCACCTGATTCATTAAGTAAGGATTTCTTAACCCCAAGCCTCCTGTCCTTTTTATTTTCGTAAGCTTATCCCATGAAGGGAGGGCTCATTTACGAGCTTGTTGGGATCCCTGCCAAAGAAAATTTTTTAACATCTTTACCATATCATTGCAACTGGTTCTAGGTGTTGCTAGTATTGAGAACTGATATATTTGAATGGATTGTAAGAATTATCTCAACAGAACAACCCGAATCGGGGCATTAAGCACCCGAAAATCCTAATTTTGAAGCCGGGCCTATATTAGGTTAAGAATATCTTTCCATCCCGAGACCCAAAGGGAATTTAGACTCAAAGGGATTCCTAAATATTTCATAGGTAAGGATCCTATGTTGAATCACAAGGTACAGGATAGAAATAATTGGGACAGTAGATTAGTATTAAATAAATACACATTTGAAATGTCATTATTGACAAGGGTCCCACATTCTTCCATGAAGTATTTAATAATTGATAGAATAGCCTTTTATTATTTTAGATTAATTTGACAAAAAAGTATAATTTCATGTATGAACTGTTGGTGGGAGAGGTTTAAACCTGGCCCCCAAATATTAAGTCCTTGCAACAGTCCTCCATGAATCTCACTTTTGATATGATGGCCAAGGCCTTCTGCTGCAATGATAAAGAGGAAGGAGGAGAGGGGATCCCCTTATCTTAGCCCCCAGGTTGCATTAAAAGCAGTAGAGGGAACTACATTAAGCAGAATGGAGTAGTTAGGAGATGAAATAAAATACAATATCCAATAGATCCATCTTACATAAAATCCAAACACCTGGAGAATATCTTGAAGATAATTCCAACTAAGATGGTCATATTTATTTTGATAAATCAAGTTTGATCAACATACCTTTATCTTTAAGGGTCCGAAGAATGTGTATAACCTCCCGTGCCATGATTATGCCATCCAAAATTCGTCTGCCTTTCACAAAACCCATCTTCTTTGGAGAAATTAGGTCCAGAAGAATAGGTTTCAAATGATTCACCACAATTTTAAATAAGATCTTATAAATTACATTCCATAAGGCCATAGGTTGAAAACCTGCTGGTACATTTGAGTTTTCTTGCTTTGGAATTAAGGAAATGAAGGTAGAATTCAGTGTTGGATATACCTGTCGCGACTAATGAGACTCCTCAACTAATTCCCATATGTCCCTACCCATGAAGGACGAAGGTGCCTAATAGAATTCAACAGTAGATCCGGCTGGTCCAGGGGCTTTGTTTTTTGCAATACCTTTGATCACTTTTTCTACTTCCTTTATAGTGATCTCTCTTAGAAGAGCAAGATTTCGTTCCCGACTGACTATTGAAGGTATGTTTCGTGTGATGCGCTCAATGGATATGGATCTATGTTGATATGGTTCTGTTAGAATATATCTGAAATGATTGACTAACAGGGCTTCTATGTCATTATGTTGGACTAGCCTATTTCTTCCTGGGTCCTTTAGGGAAAATATATGATTATGTTGTCTTCTCTATATCATGCCTTATGGAAGAAGTTTGTATTTTTATCCCCTTTTCTTATCCATTGAATGAAATATTTTTGTTTCCATAGGATTTCCTCTTGTTCCCTATGCTCTTCTAGTTTACTTAGGAGGTTTCCTTCTTTTATCACCAGATTCTCTGCTCTTCCATGTAGAATATTTTTTTACTGAATTCATTTCATTTCTCCTTGTATTATTTCCTTGTCCTATTCAATGTTTCCAAAATCATTTTTATTCCATTTTTTGTATCTGTTGTTTTAATTATTTTAGAGGATGTTCAAATGTGTGTATCCTATTTCGTCTTTGCGCTTGAATTGATTCCCACCATCCTTTAGCTTTTTCTGGGAATGTTGGATCTCATATCCAAAAATCCTCAAATCGAATTGGACATTTTTTATTACATTACTTCATGTCAATATCCATACTTATCAACCAATTATCTAACCCGAGAGTCGAAAGGATAGCAGCTTCATAGAATACATCACTGTTAACAAAATATTTTGATGCTAGGAACCTATCCAGCCCTGAGGCTACTTGGTGAGCATCCCCTCTTATATTGTTCCATGTGTAATTTCCATTTACTGTGGGAATGTCAACCATCCTTAAGTCAATTATCATATCTCTAAAGAGTTCCATTTCCGGCTCCTCTGTGCTTATACCTCCTTTTTTCTCTGTCAATATAGCAATCATATTTAAATCACCTCCTAGCAATGAGTAATTCCCATTATGCGTGTTACTAATTGTTCTTATATTATTCAGGAATTCCTCTTTTTCTCCTGGAATACAAGGCCCATAGACTGAGGAAATTACAATTTTGTCCATCATTCCAATCTGTCTAAATAGGCCTGTTAGAATATGCAGCAGCCCAAACCAACCTTTATCCATAATGTCAGTTGGGTTCCATAAAATGGTTATTCTTGGAGTGTTGCTTCTCGAATCTACAACCATTGCTTCATAATGAGGTTTTGAAAATTTAGGGATTTCTTCTAATCATTGCCATGAAACCTTAGTTTCATAAATTAGCATCACCTATGGCTTCTGTATTTTTAATCTTTCTTTTAAATACCTTTATTTTCCTTTACTATTTAAGCCTCTTATATTCTATAATATCACTTTCATTGATGAACTTTGTGTAGTTGTTGGAATTTCATTTATAACGGTATTACCCTTCCTAAATTAACTAACATTTCTCTTACCATTTGTATCAATTCTTGTAAATTATTTCGTCCCCTCTTTTTTCCTCCTTTATTTTTTGTATTGGGTTCCTGAGGGAGGGCCTTCTAAGAGTTTTGGATTTCTAGAATATCAATATGTTTTTGAGATTGGGAGGTCAAATATTGTTCAAATGTTTCTTTGTACATCTTATTCTAGTCATCCGGTATAAATCTGTCATCTAAATTCTTCCATTCTTGCAAGAGCTTTTTTAAAACTAATTCCTATGTACTTAACTCCTCCCTTCTCGTCTCTACCTCCATTAGTGATTTCTCAACCAGTTTCCTGTAATCTTCCTTTTCCGTTGTTTCCTATGGTGCCTTTCTTTTAGATTTCTGATCTTTTCGTGTTACCATTCCTTGCCCTTCGTCATTAGGTTTTTCTCCTTCCCTTGAATTTTCCCCAAGGTCCTGAAATATTTCATATATGTTTTGCGTACTATTCTTTTGTTTCATTGGGATACTGATTTGACTTGCATGCATCTTACTATTCTTCATTTCTCTCATAACAGTCTTCAATCCATCCTCTTTTTAAGGTGACCCTCCTCCTTCTTTTGATTTCTTTCCTTCCAACTATTCAGTTTTGTTAACAAGACAGGTTTTATAAATATGTCCATATTCATGGAATTTGTGACATCAATACAGAATATGTTCATAATCAAGAAGCTGGTGCCAGAATTTCCCCTCATATTCGAGTTCTATTGATTCTGGTAGAGGCTCATATATATTCATATAAATGCATATGCAAGAAAAAGAGATATACTAGCCTAGACGAGTTGTTTTAGCTATTTTGACAAAGCTACCAAGAGAGTTACAGATACCTTCCAAATTTTTGGGGCACAAGAAATCCACCGGGAGTGAAAATAGCTGTACCTAAACTAATGCTACTAGAAATTGTTCTTGGTCAGGGTTATAACATTCTTCCCACCGTCGCAAAAATAACCATGCATTGTAATAGAAATATGGAACTCCTTCAAATACTCTTTATTTATCTATAATATTTTTAAAGATAAAAATAAAGAACCCTCTAGGCCCAAATTTCAGATCTATGTGACCCTTGGGTTTCTATTTTACCTGTATCCATTTGAGCATATATTTTTATGTTGGGCACATGCCTATGAATTTTGATATCAATGCATGATATTGTAGGGATCACAAATCAAGGTTTTTTCAGAGCCATTACCAGAAATTTCCCTATGGCTTTAGCCTGGCATTCTACTCCCAACATCGGGCCTACATTCGGGGTAGATCCCCCTTGGGTCACCATTTGTTTGCAATTGTACTCCCTTGTCGTTACATTTTGATAGCAGTGGATCTATCCCCCCCGGCACCTTGAAGATGCTGCCATACGATATCTCAGAGACAACTCCGATCCGTTGCACCCTCCTTGTGATCCGCACCATCATATTTCAGTTATGTCTGAACCCCAAATTTTGAGATAAATTTGTTAAAAATGGACAATTTTCCATATTTTTAAAATATGCCTAGAATTGAAGAAAATGTGAAAAAATATGCAATTTCTTTGTGAATCATATATATAATCCCTTTAATTAGTTGGTGATTGTGATAGATCTTATTTTTATGGAAAATTATCATGATATGTTCTCATTTTTTTGGTACCTAATTTTCCTTGTTCAAGGTCCATCATGTAATTGTAAAATTATAAAACGACAAGCCATGGCCCTATACAAAGTAGCACTGATACTATTGGAGCAATGGGCCATAGCTTTCTATTGGTTTAAACTTGATTACAACCACTTATTTTGTGCTTGAATCTCTATCCACACGATGTAAAGGCCATACATTGAGTTAATAAAAATTTCATGTCATATTTTTTATTTCCACTCTATGCGGATGGTTAACTCTATAATTTCATTTTTTTAAAGAGGCAACGAGTTGTTTGGGAGGGCCCCACAACCTATCTCATTGTCCCATCTCATTTCCCCTCTTCCTGTGTATTTATTTAAGTGGGATATATATATATACACACTCTTTGTGATTTGGTGCTAATTTGTGTTATTATTGTCAGAACTAGAGTATTTTGGTGGCATAAATTGTGTGCTATGTTCTTTCTTTATTTTATAATCTTTTATTATATGGATTTGAGCAAAAATTTTGTGCATTCACCACTCCGTTTCTTGAATTTACTCTTGGAATGTTTCAATTGATTATTAATGTAGAATGCATTGAATATGTTATGATCTAGAGCCCTCTATTAATCTGAATTGCATTATATCAACAACAACCTTGAAAATATTGTAACAATGTTTAATGTTTCATGTTTGTTTGTGTTGGATAAAAGTGGGAAGTAACTTTGGAACTCCTATAGAATAACTTTTATATCTATTTTATTTACACTACATATAATGTGTTGTTCCAAATTTTGTGGTATGCACTAATTTTACAAAGATTTAAATTCTCATATCATTTAGGATTCATATTCTTACTTCTTATGAGAACACATGTATCATAGTAATTGGATGAAGTTTATTTCTCTTTATAAAATTAGATTTTCAAAGAGCTTACATATAGTATGATTTCAAAATGGATTATTTTATGTTTATGCATGAAAAATAAAAAATTGATACATATTAATGTTCCAATCATACGATTTGAGGTATCTCAATGTATGTGATGTGTTGTTCCACCTCTATTGATACATGTTCAAGTTAAATGATTGATACATAAGTTTTTAACTTCCCAAAGTTATTTGTGAATTAAGTAATGATATAATTTTTTTATAATATCTTCTATGATCCATGGAAAATCATTTTTTCAGAACTTGTATTCGAGAAAGACCGTAAGTATATTGATGCAAAGTTGGTACATAAATTTGAAGAAAGTGTAATTGCTTGCAACTAAAGGTTTAAAAGAATGTTGCAATTTATCCCTTTGAATATTAGTTGTGACAATAAATGAACCATAATTTCTCCCCATTTTGATTATTTTCTTCGTTGTATCTAGATCTCAGTATTAGGTTGTATGTTTGATTAACAAGTGATTAAGGGTAGATCTAGAAGCCATTTTTTTCACATTTAAATTTTGTTATAGAGATAGTTTGCAAGAGTGGAATCACAATAGACATGGTTGAATATGAGAGTGTCCTTGTTTTTGTGAGACAGTCTTTACATTTGGATTTCTTGGTAGTCAAAATTCAATGCCTAGGTTTTCAACTTGATCAATAGTTAGGGTTTGTTTCTCAATTAGAATTTTATTTTCAATTATCAAAGGGCTAGGGTTTGAATCTGTTTAGTTAGGATTTGTCCTTTTATTGGTAATAAATAGGATTTTATTTCAGCTGTTGATAGAATTGCAACATTGGTGTTGTAATAATTAATGTTTCATGTCCAATGAATATTTTTGAGCGTGGCATTAAAGCAAGGATTAACTAGTGCAAGAACTTAAGGTGTGATCACTTTCTAGCTAAACTAGGGATTTTTTTTGCAAGTCATTGGAGTTTTTCTCTCGTATTTCTAGTGCCGTGCCTTGGATTCCATGGAATTCGGCTTGACAATCAAATGTTGGGATATTAGTTAAACATATGCTACACCCAACAATAAAAATTAAACCATATAATAAAAGGGTCAGTTACATAAGTTGTATATTAGTTGTAATGGTAAGTAATTTGTCATGCAACTTGGAGGTCATGAATTGAATCCCTTTTAAGGTCAATTAATTATTTATTTTATAACATTTAACCTTTTTTAATGAAATCTTCTTCAATATGAGATAATCATTTTTATATGATTAATTAAGGTTCTTATTTCAAAAAATGAACATGCAATGCCACTATTAAATCATATAAGAACCATTATTAATTAAATGTTTCTTCACTCATTTAAGTAATCATTTGTATATTGGAATATTTGATTCATTAATAAAAAGGCTAGAATTTACTTATTTTTTCTTATATAAAGGATAACGTAGTCAATCTGTTTTTATTTTTAATTCATAAACTAAATGCAATTGAGACTCTACATTACCCAAAGGCCAATACCATAGATTCTTAATTAGTTTGTTGCTATTTTAATGTAATTTTTTATTTAGGGTTAGGATACTTAGGTTTTTTGTTTCCTTCTCTTCGATCATCAGGGTTGTTAGCTCCATGACTCTTCCTAGTCAACTACAACTCCTTGAAAATTGAGAGGGGGTAGTTACGTTATTATTAGTGTGGAAAAAACCCCAATTCAAGTGGATTGGAATTGTAAGATAGTGTTATCTTTACTTCTCGTCATCTGCCAAAAATTTTGATATGTTGATGTGGATGCAGTGCCAGAGTGACACGTTCATTCCAAAAAATCAACACCAAGCAGATACTTTGAATTATACATAAAATATAAAGATATATTATTTTTAAACATGAATGCAATATATAATATCCACGAGGAAAGTCAATTTGAATTAGGTTGGGGTTTGATGTCAATGCACCTAGTTTCACTTGCAGCCAGATTCCTTAGCTAGAAGGTAAGTCAAATTTAGACTGTGTGACTAGAAATTAGAAAAATATCCTAAAATTTAATGAACTAAAAGTAAGTAGATTTAGAAATTAGTTATATCTAACTAATAACTCTCACATGACAAAAGGTAAGTAATTAAATTCAGTTAAAATCTAAAATAGTACTTAAATCAAGAAACAAGGGGAGGAGAGAGAAATTTGGTGGTTAACTACTACAAAGTAGGAAGGGAATGTGTTCGTGTTATTGGCATATTTTCCCAAATTTTAGTCAGTTTCGGTCATACTTATATTATTGACCCTTTTGCATAGGTTGTACCCTTATTTCTAAGCACTTGTGAGAATAGAAACTAGTTTTTCCACATGAAATTTCCTACTTCCCATGGTTCCCAATGTACAATTTGGGTTGTGAGTGTCACATTAGCCCTTTATAACCTGTATCCATCGAGATTTTTCTGGAATTGTGCATTCCCTAAGCTATTAGATCGATGGATTACCTTTATTACTTGCCTATGGGTAAATTATTGTGGAATTCTCCTAACTTTTCTTCCACCTAAGTGCCTATACTCATTCTCCTTTCGAGGCCTAAATGCCTATATAAACTTGTCTCACAAAAAGGCTAGGCTAGTTTCTCAATGAGAATTTGAGATATGCTATCACTATTATAGTCAGAGTGGGAGGCTAAGAATACCATACTACTATGTTGAAAGAGAGGTTATTCTTTTGTCTTGGAGGTATATTTCTTATGTACTTTAGTTTGATATAATACAAAGTGACTCTGTTGTATATTTCCATTGTAAAATTCAATGATATATTGCATGGTGGATTTTGTTGTGCACTAATCTTGTGATTGCAACGAAGTATGAGGGGTGCACATTTGTGTGTGTAGGTTTTAGGAAAGTCATAGGAGCTAATATTTCCATTAGATATTTTTATAGGCATGCACAAAATAAATACAAGGATTTAGCGATAAGTACAATAACTCCCATCACTATTTCTTGTTAATTATTTTCTTCATAACTAACGAAATGTTTGAATCATATCTTAGCACATACTTGTGTGTATGGTGATCCCTGGGAAAGGATCGTGGATCAACAACTCATAGTTGTGAAGTTTTAGCCATAATATAATTGGTGAGGGTAATTAGGGAATTAGGTGCAGTTTTGTTGAATACTCCTCCTGCTTTTTATTTGATTTTTTTTCCCCCTTTTCTCTGTTTGTATGTGACACTTATTTAGGTATTATTTTATCTTGTTGACCATATATCTATCCATAAATTATTTTATTAATTTTTCTTCATAGACACAAGTTTGGAACTGTCAATCTAACATAGACACATATTACTCACTGTCAATCAGAGTCTGTGACCCAATTTTTCATTGTCTAATCTGCGCCCATGTGTAAAAATTGTGTTCTTAAGGGCCTTTTCCTTCATAACTTTTTTGGTTTTCTAGATCTATGTTTTGGTTATCTTTTGCAGTTTAAATCTATTGTAGATCTCATTAAAAGTTGACGTTTGGATTGGATTTGCTTCATATTTCTCTTTAGGTATTATCTTGAATCTATTTTTCCTAGTTTTTTGCGGTCTTCTCTTAATATATTTCTTTGAATTTTTATATTTGTATTCCTTTTTTTGCTACAGTTTAAATATGTTTCAAGTGTAGCTATTTTTTTTGGACTAGATCTTCTTGGTTTCCAATTTTGAGGTTTCTTTTGAGATTTATTTTTCTTGATTTTGGGGTCCTTATCCTCGAGCACTTACTTTGGATTTCTGGATTTCTAATATTACTATTTATTATATTTTAGATATAGTTTATATTTGCATTAGCACCTTTTCCACTTGTTGGATCTCATCAGTTATTTATTTCTAGGTGTTCCTTTGAAGGTTTGTGATTGCATTTACTTGCTTTTAGTGATGTTTTTGGTTTGTTATGTTTGTGGGTCTGTAAATTTAGGCCTAAAAGGTGTGTTTGAACATTTCGGGTATGCTCTCTATTATGATTGAAGATTTCCCTTAGATATCCTTTCCTTTATAATCTTTTCCGTTGAATTAGGGTTATTTTTTTCGAACCATTATAGATCATTTTTTATGATTCATTTTAGTATTCATTAAGCTTCAACAATGATACATACTTTTCACTTCCCTTTTCTTTTTGTAAGGCTATTTTTTTTTCTTTTTTTGTGACCTCTTGATTGCAAAGCCAAGTTTCAAGATTTTGAGTGCTTGGTGCCCTTGCTTGGTGATTTTTCTTCTAAACTATTTTAGAGTGTTTTTTGGATACTTTTTCTGTCTATATTCTTATAAGCTTAGTGAATTTTCAAAGAGTGATTATTAAGAGTGTGTATGGTTGATTACTTCCATTTTGAAAAAGGAAAATATTCTCTTCCATTACTTAGGTAGAGTACTTCGAATCAAAAGACAATTTTGCATGTTTGTTTAGCTTGCATTAGGGTTTTGGTCTAGATTCAATCATGGCATCTCAGTTTAACACCATCTCCCTATTAAGTAAACAACTTCACTTAAAACTAATTTTTAATAAAATCTATTCGATACTTTTTATTTTTCATTGGTAGCACACCAGTATTGGTGTATGCTAGGTTCTTGGAATAAGGGAGTGAGGTTAAATAGTGCTATACCACTAAAAAAACCTAGTATATTCCATTAAGGAGTGAAAATACACTTGTTTGTTCGCATTTCCTAGGAATCCTTTCTAACGAGAGGTCATGGACGAGGTCACATTGAGGCTACACAAGTGGCATGACCTGTTCATTGGTCTTTGTGGCATGGTTTGCACTTATTACCAATGGTGTTATTAGCACCTTTACCTATCACAGTTCAAGACCACCTGGGAGGAGTATGCCTCATTTTTAGGAATATATGAGGGGATTTGTAGGCTTAATTTCCCTATTTTTTCATGTGAATCAAACTTAAGACTATTCTTTCAAGACATGTCATGTAGGTGGTAGCCTTAGTTCCCTTTCGTAGGAAGATTACACGAGTGAAAATGATGGATTTTTTCTTGTCGTAACCTGAGCATATGTTATTCAAACTCACTCAGTTATACTAGGAAGGTGTTCCACGTTTGATATTTGAGTGTGAGAACTATTGCCTAGGCATGAGCCATTAAGAAGGTTGTTATTATAAATATCCCAATGAGATATTCATTATTAACATCATCCCTGATCAACTAGGCTCTGACAATGAGAAGGTCCCTTCTCTACCTCTCTCATTTATGTGTGTTTATCTCTTAAGTCTATTTTATAGGGTTTTGTTTTGTATGAGTCATAGTTTCATCTTAGGGGAGTATGAATTAAGTTAATTTGCTAAGCATATATTCACCATGGCTGAAAAAAAACCGATGATATTGTCGAATTTTAGGCCTTTCTATACAAGTGGAAAGTACCCCATCTTGTAGAAGTAGGTTGACTCTCACAACATAGGACATATATTGTACTGAGTTTTCAGAGCATAACCTTGGTCCTAGGGGTAAGGTCCTACTACTGTTGAGGAAGTTGACACTTTTCCTTACTTACCACATGTAAACCCACCTTCAACCAACAGTCTGAGCTCAATGTTACTGTAATGGAAATATTTTCCTAGTGATCATTTTTCCTTTGTTTCTTATAACATGTTTGGTGAAATCAATTCTTCTTTATGGGTGTTGTCAAGATAAATCACCTCTATAGACATAAGCGATCTCTCTAGCCCTAGAGTGGGCCTAGAAACATGAGATTTCTTAACTAATGCTTACAATGCAATGAGGAAAGATAAAAATACCTTCTTTCGATCGCTATCCTTGGATACGTTGATGGTGACCTTGATCCACAATCGTTGTAGCACTGCTTCCTGCTACTAATGGCGCATGAATACCTTTGGATGATCACGAGACAACAACAAAAATGATACAATATAAAATAGACTTAAAGACTAGGTGTCTAGAAGATCGAGTACCAGAATATTCACATAATCATGTACACAAATATAGAAAGAAAACACTATATGTTATTATTGATGAATTACAAAAGGAGAGCTTACAATCATGCCTTGATGTTGGAGGCATCCTTAGGTGAAAATATGAGTCCTTCACCCAACTCAAAAGCATTCCATCTCCTGTGCACTTAGTCTTAATTACGATGCTAGCATGCAAATGGATGAGAGTTCAGACGAGTTTGAAAATGATGAAACAAACTCTAAACTTGGGGGAATGAGGGATGTGAATTTATAAGAAGGAGAAGGAGGTTGGGAGCCCATGAAAGGAGGAAGGCCCAATTTATAAGGGATGATCCGCCATGGATGAGATCAAGGTTCTAAAATGAGAGAGCTCGACCTTATCATCTCTTTTCAACAACCAAATCGCCAATCTTGAGGTTCTACAGGTCGAAGCTTCTCCTCCATTTGAGTAAGCACTATGAGAAAGGGGATCAACATGTTTTTCCAAGAAATTAGGGTGCTGACAACATTGGGCCAGAATTGGGAAAAGGACATCAACGCAGTCATGGCACTAGGAAGGGTGGTGACCGGGGAAACTAAGAATTTGACCAAGTTTCTTCAATAATATTTCAATGAAGTCTTATTTGGATCTTCAAGGGGATATGTTATCATATTTCTTAATGATGGCAACATTGCACAAGATTCGTCACGGGGAATTTTAGGATTAGGGAAGGGAAAATGAGCATGGTTACAAATTACTGTAGAACAATGGGTAAGATTGGTCCGTCTCTACCCTCGACATCAATATTATCTCCTACCATGTCATCTTTACTGCCACTTAGTGTTGTGGGATCAATCCCTCTCAATACTACACCTTTCACTTCTTCCTGGGGAATTCCGCTAGTTACGTTTTTGGCCCCATTAAGTTTTCCACCTTTTTCTATGTCTATTCCATACTATAGATTGCATTTGTAGTGGGGGAAAAACCTAGTGAATCTATGGGAGATGGGACCTTCATTCCTAGGTCATCTCAATCTATGACTCCTAATTTTAGCACAGGAATTTATACTATTGGGAAATTATTTGGGGGGTGGGGCATTTGTCGCTCCTAGTAATCTTAGGGGAGACTATGCTTTTGGTAGTACCTATCCACCTTGGAATAGTTCAATGTATGGAACGATTCCTTTGGAGGTTCATTTTCCTTTAGGGGGAGAGTATACCTAGGGGAACTTACCCCATTAGTACCAATATTCATATGGGCTCTCATGCTTATGATGGTGATTTTCCAAAAGGATTTTCTCCTCTATTGTTGGGTTAAAGCTCATAGGTAGTCATGGTTTTGGGGGTCCTTCGTTCTCTATGGGAACTTACACTGGTGGGAAAATCCTTACACCAAATCTATAGGCCAAAGATATCAATGCATTGGGATTAATTATAACCTCATTTCACACTCGTGTTCGTTTAAATATGCTATGGGGGGACCATATGGTCCATTAGGGGGTTATTTATACTATGATTCATTTATTCAACAACAAATCCATTTTCTAACACATCTTGATTTACCATATTTGGATAAGTTGAAAAATGACCCTATATTCTGTGATCTTAGGTGGCCACCTATGTTAGCCAAGTTACCATATGATATTCTGATGTGGTAAAACACAACCCCCCCATTTTTGACTTATGTACATAAAATAATGAGGACCCTTTCTACAAATTTTTTGCCTAAACACCTTTTAGGATTTTCATTAAGTTAATTATCCTACGTTTTGGTCATTTTTTCATCTTCCTCAAAATTTCGTTTTTATTTCTTTGCTAAATACAATTTTTCATAGGCTTTTCAATGATACTTGTTTCACTCCATTTGGTCAACCGGTTTGTAAATGACACTCCTTTGAAGCTAAAAATTGTATAAAGTGTATGATATATCATTTCTCGCAGTTAAAATAGTCTTCATTGTAAATATTAATTTTAGTTAATTTTACTAATTATTTCATTTTTCACTAACGGTTCTACAAAATGACCCAGCTAAATTGTACAATACACGAATACACGTTTCGAGATCTTGGTAATTTACTCAAACTTGTTATTTTAAAACAAATTTCCAAACTCAAAACCCCAAAATTGTAAAATAACTGAAGTCCAATTTTAAGGATTGTTAATTCACGTGGGTCCCATATAGCCTCATTCATTAATTTAATAGCCCCTGAGAGCAAGATCCTTCTACTTCTCATATCCCGAATAAAAAAATATTAACATTTTCAAAAGTCCCTGATCTTTAATTTTTTATATGAATTTGAACCTGAATTAAAAGTTAAATTATTTTTATAAATTTCATTGGGTCCACTCCATATCGGAGCTTCCCGATATCTCAAAAATAACAATGGGTACATATTCAAAATTGGCAATGAGCCAACTCTGTTGATATGCGATAAACCATATTAACCTGCCTCCTATACCAACCCTCCTCTTATTAGATTCGTTAAGGATTTTTTAAACAAGTTTTAAAACGTATGGTTATACTAAAATAAAATTATAAATTATATTTTTATTATAATATAAATAATATTATAATTATAATTTAATATTATAATTTTAATATAATGTAATTATAATATTAATATATTTTAATTACTATTTTAATTTATCTTTAAATAATTTGTTAATTAATTTAATTATGTTATAATCAATTTTTAAATTAATTAAGTTAAGGTTCAAATTTCAATTAAGTTAGTATTAATTAATAAATAACATTAATCTAATTTTGGATTAATTTAGCCTAAGCAACAAAAAAACATTCATAGTTCTAGAAATTTTAATATAACAATTTTGGAAGCTCATAAATAGAGTTTTACTTGGCCAAATGAGACCCATGATGGCTCATTGGATAGATAAAATCATCGATATTATTCCTGAAGTGGTTTCACTTCTAAATTTGATATTTATTGGGTCTAAAATTCAGCAAGAGATCAAGCTTCAACTTTTTTAAACAAAACCAATTTCTAAGTTTAATTTTCTGCATTTTCATTTGCCCACAACTTATTTTGAGTGCGTATCCATTTTTCAATGATATCCTTCACCAATTAGATTAACACAGGTATCAATAGAAATCTTATATTTCCTTTTAAATTATTTATTTAACTAAGTTTTGATTGGATTTGTTTTAATTCCAGATTTAGCATTTTGATTTTATTTTTGCTTTTGATTTGTTTTTTCAGGAAAACAATTGAAGAGTTGAGGAAAAGAAGATATCAATCAATGAAAATTCTCTAACAATTGAAGAATATGATTTTGAACCAATGAAAATTAATTGAGCAGAACCACTCTACAACAAACTTTCTATCGAATAATTCTTTTGTAAATATTATAAATAGAAGATTGTAAAATGTAACGATCGATTCTCTCCTCTATAATTCTAGAATTTTAAAATCACTTCTGTAATAAGTATTTAGAGTTGTAGGCGAGAGGAGAGAATCTCATATATGAGGATTATTGAGGTTTTTATCTTACATTCTGAATTATGTATAAGCAGAAGTTCAAGTATTGTAAAATCCTATTAGAAGCAAGACTTGGAGAAATGGATTCAATAAACTGATACTTCTAATACAATTATTTTAAATTATGGTTACATTTTCTGATAGCAGGAATGTGTTTATTTATTGATATTTGTGCACCTTTGTCGATATGGGTAATCTGTCTTAATTTTATGTTATTATTTATGTCTACTCTTATGGGTTGAATTCTGATTTATGAGTAACTATTTACTCAGAAATCTATGTTTTATTATTGATTTAATAAGCAGTGACACATTCTGAACTTTTCCTCATATTATTGTTTAATTATTTGAATTATTGATTTAACAATCAATATAATTTATGTGAACTTCTTGCTAAATGTTGTTGGTTTATTATCTCAATTGAGAGGTCTCTAAATAGGATGTGTTTGGTGTCCATAATGTCAGTTAATTGAACTACTTTGTTAATTTGATATTCATTATAAGCCAAACATATTTAAATCCCAATTATTTAAAATATCTTGCTCTCGGTTGGGTTAGATCTATATCTACCTAATTGAAATAGGATTAGGATAAATTTCCTTTTGCTTTCATTTTAGAATAATTTTGCATAATAGATTTAATTCTACATTCCTAAAGTCTTTTTCCCAAAGAGGAAAAACTTTTGTGGTTTGACTGAATCCTAAATTAGTTTAAGGATCACTTTCTTGCCCAATAAGTAAGAGAAATGATCTGATATCTCTTTCCCATTGGTAGAAAAAAATCATATTTCAAGCCATTGGATATTGAGAGAAGGTAACTGGACCTAGTTAAAATAGTCATAGGCACCATTCCAAATGAAAAAGGAACTGCTTTAAAGTTTGGACCTCGTAGTCATCCACAATTTTGTTGCAGTGAATTTTTGAGGCTTCAAAATTTTGGCGCTAGAAGGAGGGCTTTAGACTTGTTGTCCTTTGGAGTCTTTGTATTTTAACATTTAATTTTTATTACAATAGATCCTCTAAAACTTCCAATTTCGAGTTGTATTTCTAGACGTGCATCTTCCAATGCTCCACCAGAAATAGTAAGACCCTTGTCTCACGCAGAGTTTAAAGTAAGAGGAATTCTTCTGCTTTTAATAATTCCTTTCAATTCATTCAAATATTTTTCAAATTCTAATTTTCAAGGAATTGATGAAGGTATTTTATGCGGGATTTTTACCCTTACATTCTTGGCAAAAGCCAGAAGCTAGTGTCAATCACTTCCAATTACCTCGATCCATACTTGGGAACAATTTATTACAATATTTGTTTGTAAATTCGATGGGTATGTCTACGAATAGGTATGTGACGATTTTCAATATCTACGAAGGTTTTAAGGTGAGTCTTTAATTGATTTTACCATCAAGTTTTGTTTAAATTGTTTAAAATTGAGAATTGAAGATAAAACTTTGAAAAAATAATTATTAGATTGGTTTGAACATATTTTCTCTCTTCCTTCCATTCATAATCCATGTGAAATTATTTCACGCTTTGATCTATCTCCTTCTATTTTCATTGACATAATTGAAAATTCCAATATGGAGGTACAAACAAATGATGATGAAGTGGCCGCTATTTTGTTTGATCAATTCGTTCAATTAGTGCACACTTCCTACAATATTGATAAATATGAATGTGTGCCTTCACATGTCAGTGAATCTCAATCACAAATCTTGGAAATTTTCACTAATCAATTGGAAGAAGATATTGCTTGGAAATCTAAAAATCATTATGAATTGGAATCAGAAAATCAAAGCATAATCTAACAAGTACAAGAAACGATTAAATTTTCCAATAATACAGAATCTGTTGTACAAATTTCTGAATTCTTTTATGATGAGAAAATGCCAAATTCAGGATAGAAAAGAAAAATTCTTCAAGAAAACACAATTAGCCAAGTAAATGATCTTAATCTGAAGTTTGAAATGAAGAAAATGCACAAGAGTTCTCAAATAGAGACATTTTCAAATACATTGTTTCGGATTCATATTTTTCCCTTTATCCTGATAATTTTTCTAATACCGATTTATCCTCTCTTCAATTTAAAGATATTTCAGAAAATAGAGAGTCTAATCTAAATGAATTTCTGGTTATTTTTATCAAGATAGAGAATTAATTAATGATAATTCTTCTAGCATTAATGAACATGAGATTAATATTCCTTCTTGTTTTGATACATTGAATGAGATCGAAGGATATTCTAATGAATGTCGTGAGGTCATTTATGATAGCTACTTTTACATTGAGGATATTGATTTGTCTTCTTTACAATTGAATCCTCGTGATCAAAGTCTAATAAAAGGTGAAAATGAAGAACAATCTGATTCGGAAATTATTTCAAAGAGTTCTCATTTTAAAACAATTAATCATACTCATGGTTTCAGCATTCAAGAAACCATTCCAATCAATGATTTATATGACGATCAAGCTCACATTCCCATTCAGATTCATAGCCCTCTCTCTAATTCACAAGTGATTATCAACAATCATTCTAATTGTATTATTTTGCCTAATTCTTGTGAAGAGGAAGTTGGTTTAAGTTAGTCCCAACTATTTTGTAATAATAATTGTACCACTAGTGCAAACTATGATTCAATCTTTTTATTATTCCATCATTTATTTTTAACTTCAGATTTGTTTTCTCTTTTTAGTCTTAGATTTTTTATACTTTATGCTAGAATATTGAGAAGCTCAATTTTTAACACTCAATTGATGCATTACTTCAATGGAAAAATGAAGAATCAAATTATAATGGTGAACATCAAGAGCCATTAAACTTCCAATTTCAATTGATGTTCATTTCTTATAAATTACTTCTTTCTTCTCGAAAGAAGTGCCAACAAGAGAGTTTTTTTTTCACAATATGACCACCAATCTAATTCAATTAATAATCTTCTATTGGATCTATCATACTTCCATCCATTTTTCATTGATCCATTTGGAATACATTTGGAAAAATTTTCTTCACGAAAGATCGTTAATAATTTAACACTACAACTTCACACTAACAAAATCTTGCAAGCCATTCTATCAAAAATTTCCAATCCACAACCTGGCCTGTCATATTCTCTTTTAAACCTCTCCAAATCAATAATGGAAATCCATCTTGATTTCCATGATCTAATCAAAATTCAATTGGAAAAGGCATTTCAAGAGAAGGTGATTCTAAAAAATCTTCTAACAATAAATGTACATATTGCTTTTAGATTTAGTTTTATTAGTTTAATTATACATGTATTTTTGTTACTAATTTTTAACATGTACATACATGCAGGTATTAAGATTCTTACATGGTTGCATTGGAAGTATGACTATACGTAGTCATGTTTCCTCATTGAGTTAGAAATAGGAATATATTAATTTCTTTTCTATTTTCAATTATTTCATTATTTCAGATTTTCAATAAAGCAAGTAATGCATCCGATTTATTTGGGCATCCCCTTTAAATTTTTGAAAAGAGGCTTAGAGAATTTTAGAAGCTCTTGGATTATCAAATCATACATATTTTTCAAGCCTTCAATTGTCTTGTTTTTTTTTTCGAAATTCATCACATTGATCATACATGAATAAATTTGAAGGATGTTGGCAATATGATGTAGAGTTTTGTCCTTGATTGAAACCTACTTGATAAAGTTGATGGCAACCTACTTGATGAAGTTGTCCTTGATGGAAACCTACTTGATAAGTTTCCGATGATAACCAACCTATGTGTTAAAGATGTAAGGATGATGTATCTCCATCAATGCCAAAAAAGGAGCACTTGAAACAACAACAAAGAAAAGAGAAAATGAAATATGAAGCTGAGGAAGTTTTGGAAGGGTTAGTTGATTGGAGATCTGGAAAGGCAGCAGAGACATCAGAGAAAACAGTGGCAAAAGAAGTGGCAAAGGAAATGGCAAAGAAGGAGCATATGAACAACAACAAGGAAAAGAGAGAAGCAAGGAGCATCATTAGACAAGAAGCAGAGATAGTAACAGAGAGATAGCAGAAGCAACAAAGAGATTAGTAGAAAGAGCAAAGAAGTAGAGAGGAAGCAAGGCAGATAAGGAACTGAGGTAGAAAATAATGCAGAGACAGTGAATAGAAGTAGAGTGCATCTATATATTTATTTGAGTTCCATTCAGCTGTGAACATATGTATGCAATCCGTAAGAAACCCTATGAAGGGATTAATGGTGCTCTGTATGTTGTTCAAGGAATGGTTAATACGGTCTACACTGTATCTAAACTGGTAGACAGTGTAATGTAGATAGTAAGGAGCTAACTAGTGTTCATCGAGAAAGGAACAAGGAGTGAGAGAAAATCAGTTATAATGCGGAAGAACTAAAACAGAGTATCAGTCAAGGAGCAACAAAATTTCAGTAGGAAGGATACTTGTGTCCCTGTGAAATTAAATCATATGAGAATTTTTATTCAGTTTATGTATGCATCCTAATGGAGGAAATCCTGTGTATGATTGTGTTCTGGTGATACTCTGATGGGTGGAGAATACTGAGTGTATTTGGGTATTGATTCAATTCTCGTACGAAATGTCCTGAAACTCTGTTGAATTCATTCCCCTCATAAAGGAATTCTGCATATAACTAAATCTATCTTAATGGTAGTGAAAATCCCGTCGGAAGAGAACTACATTTGTTCGTTGTTTATTGAAATCCTGCCGAAGATAGACCAAGTAAGAAGGATAGCGGAAACCCAGACTAACCCTTTGGAATCATGAACAGAACTTGGAAGGAAAGAGGTAGAACGTAACAAAAGGAAGCATGGACGAAACCTTGAGTGAAGGACGAAACCACGAAGGAGGAACAATATAAGCGGTTTCTGGTTTCCATCGCACCGCCTATGTGGAGCAAGTGGTATTTTCTGGTTGAGGACCGATTCCATAGAGTGCTCGACATGCGTCCCTATATGACTTCACAAAACCGATTACCACTGCGCACCATCGCGCGTTATCGTTCGACCCAGGATGCCCAGTGATATTGATATATACCATTGATCTGGGAAGATGCCATCGGACGGTGGATGTGTTCAGAAGGTGCGTGAAGAATAACACAAGTACGACGTTCCATCGCACATTATTTCCCGTGCAAGTTTCCCAAGCGATATCTGTCGGATTCGATGTTGTGGCACGATGGAACGTGAGCCCTTCAATCGAGTTGATTGTTAGCAATGGGCCCTAGTTTTAAATAATATTGATTAAGCCGTCGATTATGCATGTGGGGCCAGATCCAAAGGTCTATTTTAAAAAGGCCATTTGATAAAAGCACGGATTATTAATATTTAATTATCAAAGGGTGTGAATAATATTTATTTATCAAATTCCATGAATTTGATAAATAAAATTCTAATAAAACAAAGTAAAACCATCAACGACACATTAATATTACTTAACCTTGGCTATAGTATTATTTGGCAGAGAAAAAGATTACCTTTGGGACATTTCGTTCATGGAAGAACGAAGATTGGATTTTCAATTTGGATTGGTTAGAATTTTAATATGAATACCATTGGTAGTTGGATGGTTTTGACTCATGGTTTTACTAAAGGAAAAAACTATATAAGGAGAAGAGAAATAGAGTACGGTGTGGGCATGCATAAGGGTGGTGAATGAACAAATGTCTCTAAGGAATATCTACATGGGCAAACTCTGTTCTTAACTGATAAATCTGAATCTACAATGCACCCATGATATAACGATCTGACAATGATGAATCTCTGGTTTGAACGATGGATGAGATCATGAAGAACTAGTGTGTGTACTGAATGAACACATTTGGTGTCCTACAAGGCATGTCATGTGGAAACTGGTGGATCCAGTATGAAAATTGATGAAACATGGTCCGCAGTGGTGCTGAGGGTCGAAGCCTTCAGTGAGGGGGTTGTAGCTCCCTTCTAGGAAAGGCTGGTAAACGAGAGAAGGTTGTAGCCTTCTGCAGGTGGGTGCCTGCGTTCTGGTATAAGTCTGCGCTAGCATAAATTGTAAGAAGTTTTCTTTATAATAAATATTGAAGACTGAGATAGCAGCAGTGGTGCTTTTCTCCTGAATTGGGTTTCCACCTTAAATCCTGGTGTTCATGTGTGTTTCTTATGTGTGATGATTTTTTATGTTCTTACTGCACATGTTTACAACTTATTAAACATCTAATGAATGAATGATGCAATGATCTAATTAAATAATTATCTGCATAATGAGATCTCTGGAAATACACAAGTTTTATTAAGAATATCTGCATATTGGGTTCAGTAAAGTAGCATATGTGTTTTAGAGAAACAAAAAATAAAAAAAAATTAGTCATCTATAAATACTGATTCACCCCCCCTCTCAGTGTTTTTCCCAGCAATTGGTATCAGATCAAGTCCTTCTGAAGAAGCTTGATCGCTTGAATGAGATCCGTCACAATGGGAAGAAAGCAAAAGAAGAAGGCTACTCAAATAAAGGAGATATCTCAGAAAACATGTACATCAGAAAATGAAGATAATGAATCAGGTACTGATTTTTGTTCTTGCAATTCACTTCCTTGTGCATGCAATGGTGAAGATAGAGAAAAAAAAAATTGAAAGTAATGATTGGGATCAATTTAAAAGGAAGGAATCTATCTACAAAGATGTGATCTCTAGAATGAATGGACAAATAGAAATGTATCAAAAAATCTAGGATAAAGTAACCAATCGAAGTGAAAGACTTGAAGCAGAAATCATCTCTCTAAAAGAAGATCTGGAAAAATCAAATAAGAAGAATGAAGAACTATTACAAACATTTGAAGAACAAGAAAATGGGTTGAAAGAAGAGATTTTAAAATTGAAGGATCAAGTAGAAGAAGGAAGAAGGGTCGAAGAAAGTATGAAGAAGCAATGCCAAAGATTGGAGGTTGAGGTAAACATTTTAAAAGGTAAATTAGAAGAAAAAGGTAAAATCTTGAGGTTTCAAGATAGTACTAAGATTCTGGACAATATTCTTAGTAGTCAAAGGTCTCCTTCTGTTAAATTTGGTCTTGGTTTTCATGAAACTATTAAAGGAGAATCTAGTTCAGAAGAAAGTGCTAAAGATTCAAAGGATATCAATGCAAAACCTGAAATATTGAAAGAAACAAAAGGTCAACTGACAATCATGAACTCTCAAAATAAATCATTCCCTCCTTTGATCCATAATGTTGAATGCTTTAAATTTCATAATTATGGGCATGTTGCAGCCAATTGCAGAAGCAGATTGTTTCAGTCACAAAAAAACAGATTCTACACAGAAAGGTACTCAGGTTTCTTTAAGGGATATTTTTTTTCATGCAGCAAGTATGGTCATAAAGTAGCTGATTGCAATAGAAGAAAGAATAGAAAAACACATTATGATCCCTATGCTTACTCTTTTGATGACACAATATGTTATTCTTGTAACAAGTATGGGAATGTAGGAAAAGAATGCAGGATGAATAGATCTAAGAAATTGGATAATTTCCAGCACACAATAAGAAATTTCAAGCAAAGCTAGAAAAAGAAGAAGGACCGATCAGAAACCTAGGGAATGATAATCCTACTGCAGTCTTCCTCTTCTAAAACTTACTTCTCATAATGACTGCAGGAGTAATGTGAGATACATTATAGGAATCAGTAATGTATCATCACAAGGGGAGCAATGTATGATGATTCTAGTTGTTTTTATTTCTAACAGTGCATCTGATGTGAAGAAGACAGGTACAGGTGGCATAAGTTCAGGGGGAGCATTAGCCCTGCTGGGAGTAATGCATTGTTGGCATTATGATGGTTCTGAAATATGATCTCTCTCTCTCTTTCTCTTGAGGTATTTTTGGTATTGGTATTACCATTTGCTGAGAGTAATTTTTGAATAGAACAGGTCAACAAATGGCTAGAGATATGCTTGATGATTTCAGAACACCTGACTCATTTTGGGGAGAAGCAGCACATATAGTGATAAAACTCCATATGAACTATGGTATGGTAATCCTCCCCCATGTGAAGAATTTTAGAGTTATTGGAGAAAATGATTTATCAAAAATAATGATGAAAAACTTAGCAAGTTTGAACCCAGAGCAGATGAAGACAATGATGATATATATCCTTCTACATCAAATAAGGATAGTGTAGACAGTAAAAATAATGAAGAACCCGAAGATGATTTATCTGAAAAAGCTCTATCCAGATATGTTCAAAAGAATCATCCAGTATCTTTGGAGAAAATGGATCAAGTGTACAAACAAGAAGGACTCTTGTGGGATCCTCTAAGCTATCTAGTATTTCTATCCACTCTTGAACCACACAATGTCATTGGAACAAAATGGATGAGAATGGGGATGTTATAAGAAATAAAGCTAGACTTGTTTGCAAGGGGTATGCTTAACAAGAAGGTATATACTTTGAAGAAACTTTTTCTCCTGTAGCCAGACTTGAAGCCATAAGAATGTTCCTTGCCTTTTCAAGCTTCCAACAAATCAAAGTTTATCAAATGGATGATAAATCTACTTTTCTCAATGGTGATCTAGAAGAATAAGTTTATATAGAACAACCAGAAGGATTCTTTTTGGGAAATGATGAAAAACTTGTTTGTAGACTTAAAAAGGCTCTATATGATCTCAAACAAGCTCCAAGGGCATGGTATTATCATCTTGACAAATATCTTCATCAACAAGGATTTTCAAAAGGGTCTGCTAATAGAAACTTATACACAAAAACTAAAAATGACAAACTATTGATTGTGGTTGTATATGTTGATGATATCATTTTTGGAAGTTATGAAGAGTCTATGAGTCAGAGATTTGCTTCTGATATGCAGCAATAATTTGAAATGTCTTTACTTGGGGAACTACCATTCTTTCTTGACTTGCAAATACAAGAAACAACCTATGGCATACTCCTATCACAAGAAAAATATCTTAAGAAAATACTGAAAAAGTATGGCATGGAGGAGTGCAAATGATACATGGTTTCCTATGATGAGATTATGGATAAGCCCTGATTGTTTTTCTCTGAAGAGTCTCTTTTTCTTTCACACATGGATGAGATGGAAATCTTATGATTCGGAGATAAGAATAGATCATGCAGAGTTTGATGCTGATGACTTTTGTCATGGTTGAGACCTTCTATATATAGTTCCTACACATGGTACATCATGATTATGAAATAAATATAAATCATGAAGATCTTGGTAATAACAAATCACATGGATGATTAATTAACACATATTGTCTATTGAAGAAGTTGTTCTGGTATGATAATTCCTCTTGGGAAGAATATGTTGATGCGGCAAAGAGCCTAAAGGCTTGGTTATTGACGACTGTTGGATGACACTTGAATACACAGCTGTGGTGTTGTTGGGTATCTCTGGTGGTGTTTCTGTTCTCATAATTCTATTTTACTCTCTGATGTTTTTGATGAAGATGCCTTGATGATTTGATGGTGAAAGTGTTCGGGATGAACAAGCTAAGGGGGAGCTTTGGTCTTATGAAAAGGATGCAGTGTTGGCACTCTAATTATTTGCTATGGTCTGATCTCATGCTTGAGATTATTTGGTCTTGATTGTATAAGTTATAATGTGATGAAAAGGTCATGTTGAGACCTATGATGTAATATTCAGTCATGTGTAAACCCACTTGGTTGGGTACTTGTGTCACATATGTAAATCCACTTGGTTGGATCATTGATGTAAGTTTGAGTCCTTGGTGATAGGAAAGGTCATAGACTCATGTACTTCATTGAATATTATGTTTGAAGATCCAGCATCAACTCAGGGGGAGCATGGTAACTTTAGTACACATCATATCTACAGAGCTCTTATTTCTACAAGAGAAGAGAAACCTTGTTTTGGTTTTGCTCCGCCATTTACCCTTGATTTCAAAGGGGAAGAGTATCATGGTGTTTGAATAATGTATCTATCTGTTGTGGTGATCAAACACCATCATGGTTGCCATCAAGTCCAAAGGGGGATATTGTTGGCAATATGATGCAGAGTGTTGTCCTTGATGGCAACCTACTTGATGAAGTTGTCCTTGATGGAAAACTACTTGATAAGTTGCTGATGATAAGCAACCTATGTGTTAAAGATGTAAGAATGATGTATCTCCATCAATGCCAAAAGAGGAGCACTTGAAATAGCAACAAAGAAAAGAGAAAATGAAATATGAAGCTAAGGCAGTTTTAGAAGGGTTAGTTGATTGGAGATCTGGAAAGGCAGCAGAGACATCAGAGAAAACAGTGGCAAAAGAAGTGGCAAAGGAAGTGGCAAAGAAGGAACATCTGAACAACAACAAGGCAAAGAGAGAAGCAAGGAGCGACATTAGACAAGAAGCAGAGATAATAACAGAGAGATAGTAGAAGCAACAAAGAGACCAGCAGAAAGAGCAAAGAAGTAGAGAGGAAGCAAGGCAGATAAGGAACTGAGGCAGAAGACAACGCAGAGACAGTGAATAGAAGTAGAGTGCATCTATATATTTATTTGAGTCCCATTCAGGTGTGAACATATGTATGCAATCCGTAAGAAACCCTATGAAGGGATTAATGGTACTCTGTATGTTGTTCGAGGAATGGTTAATACGGTCGACAGTGTATCTAAACTGGTAGATAGTGGAATGTAGACGGTAAGGAGCTGACTAGTGTTCATGGAGAAAGGAACAAGGAGCGAGAGAAAATCAGTTGTAACGCGGAAGAACTAAAATAGAGTATCATTCAAGGAGCAACTTAAATTCAGTAGGAAGGATACTTGTGTCCCTGTGAAATTAAATCATATGAGAAGTTTTATTCGGTGTATGTATGCATCTTGATGGAGGAAATCCTGTGTATGATTGTGTTCTGGTGATACTCTGATGGGTGGAGAATACCGAGTGTATTTGGGTATTGATTCAATTCTCGTACGGAATGTCCTGAAACTCTGTTGAATTCATTCCCCTCATAAAGGAAGCCTGCATATAACTAACTCTATCCTAATGGTAGTGAAAATCTCGTTGGAAGAGAACTACATTTATTCTTTGTTTATTGAAATCCTTCCGAAGATAGACCAAGTAAGAAGGATAGCGCAAACCCAGACTAACCCTTTGGAATCATGAACGGAACCTGGAAGGAAAGAGGTAGAACGTAAAAAAAGGAAGGACGGACGGAACCTTGAGCGAAGGACGGAACCATGAAGGAGGAATAGTGCAAGCAGTTTCTGGTTTCCATCGCACCACCTATGCGGAGCAAGCAATATTTCCTAGTTGAGGAACGATTCCATAGAGTGCTCAACATGCATCCTTGTACGACTTCACAAAACCGCTTACCACTGTGCGCCATCGGGCCTTATCATTCGACTCAGGATACCCAGCGATATTGATATATACCATTGATCTAGGAAGATGCCATCGGACAATGGCTGTGTTCGGAAGGTGCATGAAGAATAACACAAGTACGGCGTGCCATCACGCGTTATTGCCCATGCAAGTTTCCCAAGCGATATCCGTCAGATTGGATGTTGTGGCGAGTTGTAACATGAGCCCTTCTATCGGGTTGATTGTTAGAAATGGGCCCCAGTTTTAAATAATATTGATTAAGCCGTCAATTATGCATGTGGGGCCGGATCCAAAGGTCTATTTTAAAAAGGCCATTTGATAAAAGTGCAGATTATTAATATTTAATTATCAAAGGGTGTGAATAATATTTATTTATCAAATTCCACGAATTTGATAAATAAAATTCCGATAAAACAAAGTAAAACCATCAGCGGCACATTAATATTACTTAACCTTGGCTATAGTATTATTTGGTAGAGAAAAATATTACCTTTGGGAAATTTCGTGCATGGAAGAACGAAGATTGGATTTTCAATTTGGATTGGTTCGAATTTTAATATGAATACCATTGGTAGTTGGATGGTTTTGACTCATGGTTTTACTAAAGGAAAAAACTATATAAGGAGAAGAGAAATAGAGTATGGTTTGGGCATGCATAAGGGTGGTGAATGAACAAATGTCTCTAAGGAATATCTACATGGGTGAACTCTGTTCTTAACTCATAAATCTGAATCTACGATGCACCCATGATATAATTATATGAAGATGATGAATCTATGGTTTGAACGACGGACGAGATCATGAATAACTGGTGTGAGTGTACTGAATGAATAAATCTGGTGGCCTGCAAGGTATGTCGTGTGGAAACTGGTGGATCCAGTATGAAAATTGATGAAACGTGGTCTGCAGTGGTGCTGAGGGTCGAAGCCTTTAGTGAGGGGTTTGTAGCTCCCTTCCAGTGGTAACTGGTAAACGAGAACAGGGGGTTGTAGCTCCCTTCCAGGAAATTTTGGTAAACAAGAGGAGGTTGTGGCCTTCTGCAGGTGGGTGCCTGTGTGCTGGTATAAGTCTGCGCCAGCATAAATTGTAAGAAGTTTTCTTTATAATAAATATTTAAGACTGAGATAGCAGCAGTGGTGCTTTTCTCCCGAATTGGGTTTCCAACTTAAATCCTGGTGTTCATATGTTTTGCTTATGTGTGATGATTTGTTCTGTTCTTACTGCACATGTTTACAACTTACTAAACATCTAATGAATGAATTATGCAATGATCTAAGTAAATAATTATCTGCATAATGAGATCTCTGGTAATACACAAGTTTTATTAAGAATATCCGCGTATTGGGTTCAATAAAGTAGCGTATGGGTTTTAGAGAAACAAAATGTAAAAAGTTTTTAGTCATCTCTAAATACTAATTCACCCCCCCCCCCCCCTCTCAATATTTTTCCCAACAAAGGATTCGCTACAACTTGACAATTTTTTACTCTTAAGTATTTCTGAAAAAGATCTTGTTTTCACCATTGTTTTCTTCCAATATAAATTTGAGGTGCATTCAATTTGAAAAAATATCATTACTTATCATTTATAGATTAAATAACTAAGTGATGTTGAACATATGAAAATTTTGAGAAAATTTGGGAGAACTTGAGGCTTCATGAGGTAAAAGTTAGAGTCAATTTTCTTCCAGGTCTTTAGTGACATAATTTTAAAGACTCAAGATAAGCAAGCAACCAGATATTTTCAAATACACAACATGTTGAGGGAAGTATTTATGTTTTCATATAAATTTGAGGATTATCTAATTTTTCTTCTATTCGTTGAAATCCTGATAAATATTAACAAATTGTTAGAAGAATCATATCAGATCATTGTATTTCACAACTCTCTTCATAAGAAAATTCTGATAAAATTACTTTCGAATCATATTTTTCAACACTTAATTAAGTTATTAAAGGGTTATTTATTTAAAAGAAAAGTTAAATTAGTTGCTTTAATTTTGAATTAAATACTTCAAGAAATCATTAGCCCCATATATGGCATGTCATAATATCGCAATTCACAAATCAGAGGTTCTGAAATGAGCATACTCCAAATATCTCCAATCTCCCGATATGTGCATTCCTTCTGATCTCTGATGAACCTTTCCTTATGATATCGCATCATCTGTATCGAAATATTTTATATCAAAATATTTAATCATAGGCCTCTCTTACCATTTCCCGATAATAAACCTTTGATGCTAGTCCTTCGATATTTCTTCTCGCTCATTCTCCAATAAATGGATTCGCTAAAATTTGCAATCTCCACACAACCTCGGATCCAATACGACATTTAAACTTAGTTCTGAAAGATATCACTTCCATTTGATAAATTGTAAGTTTGGTAGGGGCATATGTTTAAAAGTTCCAATATCCTAGATCCAATATGAAATTAAAATTACATTATAAAACTATCGGGTCCGTGCTTCATCGCATATCGACGTATCAATATTGTTACATCTCGTGCTCAAATTTTCCGATCTTCGATCTCTTATAAAGTCCAAAACCTATCCCACCAATGTGCCACGTCATTTATCACATTTCCACTATCGGTAGAATACTATCAGTGTTTCATTTCATTCACATTTCCAAAAGTACTATTCTATGATATTGCATTTGCTCCATCGTAGTTTCTCATCGCACATGTTCATATCCTGACTTTTCCATCACAACTATTATATGGCATCAAAAAACTCAAATAAAGTTTTGTCTTAAGATATTTTGATAAGATAGATGTCAATATAGGACTCTTCACCATTGTTTTTTAATTATTACAAAAATTAAATCGCATATTAGCAAAGGTGGAAGTCGTAGCTTTTAAGTTATTCATGGCAAATAATCTCGCGATGCGAAAAATTTGGCAAGGTAATATATCGATGATTAATTCATATTTTTAATTTCCTTTTATTATGAATTTTTCCCCATATTTATCATACAAATATTCAATCCCTCTTCATATATTGTTACATTATTCAGGATTTTGAATCAACTTTAATATTTTGGGTTTGATAAATATTTAGAATGCAAGAAGCAAAGAGAACATTCACCGTTGCAATTCATAATGAAGTGTATCTTCATCCCCATTCTTGATGGATTCAATTGATTTCTAATTCCTTGAACATGAAACACTTTTTTATTTTAGTTTACTGCTTCTCTTACTTTAGATTTAATAAATAATGCTTTTGGGTCAATAAAATTCTTCATGCTTTTAATTCTAATTAAAGGAAGAAGTTAAATTGTGAACCCTTAGATAAACTGAGAGGGAGGGGTGTGAATCAATTTAGTACATTCATGGACATTTAAAACTCTTTTCTTTAAACTTATTTACACCTCCATTTCATAAGAAACTTAATATATAATGAATCAACAAACTTAATGTGTGGGCAGCAAGTAATAAGACGATTAAACATAATACATAAACACATAATCATCATGCACATAGACAACAGATATAAGTGGAAACCCATAGGGGAGAAAAATACATATTATTATTGTTGTGATGCAAAGGCAAGTTCAAACTCTCTCTCATAACTGATTTTCTGTAGGCTCGAACCTACAGGAGGCTACTACCTCAATTTTTGCAAGCTACAACTTGCAAGGAAGCTCCAACTCCCATTTATTTTCTACAGGCTACAAGCCACAGGAGGTTCCTACCTCAACTAGCTACGACTGGCCATCTATAAAGCTCCACCTTGAAATGGAAGCACCAACTCCCACACACTACAATAAAAATAATATGTTGATTTACCTGGATATCATCTCTATTCTATTCCTTCTTCATTGTTACCTTTTCAGCCTTCATATCTGCTTCATTGCAGCTCTGGATATGCACAACATCTCTATCTACTCACTCTCATCCTTCCACTCTCTAACCTCACTTTGCACACTAATATTACATTTTCTTATACTGATAGCTCCCTGACTGTTTGCATTCTACAGGGAATATGACAGGAACATGCATGACCCTATGCCTTCCACCCATTCGATTCCTCACTTGTTAGTTTAGGTTATTACATCAGAAATAATAATTACAACACTCATGGAGTTTTTCCTATGCCTATGAAGACTTGCCTTTGCATCATAAACAATATAAAATATATCAATAAATTTATATTCATAAAAAATATTTCAACTCAGCCCTTTCAGCTTCTTATTTTTGCTGTGCATTTGTCCTGTTCTGCTTTCCGTCCCTTTGAATTTTCTGTTTCTGTTGTTATATTATAAATATGCTGAATAATCGCCTTTTTTCTCGACTCGTTCCATGGTTCCTATCTCATCATAGTCGCAAAGTTCAATTTTCTCTACTCTTTGCTCTGTGTTGGGTCACTTACCCGAGTCTACCTCAGTGTTCAGGCATTTGTTTGATAAATAGTTGTAGCCGTATAACACCTCTGCATTCAAGTGTCAGGTATTTTCCACCCAAGTCTACTCCTGTGTTTAAAATTTTCTTTATAAACTAGTGTAACCACATATAACCTTTGAAATGACATATATTAAAACATAACTCTGTATGATATTGCATCAGGTCACTTATTGCATTTCACAGTTCCATAGGTTTTACGTTATAATCCTCCTATTCCTCCTCCGATGTGATTTCTTCACAAAAAGGCGTTATTCCAGATTTGAAATATTTTGTAATTTAACTCATAAGCTACATTGCATCCACCCCTTATCGCATGTCACAAGATTTATCTCATAGAAATAACAAGTTTCCTCTTATCATATGCGATATGTGATCGCATCGCATCGCAAACCATACTTCTTATTGCATCGAACCTTAAAACAATTAACTTGTGATGACTTAACATATAAATATAAGAATCGCTGATAGCGATGTGTGATATGTGAATGGGTCCCACACTGAACTTTAAATCCTCTAGAATTTAGCTTCAAAGCATATCACATCTGATAGTCTTATCACATTTCGCACTTCGTCATTTTAACATGATTCTTGAGTGCTTATCCTCATGAGCTTGCGATGTGCGATATGCGAGCCAGGTCCACGTCATCTCTACGTCATCATGCCATTTTACCTTGCCACATCACTACCATGTCATCACCACATTACTGCCACATCATTATCACGTCATTTCCAAATCATTTTCATGTCACTGCCATGTCATTTCCACATCACTTCCATGTCATATGCAACAAAACTGTAAATTTTATATAATCGATAGACGTCTAGGTTATGGATCCACATAAACTCAGAAGCACACAACCGTGGGTCGCTTTATCATAACTAAAAAAATTTAGACAGATCACAGATCGCAATCCTTAACTCATCGAAAAATTTATATTTTAACTCATCAGCAGTTAGCCCAAAAACCTTATCACAAGTCGCAAAATTTAACCCATCGCAAATCAGAATTTCAAACATTTACCTCTACATCGTTGATAGTTATACCGTATCGCATGTGCTATGCAATATTGGATGGACCTATGCCCACACATGTTCACTTCATCACATCACAACTTAAACAATTTAACTTGCGAATGCTTAACATGTAAATATAAAAGATGCCGATTGTGATGTGCGCCAACCGTCTTATGAGATATGGTCCATCCATCGCTCACTACCATTTATGCAACTTGATCCTCACCTTCTATTCCACCCACACATTGATCTCTATCAATAGAATCACGTCTGTAATAAAAATCATTCTTCCAAACTTTGATCTCCAACAAATTTCATTGGAACTTTGTTCACTACACAACTTGTTGAACTGCACGTGCCCTCGTGCACTGTTCTGAAATCAAAACTGTCTGACTCGAACCAGATCATTCACAATTTTCCTTTGCCTCTTTTGCTGCCATAACTACCCCTGTGGCCTTTTCTCCTTTTCTGCCTTAACTACCTTTGCTGCCTTTGCTCTTTTGATTCTAATGTTGCCACTGTCTGCTCCTTTTCCTTTTATAATGGTCTAATGTTGCTGCTTTCCTCTATGCTGCTCCTTGCCTCTCTACTGCTCCTCTGCGTATATTTTATGCTTTCTCAATGCATCATTTACTAATATTCTCCTTTGGCTTATTGTTTCTACTTCTCTACTACTTTTCCTTAATGATAATTCTGGCATTGCTCCTTTCTGCTTCTTTGTCATCAATGAAAATATTTCCAACAGTCTCCCCCTTTAGCATTGATGGCAACACTTTCTCACCCTTTCATTCTGAGAAGTGTCTATCTTCCTCTACTTTCTTTTCCTCCCCCTGTGACATCAATGGAAAGGGGTTATAAAATGTCTTCAGTGTAGATTCCATCATTGCATTTCTCCTCTTTGAGTTCATTATAAGCATCCTTCATTCAGCTCTTTTGTTATTAAATTAATATAAACACTCCATATATTCATTACACACTTGATGAATCCTTTTGTATTTTAACAAATACACCTAATCCACCATTATATTACTACTTCCTAATTGTTCTGTATAACAGTGAATATTGATTTATGTTACACATAAGTATTTATTTATATGTACTTCAAAATTACAAGAGCATTGTGAATGCATTGCAAACTTCATATGTCATAGGAGAATTCTTGGGGTAACACTTTAAAAATAATTGGGATTGGATGAATATAAAAAACAAACTGATGCTATCATAACTCATGAGAATGCTAGAACGCATGTCACCATAGAATATTATGTTCTTTTATCCCTTGCTATTTGATGAAATTCTGTGCACTAGTGAAATATCAACAACTCCTTTCTGCTAAAGTAAGCTTCAGATGAATCAATAATAGAGTCTTGAACTTCAATAGTAATATTAACACAACTAAACCATCATACTACAACATTATGAATGATCTTAAGAAAGAGGCCTTGAAGATATATCAATAATGACTTGAGGAACAATGACATTCTATCCAAGAGTAAATTATGTTTCAATGTTTAATATAATACTTCAAATGCAAACATGATAATGATCTTTTGGAACTTTTAATGACCTTTCCATGCTTTGATAACACAACTTGACATTCACCTTGATTTATTTCTTCCATACCAACACCATGATGTACGCTATAATACTCTGATACTGGGGACCTGTACCATAACACTACTCCAAAAATAACACTTGGTATTCCACTGATAGGAAGACTACTCCAAATACCAATTGATGAATATTTGTAATGATATACTGATAATAAAAAATTTCTTATTCATTCTTCTTAAAAGCATTTTGTTACATTATTAACACTTGCTGACAGACATACAATGTAACCATCCTCTGTAGATATTTACTAGCTCCATAGCTTGAGCTCTTCTTGACAACTTTTATGGGCTACTCTCCTGTTGAGAAGTTGATTCTTATATAACCCTGGCTGGATGTTTGTTCCAAATATTGCAGCCTTTGCAGGAGCATTTCTTTCCTTTTTGATCATATGAGGGAGTATCATCTGCAGACACTATCCCCAGTTTGTCTCTTAGATACTTGAATGGTTCTCTAGCAAGAGGCTTTGTAAATATATCTATTGTCTATTCTTTTGTTGGAACATATTCCATATTTACTATTTTCTCTACTACTTGTTCTCTAAGTAAGTGGTACTTTATTAGGATGTGATTGGTTTTTGAATTAAGCACGGGATTTTTTGATATGCTTATTGCAGTTGTATTGTAGCATTTGATAGTAATAGGTTCAGTGATGCTTATCTTCATGTCTTGAAGAGTTTGTTTCATCCACATCACTTGTGTGCAACAAGATGTTGATGTGACGTATTCTGCTTCTGTTGTAGATAGATAGACAAATGTTTGCTTCTTGCTTAACCATGCCACTAGACTTTCTCCCAAATAGAATGCACCTCCACTTGTGCTTTTCCTATTATCCACATATCTAGCCCAATCTACATATGTATATGCTGTCAATGTGAAATCTTTGTCATTCGGATAGCATAGGCCATAATGTGCAGTTCCTTACAAGTATCTAAATTTCCTCTTGATTGCTAGCAAGTGATTTGTTTTGGTGTTGCTTGATATCTTGCCACAAGTCCTACTACCAACATAGTTTGGTCTTGAGGCTATTAGGTATAGAAGACTTCCACTCATAGATCTGTAAATTCTTTGATCTACATCTACAGATCCATCATCATCACATAAATTGCATCCACTGATCATGGGAGTTGACACAGGTTTGCGGTCTTCCATTTGCAATGTTTTTAACATGTCTCTCAAGTATTTTTGTTGTGGAATAAATATGCCTTTGTTTTTCTATAGAATTTGAAGTCCTAGGTAGAAGGTAAGCTCTCCAATCATAGACATCTCAAATTCTGACGTCGTCTCTTTTGCAAATCCCTTTACTAACTCATCCTTGTTGCTAAAAAACATGATGTCATATACATATACCACTACAATTAAAATTTCATGTTCATCAACCTTTATATACATATTTTTGTCTACTCCTCCCTTCTTGAATCCTTTTTTTTTAATGTACTTGTCCAACCTAGAATTCCATGCATGTGGTGCTTGTTTGAGACCATATAGGGCTTTCTTTAATCTGCAAACATATTCTTTCTTATCTTGTAAGGAAAAGGCTTTAGGTTGTTCCATGTAGACTTTTTCCTCTAGATCTCCATTTAATAAGACAGACTTCACATCCATTTGATATAGCTTTAAATCATGATAGCATACAAAAGCCAGAAACATTCTAATTGCTTCCATACTTGCTACAGGGCCAAAATTTTCATAATATTCAAGTCCTTTGATTTGAGAGTATCCCTTACATACAAGTTTGGCTTTATTTCTGATTACCTGACCTTGTTCATTCATGTTATTCTTGAATATCCACTTTGTGGCAATGGCATTTTTCCCAACAAGTCTTGGTATTAACTCCCAAGTCTTGTTCTTCTCAATCTGGTATAATTCTTCATTCATAGCATTTATCCAATTTTTGTCTTTGTTGGCTTCATCAAAATTCTTTGGCTCTATCTATGACAACATGACTACATACACTTGGTTTGTTCAGCTAGCTTTCTTCTAGTTTGAACTCTCGCACTCTTGCCTCCAATGATTTGTTCTTCTGGATGGTTCTTCTGAGTGTGTCTAGAGGGTCCTTTTGAGGTTATTTTTGTATCTTTTGTTATCTCATTATTTTCTTTATTTTATTGATTCTCATCTTGACACAGTTTATACTTTTGGTTCGGTATGGTAGTTCATCGAATCTCACATCAATGCTTTCCACAATTTTATGCAGTATTTTACTGTAGCACCTGTAACCATTAATCTTTGATGCATATCCCAAAAATATTCCTTCATCAACTATTTCATCATACTTCCCCAATTTTTCATCATTATTATTTATGAAAAATTTTCTACCAAAAACTCTAAAGTGCTTAATCGATGCCAGTTTCCCATCCCACAACTCATATGGAGTCTTGTCACAATTTGGTCTAAGATGAACTTTGTTGAGAATATGAACAACTGTGTGTATTGCGTCTTCCTAGTAGGTTTGGGGGATGTTTAATTCTTGCATTATGGCTCTGGAAATTTGTTGTACATACCTGTTTTGCCTCTCTGCCACTCCACTCTGTTGAGGTGTATCTGCAACTCTGAATTGTTGCCTTATCCCATATTTATTACACAGGTCTACAAGCTCATCACATGTGAATTCACCTCTTCTGTCTGATATGATTCATTTCAGTTTAAGCCCAATTTGATTTTCTATCAGTGCCTTGAATATCTGAAATTTCTCAAATTCTTTAGATTTTTATCTAAGAAATTCTACCCATGTTAATATGGAGAAATCATCGATTATCAGCGTGAAATGCGATTATCCACTTGGTGCATTTATTCTTGAAGGTCTGCACAGATCTATGTGTACAAGTTGAAGAGGCTTACTTGTAGATATTTGGTATTTAGCTTTGAACGATCTGCGATTTTTTTCTCACAGGACTTACATATGGTATTTGGTGGCTTATTTATTTTAGGAAAATCTCTGACAGCTTTCTTTTTGCTCAGTTTGATGATGTTGCCAGAATTTAGATGTCCCAATATTTTATTCCATAGCCAGGATTCATCAATTTTACTGATGTGGCATGCTTCATTCTACTCTTCCATTATATAAACATTACTCTTTGTTCAAAAACCTTTCACGAAGGTCTTTCCTGTGGTGATTAAACTTACGTCACAATATTGGGCTCTGAAAAGGGCCTCATAGCCTTTATCACAAATTTGATTAACACTTAGCAGATTGGCTTTTAGACCATCTACAAACAGTACATCCCAAGCCTCTCCTCTTCCATTATTCAAGCTGACTCTGCCTTTTCCCTTGATTTTCCCTGCTCTATCATTACCGAATGTTACATTCCCATATTTCTTTTCATCAAAAGTTACAAACTTGCTTCAGTCTCCAGTCATATGTTTTGAGCACCCACTATCCACATACCATTGACTGTTCTAATCTTGGGAAATTAGAACCACATCGCATTTATTTAGCTTCCTTTTCCATTGGATGTAGCTATTTTTTCTATAAATTCTCTACGGATATGGATCACAATATTTTAGAGGACATTCGTAAGACTTGTGCCCATTATGGGAGAAAAAAAAAATTATTGTATTTTGAAATGGATTGTGCACACGAGTGAATCCACCATTGTTCTTAATTCCCTTTTATTTTCCATACTCCAGTCTCTTTATATATGCTCTACACTCCATGGCTTTATGACCGAACATTTTATAGCAAAAGAAATACCCATAGAAGTAGTGTCTGTATTTGGCAAAGAAGGTTGTTTGGGGATATTTCCATATGGTCATAGGAGAATTATGTCTTTGGAAGCCATTTGATCTATGCTATAATGTTGCTTGGCTATTTACTCCTTTTTTTTTCGGGGCTTTCCTCATGGTGGGTTCTTGTTGCAGCTCATGAGGATTTAAAATTTTTCCCACATTTTTCTTCTCAGATTGATGGGAGTTAACGTTTTCTTTTAGGACAACTCTCACAAATGTAATAGCTTTATTACCCTCTGCCCTTGACTTGCGAGATTCTCCTTCACATCATATCCCAGTTTTTATAAGAGGAGACCTTTGTGCATTTAATATCATGTCCAATTTTTCAACACCTTTTACCTATTGAATTTTCATTGTTAAATCAGTTTGACCCTTTTCCAATTTCTTTCTCAGACTCACCACGTCTTCTTCCAATATTCCACTTTCTTGAATTTTGTCTCTTATTTGCTGCAACAAAATTTTTTCTACTTTACTTACTTCTTCTATTTCAATTTTGAACCTAATAAAATCTTCAGAGTTTGGTTCTTCCTTTACATGTTTTAGAAGGATTTCGTTCTGTTTTTTAGTCTTGAGCTTGAGTCTATCTATTTCCTTTCAGTCACTCACTAACTCCACCTCAAGATCTACCTCACCTTCTTCTTCAAATTATAGGAAATATTTTTCAAGCTCTTCCCTGGCCATAAAAATGAATTCTAATGTTCCTTCTTCATTGGGGGATTCATCTAAGCTCTCAGATGCACTGTTGTCTTGTTGAGCATAGAATTTTCTTCTGTTAAATATGTTCCCTTTCTGCCTATTGCTGAAATTTGTTTTCTCTTTCCCTTTTGATTGATTATTTATTTTCTTCTGAGGAAATTTTGAAGCATAGTGCCCCACTCTTCCACAATTAAATAAATTTAATGGAAGTTTACCTTTGTACTTACCTATGCCTCTATCCAATCTTTTGAAAAAATTGGCTTCTTCTTCATTAGAGCATGAGCATGTACTGTCCTTCTCTTCTATGCACTTTTCTGCTTTAAAGACAACCTCCCTCATGTTTGACTTCCCTTTAGGAAATCTCATCTCAAATTCTATTAGGTTGTCATGTAAAATGTTCCTGGTCAAGGTTTCCTAGTTTGTTGTTTCTTCTATGGAAGAAACCTTACGATTAAACCTAGGTGGTAGAGATCTCAATAATTTTAGTACTACAACACTTCCTTTAATTTCTTCTCCTAGGCCTATCATGATATTCACAATTTCTACAACTCTTAAGGAGAATGCAACAATATCTTCATCTTCATTCACTTTAAGTTTTCAAACTGAGTTCTATGTGCTTTTATTTTTTCCATATTCACCTTTGTATCTCCCTCGTGAATGTTTCCTAAAGTATCCCAGATATCTTTGGCAGTCTTATTGTGGATTAATTTGATAAATTTTGACTCACTTAGACCGCTCAAGAGTGCATTCATTTCTTTTGCATTATCTCTAAAATGTTTTTTGGCTTAATCCTCACTGTCTGTATCCTTTGGTGCATATTTTTCTTTCACAATATCCCAAACTTATATTCCTATAGACATTAAGTATGTCCTCATTCTTATTTTCTAGAAATCATAGTTTTTTCTAGTAAACAATGGGGCTTTATTTATTGAGCATCCTTATAGGCTAGCGATTTTGGGGACCTAGGAACTCCTTCTAGTTCTTAAACTATTACTGAAGGAACCTTCTCTGATACAATTTGATGAAACCTTAGCTAAACTGAGAGGGGAGGGGCAGGGGGGGATGAATCATTTTAGTACATTCATGGACATTTAAAACTCCTTTCTTTAAACTTATTTACACCTCCATTTCATAAGAAACTTAATATATAATGAATCAACAAAATTAATGTGTGGGAAGTAAAGAAATAAGCATATTAAACACAATACATCAACACATAATCATCATGCACAGAGACAACAGATATAAGTGGAAACCCAAAAGGGAGAAAACAATATCTTATTATTGTTGTGATGCAAAGGCAAGCTCTAAATCACTCTCACAACTGATTTTCTATAGGCTCCAACCTATAGGAGGCTACTACCTCAATTTCTGAAAGATACAACTTGCAAGAAAGCTCCAACTCCCATCTATTTTCTATAGGCTACAACCCACAAGAGGCTCCTACCTCAACCAGCTACAACTGGCCATCTATCAAGCTCAAACTTGAAATGGAAGCACCAAATCCCACACACTATAATAAAAATCATATGCTGATATACCTGGATGTCAGCTATGTTTTACTTCTTCTTCACTCCTTCCTTTTCAACCTTCATATCTGCTTCATATCAGCTCTGGATGTGCACAACATCTCTATCTTCTCACTCTAATTCTTCCAATCTCTAACCTCACTTTGCAAACTGATATTACATCTCCTATACCGATAAATCCCTGAATGTTTTCATTCTACAGGGAGTACGACATGAACATGCCTGACCCTATGCCTTCCACCAATTCGATTCCTAATTCTTAATTTCATGTTATTACATCAGAAATAATCATTACAACACTCATGGAGTTTTTCCTATGCCTATGGGGACATGCCTTTACATCAAAAACAATATAAAATATATCAATAAATTTAAATTCATACAAAATATTTCAACTCAACCCTTTTAGCTTCTTAGTTTTTTTTTTCATTTGTTCTGTTCTACTTTTTTCCCTTTGTCTTTTCTGTTTCTACTTTTATATTCTAACTATGCTGCATAACCACCTTTTTGCCCAAATCGATCCATGGTGCCTATCTCCTCATAGCCAGAATGTTTAACTTTCTCTGCACTTCACTCTGTGTCGGGTCACTTACACGAGTCTACCTCTACGTTCATATTTTTGTTTGATAAACATTTGCAACCATATAACATCTCTACACGAATGTCAGGTATTTTCCACTCGAGTCTACTCTTGCGTTCAAACTTTTCTTTATAAACCAGTGTAACCACATAGAACCTTGGACCTGAAATATATTAAAATGGAACTCTCTATGATATCGCATCTGGTCACTTATCGCATTTCAACGTTCCATAGGTTTTACATTATAATCCTCCTTTTCCTCCTCCGATGCGATTTCTTCACAAAAAGGCCTTTTTTGGGATTTGAAATCCATTTCAATTTAACTCTGAAGCTACATCGTATCCACCCATTATCGCATGTCACAAGAATGATCTCATAGCAATAACAAGTTTCCTCTTATCATATGTGATATGCAATCACATCGCAACTTAAAACAATTAACTTGTGATGACTTAACATATAAATATAATAAACACTGATAGTGACGTGTAGTATGAAAATGGGTCCCACATCGAACTTTAAATCCTATAGATTTTAGCTTTCAATCATATCTCATCAGATACTCTTATCAAATTTCGCACTTCGACATTTTAACATGATTCTTGAGTGCTTATCCTCCTGAGCTTGCGATGTGCCATATGTGGCCAGGGCCATGTCATCTCTATGTCTGTTAGGTCCCTATATCACTAGTATAGCCCCTTATTATTGTTAGTGTAAACCCCTTATTGTTATTATTGTACCCTTGTAACCCCCATTTTGTTATTATTGTGCCCTTAAATTATTGTTGTTAGGTCGGCTAGGATTACATTGTGGCCCACTAGGATTACATTATGGCCCCATGGACTCCTATATATAGAAAGGAGGTTTTGTAAATTGTATCATCCAAGAATTGTTCATTTATGTAATGTATTGGAGGTTTCCCCTCGAAGTGGCTCATTTATAAGGCATTGATATCTCTTTTCTTCTCTTTTTGGAGCTGGTTACACAACATTTGGTATCAGAGCTTTGGATTCTAGGGTTTCGCTGCTCCAAACAGGTCATCGTGGAATTTTCGCTATAACTTTTTGTCTACAAAGTTTCAAAAGCTGAAATTTTTAGGGTGCGAAGAAAACAGCTTGAGGAAGCCTGTGTAAAAATTTCAGAGTTTGGTTCGCAATAATTTTGGAGATATCATCTGTGGAAGTCAAGTATTTTTTCAAGCTCCTAAAAAGGTCATCGTGGCATTTGCGCTATAAATTTTGTTCTACGAAGGTTCAGAATCTGAAATTCATATGGTGTGAAGCTGAAATCCTGAGGAAATTCATCAAAAAATTTCAGAGCTTGGTTCTCAATATTTTTAGAGATATGATCTGTGGAAGGTAGTGCTTTTTCAGGCTCCTAAATTTCATCTCAAAGAGGTGATCGTGGGAAAAGTTCAATAACTCTCTCTCTGAAGATTGGATTGGAGTGCCGTCAAAAGTGGTCACAAGTACACGGCCTGTAGTTTCTTAGCTATCAATTTCAGAGACAAAGGACAAAACAGTGACACGTGGCAAGTCGTACAAGTTCGCTCTACTGAACCAGTCCAGAATTAGGTCATTGTGGGAGATTGGACACAACTTTGTCTTGGAGAATCAAAATCAGGTCAGACCTGTGGCATTTGAAAGAAGCTTCAGAGGGCTACTATAGGGCTGAATTTTAGATATCGAAGATTTTCAATTACAGAGATAATTCAATTTCAATATCGAGCTCCTCAAAGCTAGTAAAAGGTGTGTATTTTTTTTCCGAATTGCATAAGTCTTGTTTGAAGAATCAAGTTGAATTGATTCCAAGGACATCTTGTAGAATAGATATCAATATTGGATTCTAAAATGGCCCCAAAAAAGAATTCAACACCCATTAAGCCTTCAGAAGGCTCTACTATGACTCATGAAGATGAAGAATTGCAACATGATCTATCAAAATTACAAGAGCAAGTGCAACAAATTTCACTCTCGCAAAAAGCAACAAAAAATGAAATGCAAGTTTTGAAGAAAGGCGTGGAAGTGAAGATGGACGGTTTGAAGAAAGGCATGGAAGCTAAAATGGATGGAGTGGAAGTGAAGATGGACGGTTTGAAGAATGACATGAAAGACAACATGGAAAACATGAAGAATGATCTAAAAGAATACATGGAAGGCTTGATGACAAGCTTAAAACCAGAAATGATTCCTAATGGCGGAAATATAGGAGAAGAACCTCATGATGAGAACAAAATAAATGTTAATCATGATTTCATTAACTCGAATGTTGGTGGGAAGAACCACCATATTCCAAAAATGGATATGAGGAAGTTTGATGGAAAGGATCCTGTAACATGGATACTACAGATGGAGCAATATTTTGATCTCCATAACGTGCAAAACACACAAAAAGTACGCATTGCAACTTTACATTTAGAACAAAATACATTTGTATGGTATCAATGGCTTTGCTCCCGTAAAAAAATTGTCACTTGGTCAATTTTCACGGAGGAAATGATAGCACATTATGAGGATACAAAGAGCAACACCTTCTTTACCCAATTGATAAATCTCAAACAAAAGGGTTTAGTGGGGCAGCACATTGAGGACTTCCAAAAATTGAATATAAGGGTAAGTGATCTTACAGAGGAACACAGGATTGATCTCTTCCTAGGCACTTTAAAGGATAACATCCAACATGAAGTTCGCGTTTTGGAACCTGATTCATTGGAGAAGGCATTCGGGTTGGCAAGAAAAGTTGAATGTAAAATTATGGCGACAAGGAAGCCTACCACTCAATTCTATAAAGAAGGAAGTGTTGCTACGCCTAGATTTCCACAACCTACAAGGTTGACACCACAACAATTGGAAGAAAAAAGAGCGAAAGGGCTTTGCTACAGTTGTGATAGCAAATACACTAAAGGTCATAAGTGTGTTGAGAAGAAATTATTTTACATAGATTGTGAAGAGGAAGAAGAAAATGAACAAGAGGATATACACCAGGAACCAACCCTAGAAGAGGAAGAAATGAATCTGACCATATCATGTAATGAACTGGCAGGAATTACCACTCCTCAAACTCTCAAGATACAAGGACAAATCAAGAAGAAAAAGGTAATAGTGTTGATTGATTCAGGTAGCACCCATAATTTTATTCATTGTAAGGTAGCCAAGGAATTAAATTGTTTCCTATACCCGGCACCAGAATGTCAAGTGATGGTTGCAAATGGAGGAACTATAAATTGCTCTGGAAAATTCCATAATATCAAGCTAACCATGGGGGAATATGTATTGACTAGTCCAGTGCTTTCCATTCCTATGGGAGGTGTTGATGTTGTACTAGGAGTACAATGGTTACAATCTTTGGGGATGGTAGCTTTTAATTTTCAAGAACTTTTCTTGAAATTTTTTTGAGAAGGAAAGGAAGTCGAATTACGGGGTATTGAAGGGAAGCCAGGAAGGATAATAAGCTCTAATGTCATGACAAAGCTTCTAAAGAAAGAACAGCGAAGCGTAATTGCACAATTATGCTCACTAGAAGTTCCAACATCAAAATCATCTATTTCTGCAGATCTCCAACAAGTCTTGGACAATCATTCCAAGGTGTTTGAAACTCCCAAAGGACTCCCACCTATGCGTGATCATGATCATGCTATTCATTTGATTCCAGGAAGTGTTCCTCCAAACATCTGGCCTTATAGATATCCTTACTTCCAAAAGAGCGAAATTGAACGTATGATTGCAGAAATGTTAGAGGCGGGTATAATTCAACCTAGTCAAAGTTCTTTCTCTGCTCCTGTAGTATTGGTACACAAGGATGGATCATGGCGAATGTGTCCGGATTATAGGGAGCTCAATAAGCTCACCATTAAAGATAAATTTCCCATTCCTGTGATTGATGAATTATTGGATGAATTACATGGAGCAATTTATTTTGCCAAGTTGGATCTTCGTTCAGGATATCATCAAATTAGAATGAAGACTGAAGATATTCCAAAAACAACATTTCGAACTCATGAGGGTCATTATGAATTTTTTGGTCATGCCTTTTGGCCTTACCAATGCACCTTCTACATTTCAAGGGTTGATGAATTCCATTTTCAAACCCTTCCTTAGAAAATTTGTGCTAGTATTTTTTGATGATATACTAATCTACAGCAGGTCTTGGAGGGATCATGTTGAACATGTTGACAGGGTGCTCAAACTATTGCAGGAGAAACAATTATATGCAAAAAAGTCCAAATGTTTCTTTGGAGTACAAGAGGTGGAATATCTGGGTCATATTGTATCTCACGAGGGTGTTAAAGTGGACCATAACAAAATTAAAGCCATTAAGGAATGGAAAGTTCCCACAACCATAAAGCAGTTGCGAGGATTTCTCGGGTTAACAGGGTATTATCGCAAGTTTGTTAAGAATTATGGGAGAATAGCAGCACCTCTAACAACATTATTGAAGAAAGATGAATTTTCAGGGACTCCTGAAGCGACTAAGGCCTTTGAACGTCTTAAAGAGGCAATGTGCGTAGTACCGGTCTTAGCTACACTAGACTTCACAAAAACCTTTATTGTGGAATGTGATGCCTCAGGAAATGGAATTGGTGCAGTTTTAATGCAGGAAGGAAGACCCATTGCTTTTGAAAGTCGTCCAATCAAAGGAAAGAATTTACAGAAACCTATTTATGAGAAGGAAATGTTAGCAATACTGCATGCACTAAAGAAATGGCGAACTTACCTAATGGGAAGACACTTCAAGGTAAAAACTGATCATGATAGTCTTAAACACTTTTTGGAACAAAGACTATCGTCGGAAGAACAACAAAAATGGGTCACAAAGATGTTGGGTTATGACTTTGAAATAATCTACAAAAAAGGAAAGCTTAATGTTGTTGCAGATGCACTCTCAAGAAAGAATGAAGAGGTGGAAGCATTGCTTTGTGCCATTTCTATTATCCAACCAGATTGGATAACTGAAGCAAGAGATGAATGGAAGGACAAAGATGTATGGATACTCATTCAAAAGTTGCAGCAAGATCCTAGTACATCTGATACATTTAGTTGGAAAAATGATTCCTTATGGTACAAAGATCGCTTATATCTTTGTAAGAATTCCCAAATAAAACAAAATATTCTTCTGGAATTGCACAGTTCTCCTTTAGGAGGACACTCAGGATTTTTAAAAACTTACCACAGGGTGAAGAAAGAATTTTTTTGGGATGGCCTTAAATCTGATATTAGAAAGTTTGTGGCGGAATGTTTGGTTTGCCAGCAGAATAAAGTGGAAACAATTAAGACCCCAGGACTTCTACAACCTTTATCCATTCCAAGTCAACGTTGGGAGGAGATTTCAATGGATTTTATCACAGGTTTACCTAAGTCCGAAGGAAAGAGTGTCATCATGGTGGTAGTTGATAGACTTACCAAGTATGCACACTTTTGTGCATTATCTCATCCATTTAAAGCAAGTACAGTTGCTACTACATTTATGGACAGAATTGAAAAGCTACATGGAAGCCCAAGGGTTATTGTGAGCGACAGAGATCCCATTTTTATTAGAAATTTTTGGACGGAGTTATTTTCTTGTTTGGGTACTCAATTAGCTCATAGCTCATCTTATCATCCTCAATCTGATGGTCAAACTGAGATAGTAAATAAATGTTTGGAAGGATATCTTCGTTGTTTTGTATCTGATAAACAAACACAATGGGTCGAGTGGTTACCTCTTGCTGAATGGTGGTATAACACTTCCTTCCATACTGCAGCAAAAATGACCCCATTTATGGCACTTTATGGATATCATCCACCATCCATCACATCATCTTTAAGGGAAAATTCGAAGGTTCAAGCGGTGGAAGATCACATCGAGCATCAGCAAGAAGTTCTCCAACTCTTAAAGGATAACCTGAATTTGGCACAAAATCGAATGAAACAACAGGCAGATCAACATCGCAGCGAGAGAAGTTTTGATGTAGGAGATTGGGTATTTTTACGGCTACAACCATACAGACAAATGTCCCTCAAGCAAGCTAAGAAGGATAATAAATTATCACCAAAGTACTATGGTCCTTACAAGGTGTTGCAAAAGATTGGTTCTATGGCATACAAATTGGAGCTTCCTGCTTCTTCGCGAGTACATCCAGTTTTCCATTTTTCATGCTTAAAGAAGGTTATAGGTGAAAATCTTCCAGTTCAAACAGTATTGCCAGAACTTGATGGGGAAGGGAAGATCATATTGGAACCTGAAGCAGTCATAGAAAAAAGAACTCGACAACTACGTAATCGATCAATTTCAGAGTATCTCATCAAGTGGAAGAACTTACCCACTGAAGATTCTACATGGGAGGATGAGAATTTTATACGGAAGCACCCAGAGCTACTCAAGTGTTGAGGACAACACTTTTTTGAAGGAGAGGGGCATGTTAGGTCCCTATATCACTAGTATAGCCCCTTATTATTGTTAGTGTAAACCCCTTATTGTTGTTATTGTACCCTTGTAACCCCCATTTTGTTATTATTGTGCCCTTAAATTATTATTGTTAGGTCGGCTAGGATTACATGGTGGCCCACTAGGATTACATTATGGCCCCATGGACTCCTATATATAGAAAGGAGGTTTTGTGAATTGTATCATCCAAGAATTGTTCATTTATGTAATGTATTGGAGGTTGCCCCCTCGAAGTGGCTCATTTCTAAGGCGTTGATATCTCTTTTCTTCTCTTTTTGGAGCTGGTTACACAACAATGTCATCATGCCACCTCACCTTGCTACGTCACTACCACGTCATTGCCATGTCATTGCCACATCATTTCCACATCACTACCAAATCCTCGCCACATCACTACCACATCATTACCATGTCACTACCATGTCATCACCACATCACTGGCACATCATCTCAATGTCACTACCATGTAATCTGCAGCAAAATTTCAACTTTTATATAATCGACGGACCTGTGGGTTATGGGCCCACATAAACTCAGAAGCACGCAACAACTGGTCGCTTTATTGAAACTCAAAATATTTAGACAAATCACATATCGTAATCCTTAACTCATTGCAAACCGTATATTTTAACTCATCGGCATGTAGCCCAAAAACCTTATGACATGTCATGGGATTTAACCCATTGAAAATCGTCATTTTGAACATTTACCTCTATGTTGTTAACAGTGATACTGGATAGCTATGCGATATGCGATTTAACTACGCCTACACATGTTCACTTCATCGCATCGCAACTTAAACAATTTAACTTGTGATTTCTTAACACATAAATCTAAAAGTTGTTGATTGATATGTGCGCTAACTGTCTTCTGTGATCCGATCTGTCCATCGTTCACTATCATTTCTACGACTTGATTCTCGCCATGAGTTCCACCTACCCACTGATCTCTGTCAATAGAATCGTATATGTAATAAAACCTTTTTTTCCATACTTTGATATCCATCGAACTTCATAGGAACTTCGTTCACTACTCGACCCGTTGAATTGAACGTGCCCTCGTGCACTATTCTGAACGCAAAACAATCTGACTTGACCCAACTCGTTCACAATTTTCCTTTGCCTTGTTTGCTGCCTTAACTGTCTTTGCTTCCTTTGCTCCTTTCCTGCCTTAACTACCTTTGCTGCCTTTGGTCATTGCTTCTAATGTTGCTCCTCTTTGCTCCTTCAGCTTTTTTAATGGTCGAATGTTTCTCCTTGCCTCTCTACTGCTCCTTACCTCTCTGCTAATCCTTTGCCTCTCTGCTGCTCCTCTATCTCTCTTTTATGATTTCTCAGTGCATTATTTCCTGATCTTCTCCTTTTCCTTATTGCTGCTGCTTCTCTCCTCCTTTTCCTTAATAATAATTCTAATGTTGCTCCTTTGCGCTTCTTTTCCATCAATGACAATATTTCCAACAACTTGTATTGAAAAAAATGATACCTCTCAGGTAAGGATAAATGCAATTCTCCAATGGTATGTTTTATATGCCCACATTCATTTATTTTCATTTATTTCCTTTTTATTTCAGTTTATTTTTTCTCATCTCGAGCTCAGTTTTTACAGGTCTTCATAAAACTTTCACACCTCTACTAGATCAATTTTCAAAAATTCAATTTTTTTTTCTCTTTGGGATTCTTGAAAGAAGTAGTAATGAGCCTCATCGAATCAGCTAAACTGGGGAGTTTCTAAACCTCTAGTCTGTTTCTTTAAGCATTACTTTCATTAAAAAATAGTTAAGATGCTTTTTGTAGTATTTTTTCCTCGAAACAAGGAAAATTTGTAGCAGACAGACTTCCGATTCAATGTATTGTATATCAACGCTGCTATTGATACCCAATATTTTCAGAGCCTCATTTCTTATAACTTTACAGGACAACAAAATTTAAATCTCGATATTAAATTTAAATCTCAACAGAAGAATGAATGTACACATGCTTATTTCTTTTATAATCCATTGTTGAGAAATTTATATAAGTGGTCTTGTTGGATTTTATCTTTTAAATTATGTTTTTATTTTAGTTTTCCTTTCTTCATTTTTATTTTATATTTTCCTTCATTGATTTCTTTTATTACTTTAGCCTAGGAATTATTTTCCTTTTTCTTTCAGTTTTGATTTGATTTTGGTGAATCCACCATGATTGGTGTGAAAGGACTTTTTATTACCTAAAAACTATTGGCATACATGGGAAATATTTTACTCTATCTATTTAAGTGAATTTCATTTATCATTAAAGGCAATATATCTTTATGGGAGCATAAAGCTATCTTTCTTTAAATATTTTTCATGGAGGAACATACATCCTTTCTAAGTGATTTATTTTAATTTTTCAAGTAAAGAACTGATTTGAGTTTAAAACAATGAATCCCTCCCACCCCTCCACATAAAACGCCTCTAATTGATAGTTGCAGGGAAAGAATTTGGAGTCAACCTTATGAAAGTTTTATGTCCATTAAACAAAAATATCTATTACCATCCTACCTCTTTCACTAAAATACATTATAAACTAAAATCTTGCAAATGTGCTTATCAAAAGAGTGATTAAAAGAAGAAGCGTGGGAAATACAAGTAAACCTGTCAGGGCTATGGATGCTCGCTAGCAGCGGGACTAAGCTTGTATGGCATAAAAGGAAACTTTGCAGGGGTATTGTTTAGGTTCGCTGGTAGTGGAGTGATGTCAGGGACAGTAAAAAACTAGACATATGCTTTATCAAAAACTCCTATTTGTGCCCTTTTCTATTACTTCATATGAGGTAGTTTTAAAAAATAAATTTTCCCAAATTTGGATTCATTGCTTTTACTCAAGTCTGTTTTAAGTACTTATCTTTACAAACTCATATTGTTTAATATATTTATGTGGAACCTATGGAAATGTTTTACTGTTAGAAGATTTTTTTATTTCCATTATTTTTTACCTTTGGGTAAATTAAAATTCATTATCTTTAATCAGAGATAACTGGTTTTTCTCCCACATTTTTCTATTATTGTCATAAAATAGAACGCCCCCCCCCCATATTTTACTTATGTACCTCAAATAATGGGGACCCTTTCTATAAATTTTTTGGCTAAACAACTTTTAGGATTTCATTAAGTTAATTATCCTACGTTTTTGTCATTTTTCATCTTTCTTGGAGTTTTGTTTTTATTTCTTTGCTGAATTCTATTTTTCACAAGTTTTTCAACGATACTTGTTTCACTCCATTTGGTCACCCTGTTTGTAAATGGCACTCCTTTTAATTTTCATCATTTTCTCACTTGGGTTAAAAAATGTATAAAGTGTATGATATTTTAATTTTTGCAATTAAAATAGTCCTCATTGTAAATATTAATTTTTAGTTAATTTCTACTAATTCTTTTATTTTTCACTGACGCTTCAACAAAATGAACCAGCTAAATTGTACAATAAACGAAAACATGTTTCGGGATCTTGGTCATTTACTCCAACTTGTTATTTTAAAACAAATTTCCAAACCCAAAACCCCAAAATTGCAGAATGATTGAAGTCCGATTTGTAGGATTGTTAATTCATGTGGGCCCCATATATTCTCCTTCATTAATTTAATAGCCCCCAAGAACAAGATCATTGGAACTTCTTATATCCCAAATTAAAAAAAATTAACAGTTTCAAAAGTTCTTGATATTCAATGTTTTATATGACTTTGGACCTGAATTAAAATTTAAATTATTTTTGTAAATCTCATCAGGTCCACTCCATATCGAAGCTTCCTGATATCACAAAAATAACAATGTGTACATATTCAAAATTTGGGATGAGACAACTCCCCTAATATGCGATAAACCATATTAACCTACCTCGTATACCAACCCTCCTTATCTTATTAGATTCGTTTAGGATTTTTGAAACAAGTTTTAAAAAGTATGGTTATATTAAAATATAATTATAAACTATATTTTTATTATAATATAAATTATATTATAATTATAATTTAATATTATAATTTTAATATAATGTAATTATGATATTAATATATTTTAATTATGTTAGACCTAAGACTTTTATGATCCATAATGTAGAATAATTTCTTTCGGATTAATCACATAATAAGGATTTGGTCGACGTTTCGAACCAACTAATGTGGTTCATCATGAGGACAAGGTGAAGAAGGATATTGACCTCATTGAATAAATAAAAGGATGCATCATTTCTCAGTGATATTTGTTAAAAATAGCAGTTAATTAGTTGATTAGTTAGAAAATTTAAAAATTTTAATTATTAAAAAAATATATATTTAGAAGGGTCAACAATTATTAAAATAATTTAGTAGAATGAATAAATTATAGAATTAAACTTAATAAAGGGAATAATATTAAAATAAGGGGAAGGGATAGATTAAATTATAAAAATATAATATTAAGGAAGTAATATTAAAAGAAGGGTGAGTGGGTAAATGAAAAATATAAAAATATAAAATATAAAAAGGGGGGGCGAGGGAAATTTAAAAATGAGCGGAAAGGGGGAAATTTTTTTTATCATATTAAATATCTATATAAAATAAAAAAATAAATGGAATAAAATATCTAAACAAGAGGAAATGGCATAAAAAACATAAACCAGAGAAAATGATACAAACAGAAGAGGAAAAGAAAAACAAAGGGACGAGAAAAAATTAGAGACAAAAGAACAACACCCAGGGGGGCCAATCACTTAGAGAGGGCTAGAATCCAGCTCTTACTTAATTTCCACCCATCATCTCTATTGAGATTTTTAGGGTGTCTCTCAATTTCAATAGCCTCCCTCAGCTTTCTATGATGGAAGTGATCCACCCTGGAAATGACTTTGGAATCTTCAATGCAAACATTGTGATGTTATATCCCAGCATGCTACGCAAGAGCAGAAGTCCGAAATCTAATGTGCTTAATGTCTACATCATGCTCAAGGATTCTCTATCTAGTGGATCGACCAGTTTCTCCAATATAGGGAGTACCACAGGAGCAAGGTACTAAGTACACGCCTTTCATGTCCTTTCGATCTATAGGGTCCTTAACCGATCTGAGAGAATTTCTGATAGTACAGAAAGGTCTGAAAGAAGAGAAAAAATTATTTCTCTTAAGGACATGGGCATTCCTATCAGAGGTCCCTTAGATAAATGAGAGATTGACCTTAGAGATAGGATCCAAACGAGAATATTTGTCTCTTGAGCCTTTAGTGGATTTTTGAAAGGCCTCAAGATCTTGAGATCTGATGTACTCATTAATCCCAAACACATCCAGAAGATGTGATTTCTCTGACTCTAAATGGCTATCATCAGATATTCTAAGAGCCCGCGTACCCAGAGCGTAGAAAATGCCAAATTTCTGAGGAGGAAAATGATGAGAATCAACATGAAGATACTGCTCAGTGTGAGTCTTCTTGGGGAAAACTTGGTGATAGATAGAACCAACTTCCCTCCTAGAGAGAATAATATCTAAGAAGTGAAGGCAGCCATCCACCTCAACTTCCATTTTGAATTTGATGTAATCGAACTGGGAATTCAGGTGATCAAGAAACAAATCTAACTTATCCCTACCATGGGGCCAAATGACACAGGTATCATCCATGAACCTATTCCACTTCTTTGGGTGAAATTGAGTTGAGGCCAAAGCCTCCATTTCAAAATATTCCATAAATAAGTTAGCCACAATAGGGGAAAGAAGGGAACCCATGGCCACTCCGCAGGTTTGCTCATAGAACTCACCTTGGAAACTAAAAAAAGTCGAGGTGAGACACGGGCCAACCAACTTTGAAGTGTCCTCGTTCGTAGCCCACTTAATGACCTCAATAGCGTCTGGGATGGGGATTTTGGTAAATAAGGAGACAACATCGAAACTAACTAATAAATCCCTAGGGTTCAGCCTAATGTCTCTCCATTCCTTGATAAAAGTAGAGTCCTTCACAAAAGAATCAGTAAGCCCCACCAAGGGTTTATTCTTACGAGCTAAGAATTTAGCCAGATGATAAGAAGGCCCACCTATTGTGTTAACAATAGGTCTTAAACGGACCTGTTACACTGAAATTTGTCACCATGACGTTTTAGTGTCTATATGGGTTCATCATTACTCATATATTACTCCCTTAGAAGTCTACAACATCAAAGTTCCTAAAATCAAGCCTTGAAATTAAGAGAAAAGCTCATAGAAGTCTTAAAAACACTTGTACCGCACTTTCTCTTAACATTTCCTGTGGTGCCACACCTATTTGTTCTAAATCATGCAGAGCTAAACACACTTTTTCTTCATTAAAGGTGTAGACCCCTGTAAAAGGTAAAATAAAGGCGGAAAGTAACATTTAGAAGCCCAACAGTCAAATTGGAAACCTTCTGGAAGAAATTATCTGGTCGAAGGTTCGGTCCTATCATGTCCAATCATTCCTCCATTATGGGAGCCTACCCCTTGGTTTATGGAGCTCAATCCCTTCAAAAGAGGATTTTATGCCCTCTTATGTGGAGCTACAACCTCTTCTCTTTTCCTATAAATTGAAGCCATAGTGCAGCCTCAAGGGAGTTAGACTTTGAGAACTTTTGAGGAGAAATCTTGTAGAAACTCAGACTCTCTTAACTGATCATTATGTGGGAATGATTTCACACCCATGTGCATTTTAGCTGAGAGAGTGAAAATCTTGTCAGATTAGAGGAAACACCTATTCTAGACACCAGAAAGACCTGTAAAACATCAAGGCGGACATGGTTGTAAGGCTCTTTCTTCATCAAAGATAATATGAATGGATCCCATTTTCTCAATGAGTTCTTTAATTAAGTAGCTTGCTTATTATGTTTTATCAATGAGTTATTTAATTAATTAGCTTGTTTCTTGAATTACTTGATCATCTTGATAAATATATGATTCATGAATTAGTTTATACTATGTAGGTTCTATTGATTTTTCCATGTTTGTGATTGCAGATCTTTGAAGACGACTCTTTCAAGAAACTAGAAATAAGATCATTACGAACAACGTTGGACTACAATTATGTCTTCAAAACCTCTGTTGTAGTTAATTATGAATCGAATATTATCTAGAGAAAATAGTTCTTTTTTGTCTGTTTGTTGCTCGCTGTCCATAGGACACTAAGGAGATCTGTCTTGTCAGCAAGAACGATTTATCTATCCAACAAAATGGCGACTCCAATCGGGATTTTTCTGATTTTGATTAGTCTGCACTGGTTTGGGTAAATTAGCCTTAGAATCCCTGAAAAGTGCTTTACAATTTTTTATTTTTCTTTTAGTTTTCTAGTATCGGCTCTTTTCTTATAGAAACAGTGCGGGCATCTTTGCTCTTTTCCTGTATAAACAATGCAGGACTGCACCTATTTACACTGAAACCTACGGACCCTGAGAAAATTTTTTGGAAGACTTAAAATTCTCTTTTCTAGGATTAGCTTTCAAGATTCTCAGTATATACCCAGACTTGTATTTTCTGTCAAAAGCCTTGCGTGAATTTATTTTCAGCAATTTTATAATCTCATCAATCTCTGTTAAGTTAATTGGGTGTTTTGAGTTTCCTTTTTGGATAAATTCTTAATTTTATTTCCTTTGGTCATTACTTCAAGGTTTGTCTCAGTATATTAACAATTTTGCATCTTCTTTCTTTTTCTCTTGCAAAAAAAATTCCCCCTCATTCGTCGAGGCGGGGGGGGGCGCTAAATTGTGTCTGAGTGTTAATCGCCTTTGAGTGTTTTGATTTTTTGATCTTTGGAACTCTTTCCCAATTTTCTTTACTTACACTTGATTGGTTCTTAGATTACATTAGAATCATCTTGTGTTTGAGAATTATTTTTCATAGATCACATTTGCATAATTAGAGTTCCCATTTTCAGAATATGAATGAAAAATGTACATAGATTACATTTGCATACTTTTCAAGTGAATTGTGCATAGATTACAATTGCATAGTTTACATTCTAAAAAAATCAATCGTAGATTTAGATTAGTTTTATTTGATTTGAATTTATATGTTTTTATGCTTGTTTTAAAACATAAAAATAAAATAAAAAAATTGGAATTGATTAGCATTAGTTTTTCTTGATGAAATTAGTGCATTAGACAATTTTTTATATTTTCTCTTATTTATCAATTTTTTGCATTGTTGGAAGTGAATGGAAACTCTCTCCTTAATTTAGTTAGGATTCATCGAATTGAAAAGATTACATTATCATATTCGATTGCATTTTCGGTCGGGTCATAACACCATTGGTTTTGTATCCATTTACCCTTTGAGTAATAACATCCCAAATAACACAGCGCTTAAAAAAATTCATCTAGTAATTTTTACATTTCTACGGCTCTTTCCACTAATATAGCTTAGGCTAGTGTCTTGGAACAGGTTTTAGTTAACTCTCCAAGACAGTTAAAACAAACAAGTAGTCGATCTTGTAGTAGGAAAATTCCAATAGTAGCATCTATGCTTTGGGAAGCTCCTCTTAAAGGAGGCAAGCATGAGATCATATCCGAACCAGTGAGATAATCAATCCTTCCTCATTGGGAATGATAGAAGATATACACATATTAACAATAGTAAGCCTCGGGTTGACCATTTTCGAGGAGCCTGGGGTCACTTGTCGATAAACCTTGGATTATGTCAAGGATCCTTGAAGGGGATTAAGCTTTGTTACTCTGCCCTTGTGTGTGTATCGGATCGTAGACTGTTCCCCCAGGTATATTTTTTCATGTTGGTGACATTAGTGGCCATAAACTTTAGGATTCTTTCCCAAGGTGACGGTGGAGGGAATATCCCACTGTACCTGGAGCAAACGTCGACTAGACTCACTTGGACTCTCCGGAGGGTTATCTTCACTCGAGATGGTTTAAGTGGAGAAACTTGCACCAATCTGAGTCATTAATAAGGTTATCGGGGTAACTGTTCCAACTGCCATTTCTGCATTAAAATTCTACGATGTTGGATTTCATCACCAACTAGTGTTTTTTAGTGTGCGAATCTACTGTTTATGTGTGGTTTGACACCTATATTTGTTAGCGCGTGTTCATTTGTTTGTTTTTACTTTTTAGAGACCATAGGTGTGAATTTTGAATTTTAATTATTTAGATGTGAATTATGAATTGCTGATTTTATCTTTGAATTGTTAATAAAATTCACTGAAGTTGAATATAAAGGAAACTGTTCTGAAATTTATCAACCAAGGAACGCCTCTTACTGAGAATCCTAGTAATTTTCCTTATATGGCTACATTTTCATTACCTGGATTTACAATGGGTTTACCAATATGGTTATTTTCAACTTCGTTGACCCCGAATACTCCAATTGTTCCACCTCAACTGGATGTTTCACCTCAACAGAGTTAACCATCTCAACATCACCAACCTCATGTTGACCCTTTACCTTCTTTGCCCAATATATATTCCTCCCTTTCCTCTTCTTCGCTTGGTAAAAGCCTTGATACTAGTAACTAGGTGACTAAGAATAAGAAGAAAGGGAAGAAGAAGAAGAGGCAAGATAAGAAAGAAGTCAACCAACCAACCATGGCTGCAAGTGTTAGTAATGTTAAGGAAACCTCCAACATGCATCGTGAGCCCAAATTCCCTTGCAAGCTTTGTAAGGGTGACAACTTCCTTATCAATTATCCTGGTATTCCTAAGGTCTTGGAAGTATGGTTAGGAAAATCTCATCAACTTACTGTTGATCCATCAACCAGTGATAGTCAGGTTCCTGGGAAAAAGGGTAAAGTTAGGTTTCCTTGTAGGTTATGCAAACGGATTCATCAAACTCACATTTTCCTTCACATGGATGAAAGCTCCAAATTGTTGGAAAACCTTATTATTCCACAGCAAGAACTTCCAACTCGTTACCGTCAACTTTCTCCCAACATACCGTCAACTGACAGAGTGATTGATCTAATTCCAAGTACAACCAATCCCACTCTTCCATTGGAGTGTGAAACTCATATCACTCAAGTTGATGATCCTTTATTTGATCAAGTGGTTGACTCAATTTCAAATTCAGTCGATCCCACTCTCCCTGTAGAGAGTGAAATTCATACCACTCAGGTTCTTCTTGTTACATCATATTATTCTACGGCAGAGGGAATTTCACATGTTCCTACAGAACCCCCTCCAACTACCGAGGTATTTTCCTTTCATTGGAATAGACTGACAAAACCTCGTCTTCCTTCATCCATCCCTTTCCAAATCATTGTGAAGGCTTGTGGTAAGAATGTATGCTGCACACATGTAGACGAAGGTGTTTCTGTTAGTATTTTATCCTCAACTACTAGGAAAGCTTTGGGTCCCCCTCAGCTTGTGCCTATTACATAGAATCTGAAAGATTTTAACAGAACCATTAGTGAACCTTTAGGGATCCTTCCTAAGTTTTCTATTACTTTAGAAGGTAAAACTATATGTATTGATATTATGGTAGTTCGAGGCCCCTTGGATTTCAATTTACTCCTTCGGTGAGACTATGTCTATGCAATGAAAGGTGTCGTATTCACACTCTTTTGCGTGATGTCTCTCCCTCACAATGGAAACATTGTGACTTTAGACCAACTTTCATTCACTAGTCTTGATTCGACTACCAATAATCGGACACCCCTAAAAGTTCCTTCTACTAAAGTGGTATCTACCCCTTCGCGGGTTAATTATGTGGCAACCAATCCCATGTTTTCAGTTACCGATGCAAGCAAGCCTCTCACTGTTTGCTCAACTTCCTTTGACTTAGATCTGGTAATTGACATGGAAAACTCTATGGGACTATTTAAACGCAATGTTCATATCCCTTTTGAGTCCCTTGACATGTGTTCCTTCCATAGAACTTTTCTTCCATTTGATGAAGACGTCTTGGAAGCCATCATCGAGGTGCATCCCTTGACATGTGTTTCTTCCGGTTGGAAGCCGTGATCAAGGCTCTTGTGAGGATAGTTCCTTTTACTGTGTCAACCTCGTTAAAAAATGAAACAAGTCTGATGAGGATGGTTATTTTACTGTGTCAACCTCGTTAAAAAATGAATCAGTGATTAAGGAGGAAAGTTCTTTTACTGTGTCAACCTCATTAAAAAATGAATCAGCAGTATGAGGAAAGTTCCTTTTACTGTGTCAACCTCATTAAAAAATAAATCAGTGAGTCATGAGGATAATTCCTTTTACTGTGTCAACCTCGTTAAAAAATGAATCAATTGGTTAGACAAAAGTTCCTTTTACTGTGTCAACTTTGTTAAAAAATGAATCAGTGAGAGATGAGGATAGTTATTTTACTGTGTCAACCTCGTTAAAAAATGAAACAGACCCATGAGGACAGTTCTTTTCCTGTGTAAACCTCATTAAAAAATGAATCAGTAGGTTATGTAGGTAGATTGTAGAGAGTAGAAATATTAGTTTATGATGATAGTTCCTTTTATTGTGTCAACCTCGTTAAAAAATGAAAAAGGTCACCATGAGGATGGTTCTTTTCCTGTGTCAAAATCGTTAAAAATGAAACAAATCCTCTCCTAGTCAATTTGATTCTTTCATTTGATCTCGTAAATGAACCTTCATTCCATCCAGCTATTAGTAACTAGTAGTCTACTTAGTTGAATGAAATGAAGCTTGGGGGGCATTCAAACTTATCTCAAGCATGATTTTTCCTTTGTTCCAAGCTTCTGTAAAAATTAAAAAAACCATTCTCAAGCATAGATTCCTATGTTCCAAGCTTGTGTAAAAATGAAACCTGTCTCAAGCAAAGTTTCCTATGTTTCAAGCTTGCGTAAAAATGAAACCTATCTTGAGTCCATTTCGGTTATTATTTTCAAGACTCGTTAAAATCATGAAAATCCTGAGCTTCTTTTGCTATTCTTTTCATGCTCGTAAAACGTACATGAAAATACTGAGTTCTTTCCATATTTTCCTTCTCGTAAATTAAATTGAAAGTCAGCCATATGAGTACAATTTTTATCACTTTTTCGAACTCGTTAAAACTTACGAAAAAGAGAAAACCATCAGTACATTTTTATCCCTTTTTCGAACTCATTAAAACTTACAAAAAAGTGAAATCTTGAGTTCTCTTTTAAGTCATTTTCAGACTCTCTAAATATGAAAAGATTGTTGAGTACTTGATTATTCGAACTCGTTAAAGGAAATGAATAGTCGTCCTTTCAGTATAAGTTTACCCCTTTTTTGGACTGAAATGGACTATTTACGAAAAAGGTATACGTTGACTAATCATGCTCAATAGAGTTCTCTCCCACATTATTTTATCCTTTTCAGTCCTGAGAGACTAAAATTATGAAAAAGTACACCCATGGAGTTTTCTTAAGGTTTTTCTTCTGACTCCCTAAAAATGAAAAACATCGAGTTTCTCCTATACTGGACTTGTTAAAATTTAATAGTAAAGGACCTGTCGATTACAAACAAGAACGAATCACTCCTTCTTAGGGTTCGATTTTAAACTAAGTTGGACTCATCCAAAGGATGAGCTTATAAACAAGCAAATGTTATCCTCCTCAATCTTGTCAAAAATAAAGAGGTACTTGCCTGAAATGGTGGGGGTAAAAAAGAGAGAAAACAAATCCATTTGTTACACTTTGATTTAAAAGCAATATACCACTCTTGAACATGACACTTTTTGTCACACTTCTACCTGGGTTGGGAAAATCCTTTGCCTATCAGTTAATCAAACCACATTGAAGGTCTTCAGCCAGTTTCTGGGTATTAGCTTAGGGAAATTGTTACCAAACCATCTGTAGTGTCATTATGTGCTCAAGAAGATAGTCAAACAAACCATTCATCTGCAAACGTTTGTCTCCATTCACGTTGACCATCCCTGAGTCAATCCTTGCAAAACATTTCTTCAAAAATTGATCTATGGTTTCGTGTCGTGAGCTTGTTTACGACAGGTCACTTTCTATCGACGACAGGTCATCATCTAGGAGGTTGATCTAGAATCCGTCAGTACCTTGGAATCTGCATGCCTTAATGGTAGGTTTCTCACCTTCAATGATAGGTTGCATCATTGACTTTCGATCAAACGATTCCGTGAAATGTTCGTGTTTAGATCAATTATTCACATTTCATGGATTGTACTAAGTATCTTGAAATACATTGTCATTATTGGTAGTTTCTCTCACACTTTTTAACAGTTCACATCATTCACAGGTAATCAAGTGGGTTCTACCATGTTCGACTTTGACACATTTAATTGCATGGATAGAATCATACTAGTTTGGGAAGTAGAAATCAAGATCCTGGATATACTTTCCACCATCCAGGCTACGATGAGTTTTATTATTCATTATGCAGTAGACTATTCATTACAGATGGTTGCGTTTATTCTGTGTCTAAACTATTGATGTAATATTAAAATAATTTTTGTATCAGAACAAGTTTAGTTAGTTTTTTATCTAAGTATGGTAATGCCTACCTTACTGATGACATATAAATATATATATATATATATATATATATATATATATATATATATATATATATATATAAATATTTTTACAGGATTCTGACTGGGGTGTCCACAGGCTAATCCTTGAAATGATAAATCACTTCACTCTTCTAATTATCTCAGACTTTGCACTTTAGGGGGAAATCTGTTACACTGAAATTTCTCACCATGACGTTTTAGTGTCTATATGGGTTCATCATGACTCATATATTACTCGCTTAGAAGTCTACAACATCAAAGTTCCTAAAATCAAGCCTTGAAATTGAGATAAAATCTCATAAAAGTCTTAAAAACACTTGTACCGCACTTTCTCTTAACATTGCCTGCGGTGCCACACCTATTTGTTCTAAATCATGTGGAACTAAACACACTTTTTCTTCATTAAAGGTGCGGACCCCTATAAAAGGTAAAATAAAGGCAGAAAGTAAAATTTAGAAGCCCAACAGTCAAAACTGGAAGCTTCTGGAAGCAATTATCTGGTCGAAGGTTCACTCCTATCATGTACATTCATTCCTCCATTATGGGAGCCTACCCCTTGGTTTATGGATCTCAATCCCTTCAAAGGAGGATTATATCCCCTCTTATGTGGAGCTGCAACCTCTTCTCTTTTCCTATAAATTGAAGCCATAGTGTAGCCTCAAGGGAGTTATAATTTGAGAATTTTTGAGGAGAAATGCTGTAGAAACTCAGACTCTCTTAACTGATCATTATGTGGGAATGATTACACACCCATGTGCCATTTAGCTGAGAGAGTGAAAATCTTGTCATAGTAGAGGAAACGCCTATTCCAGACCGCAGAAAGACCTGTACGACATCAAGGCAGACACGATTGTAAGGCTCTTTCTTCATCGAAGATAATACGAATGGATCTTGTTTTCTCAATGAGTTATTTAATTAAGTAGCTTGTTTATCATGTTTTATCAATGAGTTATTTAATTAATTAGCTTGTTTCTTGAATTCTTTGATCATCTTGATAGATATATGATTCCTGAATTAGCTTATACTATGCAGGTGCTATTGATTTTTTCCATGTTTGTGATTGCAGATCTTTGAAGATGACTCTTTCAAGCAACTGGAAAAAAGATCATTACAAACAACACTGGACTACAGGTAGGTCCTCAAAACCTCTGTTGTAGTTAATTCTGAATCGAATATTATCTAGAGAAAATAGTATTTGTTTGTCTGCTTGTTGCTAGATGTCCATAGGACAATAGGGAGACATGTCTTGTCACCAAGAACGATTTATCCGTCTAACAGGACCCCAGGTTTATGAATCTTCGGAAGGTCATAAATCCTAGGGGAAGAGGATTACTCTCAATAAGCTTTCTCGAGAGGGGATTAAGAGAGGAATCTGACTTGATGGCAAGGGCAATCTTATTAGAGATAGATTTAAGGGGATTCTTGTTAAGCTTAACATAGCTACCAAGTCTATCTCTCACCAAGTTTTCTGCAAGAAGAATCACACTGAGTAGTACGTTCATGGTAATTCTCATCATTTTCCTACTCATAAATTTTGTGTTCTTTGCACTCTGGCTCATCATTTTCCTGCTTAGAATATCTAATTATAGCCATTTGGAGTCATAGAAATCACATCTTCTGGATGTGTTTGAGATTAATGGGTACAACAGATCTTAAGGTCTGAAGGCCTTCCAAAAAGCCGCTAAAGGCTCAAGAGACAAATCTTCTCATTTGGACCCTATCTCCAAGGTGAATCTCTCGTTTATCCAAGGGACCTCTTATAGGATTGCCCATTTCCTTAAGAGAAATAATGTTGCCACTTCTTTCAGACCTCTCTGTACTATCAGGAATTCTCTTGGATTAGTTAAGGACTCTATAGACCCAAAGGACATGAAAGGAGTGTACTTAGTACCTTTCTCTTGTGGTACTCCCTATCTTGGGGAAACTGGTCGATCCAATAGGCAGATAATCCTTGAGCATGCTGCTGACATTAGGCACAGTAGATCTCGCACTTTTGATCTTCTGAAGCATGCTGGGAAATTGCCTCACCATGTTTGCATTGAATATTCCAAAGTCATTTCCAGGGTGGATCACTTCCATCATAGAAAGCTAAGGGAGGCTATTGAAAATGAGAGACACCGTAAAAATCTCAATAGAGATGATGAGTGGAAATTAAGTAAGAGCTGGATTCCACCCCTCTCTAGGTGATTCAGCCCCATGGGTGTTGTTGTTTTGTCTCTAATTTTTCCTCGTCCCTTTGTTTTTTTTTCCTCTTCTATTTGTATCCTTTTCTCTGGTTTATGTTTTTTATGTCATTTCCTCTTGTTTAGATTTTTTATGCCATTTATTTATTTTTATTTATTTTTCTTTTTTTTTAATATATATATTTGATGTGATAAAAAAATTTCCCCCTTTCCACTCATTTTTAAATTTCCCCCCACCCCCCCCCCTTTTTTATATTTTATATTTTTATATTTTTCATTTACCCTCTCGCCCTAATTTTAATATTATTTCCTTAATATTATATTTTTATAATTTAATCTATCCCTTCCCCTTATTTTAATATTATTCCCTTTATTAAGGTTAATTATATAATTTATTCATTCTACTAAATTATTTTAATAATTGTTGACCCTTCTAAATAATTTTTTTTTAATAATTAAAATTTTTGAATTCTCTAACTAATTAACTGCTTGTTTTAACAGCTATCACTGGGAAATGATGCATCCTTATATTTATTCAATGAGATCAATCTCCTTCTTCACCTTGTCTTGAGGATGAACCACATTTGTTGGTTCGAAACGTTGACCAAATCCTTATTATGTGATTAATCAGAAAGACATTATTCTATATTTTAATTAATATTTTAATTCATCTTTAAATCATTTTTTTAATTAATTTAATTATGTTATAATCAAATTTTAAATTAATTAAGTTAATTTTCTAATTTCAAAGTTAAGTTAGTATTAATAAATAAAGAATAGTAATCTAATTTAGTATTAAGTTTTTAATTCAAAAATTATGTTTTTTAGTCCAAGCAACGAAAAAATTCCAGAATTATGGAAATTTTAATATACCAACTTTGGAAGCTCATAAATAGAGTTTTACATGTCCAAATGAGGCCCGCGATGGCTCATTGGATAGATAAAATCATGGAAATTGTTTCTAAAGTGGTTTTATTTCAATATTTTATCATTCATTGGATATAAAATTCAGCAGAAGATCAAGCTTCGAATTTCCTAAACAAAGCTATTTTCTGAGTTTAATTTTATGCATTTTCATTCGCCCACAACTTCTTTTAAGTACAGATCCATTCTTCAATGATATCCTTGACAAATTAGATCATCACATGTATTATTAAAAATCTTATATTTCCTTTTAAATTTTTTTATTTAATTATGTTTTCATTGGATTTGTTTTAATTCCATATTTTCCATTTTTATTTTATTTTTGTATTTTAATTTTGTTTTTTATTTTTTTTTGCAGGAAAACAGTTGAAGAGATGAGGAAAAGAAGATATCAATCAATGAAAATTCTCCAGCAATTGAAGAATATGATTTTTAAATAATGAAAATTAATTGAGCAGAACCACTCTTCAACAAACTTTCTATTGAAGAATTGTTTTGTAAATATTATAAATAGAAGATTGTAAAATGTAATGATGGCTTCTCTCCTCTGCAATTCTAGAATTATAAAAGCACTTCTGTAATAAGAATTTAGAGTTGTAGGTGGAAGGAGAGGAAATCTTAGATCTGGGGATCATTGAGGTTTTTCATTTACATTCTAAATTATGTATAATGGACAGAGTTTGCACTATTGCAGCTCTTGTTTTGAAAGCAGAAGTTCAAGTATTGTAAAATCCTATTAGAAACCGAAGCTGGAGAAATGGATTCAATAAATTAGTATTTATAATACTATTATTTTAAATGTTGGTTTCATTTTATGATTGCAGAAATGTATCAATTTATTCATATTTCTGCACTTTTGTTGATATGGGTAATTTTTCTTAATTTTATGTTATTATTTATCTCTTCTCTTATGGGTTGAATTTTGATTTCTCAGTAACTATTTACTTAGAAATTTGTCTTTTAATATTGATTTAACAAGAAGTGATATGTTATGAACTTTTTCCTCACATTATTGTGTAATTATTTGAATTACTGATTTAACAATCAATATCATTTATGAAAACTTCCTCCTAAATGTTGATGGTTGATTATCTCAGTTAAGAGGTCTCTAAATAGGATGTGTTTGGTATGCATAATGTTAGTTAATTGAACTACTTCGTTAATTTGATATTCATTATACGCCAGACATATTCAAATCCCAATTATTTAAAATACCTTGCTCTTGGTTAGGTTTGATCTATATCTGCCTGATTGAGATAAGATTAGGATAAATTACCTTTTTCTTGCATTCTAGAATAGTTTTTCAGAATAGATTTAATTCTACATTCGTAAAAAGTCCTTTTCCCAAGGAGGAAAAACTTTATTTGTGGTTTGGCTGAGCCCTAAATTAGCTTAAGGATCACTTTCTTGCCCTATCAAAAAGAGAAATTATCTGATTTATCTTTCCCATTGGTAGGCAAAATTCATATTTTAAGCCATTGCAGATTGATAGAAGGTAACTGGACATAGATAAACCAGTCGAAGCCACCCTTCCAAACGAAAAAGGAACTGCTTTGAGGTTTGTACCGGGTGGTCACCCCCCTTGTTGTTGCAGTAAATTTTGAGGCTTCAACATATTCCTATGTTTGAAGGGAATTCGGGAGAGAACCCTTCAATGCATATCAACACGTATCATTTATGGTGTTCTTCAAATTTCTGAGTTGATGAAACTTGTTAGTGTCATTCTTTGCATCCTATCACTAATGATCAAATGGACTCTTATAATGTCTTGTTAGGGTCCTATAGCCAATTTTTTGTCATTTCACTAGGTCTTCAAGCAAAAATTTGGTTACTCGGCATTAGGTTTAGGATTATTTACCACTCTTTCCAAAATTTTAAATTGTCAGTCGATGTTATCATTGAACTGAGTGTATCATTATTCAGAGATTTTCATCATCATTTCATTCATCATTACCATGATTTCATTTAGTTCAGTGTCTCCATTAGGCCATTACTGTTTCAAGGTCACCAAACTTCCATTTCATGCATAAAATCTAGCAAATTGAAAGAGTGGTATTAAAGCAAGTTTATTTAGTAAATTTTGATTTTAAAATGTAATTTTATGTTTTCTATATGCAATAAACACTTCGGGTTCCTAAAAAACAACAGTTCAATGTTCCAAGGAAGATACAAAATTTTCATATTACAGAATGTCCATGGTTGTAAAGTCAAAAAGAGAATGAAAGTCATGCTTCAAGAGACATGTGGGGCCCATTATCTCTTAAAGAAAGCCATTTCATGCTTATAAAAAGCCAAAAAGCCAAAAATTCATTTCATTTTCACTCATGTTGCCCCTCATTATTGATTTTATCATCCATTTGGTGAGAAAAATATGATTTTCAGTTCAAACTGTCAAAAATTTGGAGCCATTGCACATCTGTGAACTGTGTTGCGCATCTAGAGGAGGCATTGTACATGAATGAATTGCGTTGCACATATGTGAACTACATTGCGCTTGGGGCAGAGTTTCCCAAACTTACTAAAAAACCACCCAAATCGATTTCTCAAAGCTCCATTCCAAATTTTTCATCTTCCAAGTGTCACAACAACTAAGTACATTCATTGTTATGCCTTATCTTCCTTTGCAAACCAATAAATGATAACAAGCTTAGTTCCCTAGGGTTTTATAGGAATTTCATGGTGTTGGTCTCCAAAAGATAAATTTCTTATTTAAAACCCTAGTATCACTATCCCTACACCTTTGTTTTATAGTTATACATCATTCCCATACTTCACAAACCATTTCCCATAATTTTTGCGTAATCTGCCTACAAACCATAGCCCTATTCTACCAAATTGAGCTATTTTCCTATCTAGGATTATAGTTGAATTTCTTAGCTTAATCCCCTCACTTATTTACCTTCATTTTACTCCCTAAAGATTCTTAAGACCCCTACCCATCTCCCTAATTATTTCTACCCACATCTCCCTTCCCTAACTCCGTCATTTCATCCCTTCACTCACCTATCCCTATTTTTTCCCCTCTTATCATCTAGGGTTTAAAATCATGGAAGGATATTCTTCACCATCAGAGAAGAGAAGACAAGAAAAATGGGGCAGGATATTGAGGTATGAACCCTCAAATTGCAATGAAACCATTTCCTCACCCTTCATTATAAAATTCTTTGAATATTTCAAATTCCTAGGGTTTTTTTAAAAGGTGGAGGAGGTAGGTTACCACTTATAGATTTTTTTTCCACCAATTTGAAGGGAGAAAAGGCCACTACTGCAAGGATTGGTTTCACATTTTCAGTTGATGCCATCTCCCTTGCCACAGGGATACCAAACTATGGGGAATATTTGTTCAAAGGCATGAACCTTGACCTTGAGTAGTACAAATCCTTCTCAAAATCACAGTACAAAGAGACTCATTATCACACTCTTCCATTCATATACTTGCTAGAGAGGTATGCACCATTGATGAAGGTTTTGATGAAATTATTCACATGTGAGTTCATGTTTTCCAGATTGTATCGATATCATATTAGATTTCTCGTGCACTTCACAGTAGTGAAGTCCCTAAACTTATGAAATTTCTTGTATACAAGTGTGATAAAGATGGCAGAAAAGGTGAAAGTCATTAACATATATCATTACCCTAGCCTCTTTCATCACATATTGGTGAATATCATATTTCTCCATCAGTTGGCAGAGAAGAACCGAACATGGGATGCCTTCATTGAGACAACTTTGCAGATACACACAACTACTACACCAACTCCGCAACAAAACATATCACCTTCCATCTCAGCACAACCTATGGAGGTGGGATCATTATGAAAACTTGCTAAGGTTTTAAAGAGGCCTAGGCCTAAGGTTTCTGTCACCTATCGGAGAGGCAGGAGGCTTGTTTTCTCTCCTATGAAAGAGGAAGGGGCCAACCTTATTTCCCTACAGGGATCACCATCAGCACTGCATGAGATATCCATGCATGATGAGGAGGAACATGACTTTGACTTAGTTGACTTGGAAGACCATGATGAGCAGGAAAAATTGTAGAGGATAATAAAATGCAAGGATTCTCAGATCAGATAGCTCCAAGAAAATTTTTCAAGGTCCCAATTCATCATTTCATTTCTTGAATAGGAGAACAGTCAACGCAAGACACAATAGTTGAATTTGGAGAAAAGATTGTTTTAGGAAAAAAAAACATGAGAGAGGCGAAGCAGTGGAAAAGCATGACAAGAATGATGAGCATGAAACATAGGTGAAGAGGAAGATGCCAAGAAACCATGGGTCTCAAGAAGCCATTGCAGAGAGAAAAAGAGAAAAACCCTACAGATGAAGAGCTCACTTTTGAATAGAGGATTGCAAAAGAGATCAATGAGGACAAGGAGTTTTTCATTGAGAAGATCAATACTCACTTGGAAATTCTCCTTGAAAATGAAAGCAAGTATAATAATATCGACAAACGCATGGCTTCCCACTACCAAACAACAAATCATATTGCACACATCAAAATCAAGCAATTGCAAGACAAACTTAAGAAAACCCTAATCAACCAAAAGGAGAACGAAAAACTTTATTTTCTTGTTGATTATTCCATGGTTTCATAGTAAACCTCATCCAACACTTATGGAATAATTTTGCTAATATTTGGAGATTTTTTTTTTTTTTGGTCATATTTGGTGAAAAATTGTAGAATTCAAAATTTTCACTAAGGCTAGATGCACAGCGCCTTGGTACTGCGCTTTTTCCTCAGGGATCTAAATGGAACAAACTCAGCATTTTTGGAAAGCTCATTCCCCCCTCTCAAAACCAATTTCCTCAGATTTTTCATAAAGGGCTTATATTTAGTGAAAAATGGAGAAAAGAGGTCAAAAATCAACATTATGTCTCTGTTTTTGACAGGCGTTATGCATCTGGAGAGACCTTGGGAGAATGATTTTTTGAAGGCATTCCCTTGGGTCATTTGAAAACATTAAAATTTTTATGGAAACAAGAGAGACAGGGCTAGTTTACCATTCACTCATATTTTTATTTTGAGTTTATAAAGGTGCCCGAAAGTGGCCTCCATGTTGGCGCTGCGCATCTGCAATTTTTTGAGATTTTTGTAAAATTTTCATTGTGTATTTTTTGGCAATTCCTAGCTTGACTTTTGTAAAAGTCAATACACAAATGTGGATGAATGTAAAGGTAAAAATGTAAATGTGAATAGTTAAAATGGAGTTTAATAGGTGTCTTATCCTCCATTTATTGCCTTGAGGATATGTCTCTTAGCTGTTAGATGAAGAAGGAGTTTGTTGTGCAACCTCCCTAGTGTGTAGAAAACATTAGATAGGTGCATGAATGTGACTTTATTGCTAGAAAACTCGATCTCCAAGGGAGGATTTTTATCTCAGTAGCTATCAAAGGCCTTTTGTAATCATTTCCAAGGGTTGGAATCTTGGACATTAAGCTAGTGTATTTCAGTTTGACAAAGTAATACAGTGAATACAGAGAAACGTTGCAATGTAAATTTAGGGATTCATGTGGTGAAATTTTATGGCTATATTTCTCTTTTGTATGTCACTCCATTGAATTATTTCTCTTTCCATTACATACATATTTCTTTCACTCACTGTCTTTAAAGTTTTAAAGCAGGATTCTTGAGTAATACATGCCCTGTTTTGATGAGATGATGATGTTGTGTTTAATTTCTTCTTAAGTACTAAATTCATATTTCTATTCTTGTTCATAATCTATATGTTCATCCTAAACCATAACCATAAAGCCTAAAGGGTCAGTCAAGCTTTCGTACCTTGCCCATTTATTCCGCTGCAATTTTTTCTCTTGTAACCCTACCCGAGTTTTCAAGCCCTGCTCTAAAGGCGCAATTTGATCCAACACAAAAATCCAAATAAAACAAGCCTTAATATGCATACCTAGCCTAAAATCACCATGATATAGTCATATTGACTATGAATTTCATTGAGAGATCCCTCTCAGCCTAGTAGGGGTAGTTACTAGGTGAAAGTGTTCTGTGGTTACCATTTTTGTCTCCTTCTCAGCCTTCGGAGATCCGATGGAGTGCTAACATATTGGTGTCTTTGTCGAGGAATGAAGTGACATGTATTCCCTGGGTGTACTATAATTTAATAAAATTATAGGCTTGTGGGTGATAGTCTCTAGTCTCCGTCAAGGCTGATATTAAAATTGCAAAGAAGCTAGTTGTGGAAACAAAGAACATTCTGGCTTCGAGAAGATACACAAGATTGAATCCTGATCCTCTTCCATATTATCCAGTTGAATATACAAGGAATTTTTTTTGAAAGAAGAGATCCCAGCACTCATAGTTTTAGTTAGATCCATCTTCATTGGTAAGATCTTCATCATTACTTACAAAATTATTATTTCTTGAAGATATTCTCGATTTCAAGTTTGAGTTTTCTATGTTTAGATCAAAGTCAGAAAATTCATTCCCTGAGATAGTGTTTGATCCATTGAGATTATCTTAAGTAAAATAATTTTCTGAAGTAGTATTTGATTCCCTAAAACTTGAAGGTAGTTCACTATCTGAAGAATCTAAGTGTGAATCAGATTTTGATAGAAAAGTCTGGAGTCAGTTTGATAGGCTTGAAAAATTAGCTAATCAACTAAAATATACATTTGAAAAATATATCATATAGTACCAGAAAGAGTCCTTATTCATTCTGAAATAATATCAATCAGGTGTTGCCTCCTCTTCCATCTCTTTTACTTCATTACCTTTTCATTCTACCCCTCCCTTTGTTACTCCTTCACCACACTAGAAAGGATTCATGGTGAGATTTTCACCCATGATTTTACCGGGTCAACTTGCACCCTTACCACAAGGCTATGGTCAGAGTCTCCCTCTCTTTGATGAGAATTATTAGATTAGTGCCAGAGAAAACTTAGTAAATTCATTGATTTGATTGAATTAGAAGAGATAAATGTCGATGATGCCAAGATGAGGATCATTTCCCAAAGCTTCTCCGGAGATGTAAAAAAATGCTTTCGATATTTGAATACCAAATACATAGGAAATGCAAAGAAATTGGCTGATGCATTCATATAGAGATGAGAATTGAAAAAGAATCCACTTTAGATTATTACAGAGTATGACAACTTAAAGACAAATCCAAATGATTCAGTTCAGGATTTCACTTCTCGTTTCAATTCAGTGTATAACTCAATCCAAAATGAGATAAAACATCCTCTAGTTTTAGCTCTCTTGCACTATCCAGATGATTTTGATCTGGACATGGCATACCAGGTCCGAGAGAGACGTCCTCCAACACTAGAGAATATGCAAAGAAACACAGTCAGTGTTGAAGAAAATTTTTCAATCAAAAATTAAAATACCAAAGGTAAGAGAAAGGTAACAATCAAGGAAGAACCATCCACATCCTTTGAGGTCAAATTGGATACTTTGATCAGGAATGTGGAAAGAATGGTTGATATAATTTCCATCACTAAAATAAAACTAGAAGCACAAGTTAGGAATCTTAATTTTCGAGGTCACTAGCAACAACCTCAATATATGGTCAAATAGAGGGAACAAACAGCTCCATACCAGCTAGCACAACAACGAATCCATACTCCTTTGCAGTATAATTATGCTCAATATGTTGAAGAATAAGATGATATTGTGGAGGAAAATCATTTCTTCACAGCAGATGGACAACCTATATTCTTGATAAAGATGAAGAATACATTCAGAAAACATATTTTCCGAGAGATGAAGATTACATACTTGCAAATGACGATTAGTTGGAGGTTCAGTCTGATGATTATAAATGGGATTATCTTAATGAATTCAGCTCATGGCAAAGGAAATATTCATTTAGAAGTAGAGACGTTCCTGGCACTCCTATCCAGAAGAGGGTATCCCAGTAAAAATATACTTGGCCCAAGAAAAAACCCAAAGCTAGTCAGAACAAGGGAAAGGAGCCTCCCGCTTCAAATCAGATCAATATCAATCAAGAATATACAAGCACACCAATAAAAGAAATATAAATTTAGAAGGAGGAAGCTACAACAAAGTACTAGCCTAACAAGAGGAACACCACAATTAAAGAGGTAGATAAAAAATCCAAACTCTTTAGCTTAGAAAATTAAATCTCTAAGTTAAAAGTCTTTGTCCCTTTAACTGAGCTTGTAAAAAAGATTCAATAAAAATCTAATGTGGTTGAAATGATGAAATTAGATCCTATGTCTGATATGGTAAATCTTTAATATGATCAACCCAAGATGATTTCTGATCCAGCCATAGATGGTCAATTAGAAGATAGTGAAGTTCCCCCATTTTATCTAAGTTTGAGAATTCATCAGTGTATCCTTCACAATGCCATGCTTGACTCCGTAGCTTCTCATAACCTATTGCCAAATGTCATAATGGAAAAATTGGGCTTGGATATAACCCATTCTTACCATGATCTTTACTCCTTTGATTCTAGTAGAGTACATTGTCTTGGTCTTATTAAGGATTTCGTAGTTTCACTTGAGAAAATCCCAACTAAAAATGTCTTAATGGATGTGGTAGTAGTTGCTATACCACCACGATTTGGCATGTTACTGTCAAGGTCTTGGGAACAAATTTAAGAGGTACCTTGCAATTAGATTTCTCTTATGCCACCATCTCGGTTTTTGGACAATTGAGGAAGTTGTACTGGGAGAAAAAAACAAAATCTATGATCACCAACAAAGAGATACCCAAAAATCATCCTATTAATGTTTTACATATTGATATTGAGTCATTTATTTTGTTTAATGATAGTGGTTTAAATGATTTAGATATTTAGGTCATAGAAGTTGAGGAAATTCCAGAAATTTCAAATAGTATCAGAGTAGTTTTGGATGAAAAACAAGGAAATCAACCTAGTTCTTGAGAGAATTTATCAAAGAATTTAGAAAAAGGTTCAGAATAGATTGAATAAGTGGCTTGAAAAGAAGAGATAAATCATAATGCAGAATTCCAACTTCTGGATGATGAGAATGGTCTTTGGACCATGGATTTTGACGGTGCCTTAGAGAAATATGGGGTAGGCATTGGAATCTGGATTTGTAGTCCTCTTCATAAAGTAGGTAAAGTTCCAAAAAATGGTGACATTATTTTCATATAATTTTTCTTTCGATTGTTCTAATAATGAAGCTAAGTATAAGGCATTGATCACTGCCCTCAAAATTCTAAAAATGTTGGGCGCAAAAAGAATTTTCATTTATGGTAACTCCAAGCTTGTGATAAAATAGGTAAAAGGGGAATATTAGGCTAAACATCCATGAATGAGAGAATATAAAAATGTAGTACTTGATATCCTCAAAATGTTTCTTGAATATACATTGTCAGTTGTACCAAGAAGTCAGAATCTTATGGCATATTTTCTTGCTACAGTAGCAAGTAACTTCAAGATTCCCATATATTCTAATAAGAATTTTGAAATTCATATCAAACATCTACCAATTGTCCCTGACAACTTGAGGTATTGGCAAGTGTTCTAAGATGAAAAACAGGTGAATAATTTTCTGCAGATCGAAGATGAATTTTCAAATTCCTATATTGATGAGGTATATGATAAAGATGATCAAGTGATCGAGGCCACTTAGGTTGATGTATTACAATTGAAATATAACAACATTCCAAGGGTTCTAGTACCTTTGGAAGAATTGTTTGATCAGGATGATGTTGCTAGAAATTTGACCATGGTTCCTATCGAGAAATGGGTTGAGGATGTGAATATTGGAAAAACAGACAAGCCCAAGATGGTCAAGCTGTCCAAGTCCTTATATCCAGAGGTAAAATACAAATACATAGCTTTATTTTCTCCATTTTTTAATGTATTTTCTTGCGAATATGTAGATCTGAAATTTTATGATACGAATATCATTCATCATACAATTCCAGTCAATCCTAGCCAAAATACCTTCAAACAAAGTTGAGAAGAATCGACCCAATGTTGTTGTCGTCGATAGAGAAAGAGGTAAACAATTTTTTTAAAGATGGTATCATTTTTCCCATTATATTTTCTGATTGGATGTCAAATCTTGTTCCGGTGAGAAAGAAAATGAGATAAATCCATATTTGTATTGATTTCAAAAAATCGAATATGGTGTCTTTAAAAGACAACTATACCCATCCTAATATCAATCATATCCTACAGAGAGTGGCTGGGGCCTCCCAAATGTCGCTTATTGATGGATATTCTGAATACAATAAAATCTTAGCTCATAAGGATGATCAAGACAAGACTACTTTCACAACACATTGGGGCACATTCAAGTATGCTAAAATGTCATTTAGGCTCAAGAATGTGCGAGCCACCTTTTAGTCGATGATGGACATAACCTTTAAAAATGGAAATGATGTTTTCTTAGTTTTGTATCTTGATGATTTGACAATTTTCTCTCTTTCTGATGACGAGAATTTGTATCATTTGAGAATTGTATTTCAGAAATGTCGGAAATTTTGGATTTCATTTAATCCCAAAAGGGGAATTTTTTCCATGGAGGATGGAAATATTCTCGGTCATATCATCTCCAAAGATGGTATCCGTATTGATCCTCCTTGGATTGAGGCTATTCAACAAATTGATTTTACACGCAACAAGTAAGAGATTCAAGATTTCAATGGTAAGATGAACTTCTTGAGAAGATTTATTCCAAATCTTTCCGAGAATATTTGAGAGATGAGTAATATTCTCAAAAAGGATAATGAGGTAAGGTAGTCGGAGGATGCCAAAAATCCTTTTAATTCAGTAAATTAAGCCTTAACTACAACTCGTGTTTAGATAAGCCTCGACTACTGCATTGATTTCATCATATTTTCATTTACCTCCGAACATACCTTGGTTGTGGTTTTGATGCAAAAGAGGGATAAGCTCAAGCAGCCCATTTCATTCTTCATCCATACCATCTGGGATGTAGCCCTTCAATATAACATAATTGAGAAGCAAGCCTTGGACATTAAGGGAATTTTTAGGTCTAAAATGCTCCTCGTAAGAAAAATGTACAACCAAAATAAAATTTATAAGAACGAATAGGATTCAAGATGATGATGTCAACCATGGGGGATGATTCACCATTTTTTAAGTAAAAGGGTAAAAAGATTTAAAAATAATAAAATAATAAAACTACTTTTTTAACTCGTATTTTAAACTTATCTCCCAAATTTTTTACTCAAATTTTGAGTAGGAGTACTCATTGGATGAAAAATTTAATTCCTCATCCAAGGAGTACCTATGTTGCATACTTTTGTGGACCCTGCTACATGAAAAATGAGAAATACATGAAAAAACGTGATTGCAATCATGTTTTTCATGTATTTCTCATTTTTTCGTGTAGCAAGGTGCATCAAAAGTATGAAACATGAGTGCTCTTTGGATTAGGAATTAAAATTTGCATCCAACGAGTACTCTCGCTTGAAATTTTAGTAAAAACTTTGGGAGATAGGGTGAAAATATGAGTAGAAAATAGTTTTTTCTTTTTTCCCTCTAAAATTTGATTAGGTAATCAAATATTATTTTATTATTTCCATTATTATTTTATAATTTCCTCAGGGGGCCCAGTTTAGACCTCAAAATTCCTCTAATTCCCTCGTGAAGGCATTGAAGGACTTCCGAGTGTATATCCTTCATTCACATATTCTAGCATATGTCCCTAATGGATCAGTGAAGGATGTCCTAATGAAAACTGATCTAGAAGCAAGAAGAGAAAAGTGGGTAGCAACTATGTTAGAGTAAAACCTCAAGGTCAAGCCTAAAATGTTGATCAATTGTCATGGATTAGCCAAGCTCATGGCTAAATCCAATTTACATGCACTTGATATCAACCTCATTTCGGTTTTTTCCGATGAAGAAGATGATGGCGCACTAATGCGGGTATCATATATTTTTCTCTCATCTCCTTGGTATTCTAACATCATATATGTTCTTCAGCATATTAATCCTCCTCCATACGTGACTAAAAGTAAAGGTAGGTCATTAAAGTTGAAGGCTTCCAAATACTGCATTTTGGACAACGCTCTATATTGGAAAGACACGGGAGGTGTCTTGCTGAACTGTTTGGTAGAAAATGAAGCCAAGGAGGTAATGATTGATTTCCATAAGGGAGGTTGTGGAGGCCACTTGTTTTGGAAAACCACGAAAAATAATGTATTGAGGGTTGGGTATTATTAGCCTACTCTTTTTGCAGATTTATATAAAACCGTGATGAGATGTCATGAGTGCCATATATTTCAAGGTAAGAGGAAGCTTATCTCGTTGCCTTTGTAGCATATATCCCTGCAAATACCATTTCAGAACTGCGCCCTTAATTTATTGGATAAATTCACCCTACATATTATTCCCAACATAAATGGATCTTAACAGCTACCAAATACTTTACCAAATGGATCAAAGAGATCTCAACAAGGAAAGATACATATTTAGTCATTATTCAGTTTTTGGAGACTAACATTTTCTCTCATTTTGGCTATCCTCACAAGATCATTATAGATAATGAGACTACATTCAAGTTGAAGAAAATGGTTGAGTTTTGTGACAAGTACAACATCAAATTGGCGCACTCAACTAAATATTATCCGCAAGGTAATGGATTGGTTGAATCTTTGAATAAATATTTCTTCAATATTCTAAAGAAGATGTTGGATGCGAACATGAAGAACTAGAATAAGTAGCTTGTTAATACTTTGTGGATGGACAGGGTGAGTAGTAAGAATTAAATAGGAATGTCTCCTTTTCAGTTGGTATGTGTAGTAGATATCGTTTTCCCTACATCACTTGTAGTCCATATTATGAAGTTGTTACAAGAAGCAGGTAGTGAAGAGAATGATGTGCATCACCGGGTCAATTAGATGATCCATCTTTAGAAAACTAGAGATGAGGTATTTCAAAACACCTCAAAGCTTCATGAAATGATAAATAAGGTATATGACCACAAGACGAAGGTAGATGATTTCAATATTGGAGATGTGGTCCTCCACTGGGATGCTAAAAACAAGGAGAAAGAGAAACATGGTAAATCTGAGAACATATGGAAAGGACCATATAAGATTTTAGCCTCTCGTGGACAACACCCTTTCCTAATGGAATAAAAAAATGGATAAGATTGCTTAGGAGGAATAGTAAATTGTAGGATCCTTACGAATTAACTTTTCTGATGCAGATTTATGAATATTCCGAATTCCATTGTACATATCCGTTTATTTTTTCTGCAAATTACGAAGCGGGGAGTCACCGCAGCTTGGAGCTCAGGTGAATGCCATAAAGTTCCATTGATTTGCTGTTTTTTTCAAAGTTAAATTAAAGTCAATTCAATCCAGTTTTGAGTCAATTTATCATATGAATTTTTCTGTAATCAATTTGTTTTTTAACTCTTGATTCCATGCCCAATGGTTAGGATATTTGGTCTATGGTGTTCTTGACACCTCCAAGGAGCTACTATCCCTAGATGTAGCCAATGTTTGTATTAGTCTTTGCATCCTGTCAACAGTGATCAAATGGACTCTTATCATGTAATTTTAGGGTCCTACAATCAATTTTTTTTCATTTCATTAGGTCTTCAAACAAAAATTTGGTCTCTGGGCATTAGGTTTAGGATTATTTTCCACTTTTTCCAAAATCTTAAATTGTTGGTCCATCTCGTCACTCAGCTGAGTGTATCATTATTCAGATATTTTCATCATCATTTCAGTCATCATTACCATGATTTCATTCAGTTCAGTGTCTCCATCAGGTCATTATGGTTTCAAGTTCACTAAACTTCCATTTCATGCATAAAATCCGACAAATTCGAACAATGGTAATAAAGCAAGCTTAAAAAAAAGTTGATTTTTAAATGTAATTTATGTTTTCCGTATGTAATAAACACTATAGGTTCCTAAAAAGATACAGTTCAATGTTCCAAGGAAGATACAAAATGTTCAGATTACAAAATTTCCAAGGTTGTAAAGTCAAAAAGAGAATGAAATTCATGCTTCAAGAGACATGTGGGGTCCACTATCACTTAAAGAAAGCCATTCCATGCTTATAAAAGAGCCAAAAATACACAAATGCATTTCCTTTTCACTCCTCTTGCCCCTCATTATAGAGCTCACCCTCAATTTGGTGAGAAAAATGTGTTATTTCAGGTCAAAGTTGAAAAAATTGGGAGGCATTGCACATCTGTGAACTATGCTGCACATCTAGAGGAGGGACTATGCATGGATGAACTGCATTGTGCATAAGCACTGCGCATATTTGAAAGGTGCTATGCACGGGACATAGTTGCCCAAAATTGCTAAAAAAACACCCAAATCGACTTCTTAGAGCTCCATTCTAGATTTTTCATCTTCCAAGCATCACAATAGGTAAGTACATTCATTTTTATGCCCTCTCTTCCTTTGCAAACTAAGAAATTATAACAAGCTTAGTTCCCTAGGTTTTATAGGAATTTCATAGTGTTGGTCTCCAAAAGATAAATTTCTTCTTTAAAATGCTAGTATCACTGTCCCTACACCTCTATTTTCTAGTTATACATAATTGCTATACTTCACAAACCATTTCCCATAATTTTTGCATCATCTCCCTACAAACCGTAGCCCTTTTCTACCAAATTGTGTCATTTTCCTAGCTATGACTATATTTGAATTTCCTAGCTCACTCCCCTCACTCACTTACCTTCATTTCACTCCCTAAATATTCCTAAGACCCATTCCCATCTCCCTAAATTTTTCTACCCCCATCTCCTTTCCTTAACTCCCTCATTTCATCATTTCACTCACATTTCCCTTTTCCCCCCCTCCTATCATCTAGGGTTTCAAATCATGGAAGGAGATTCCTCACCATCGAGTAAGAGAAGAAAACACAAAGGGGGAAAGATACTGAGGTATAAGCCCTAAAACTTTAATGAATTCATTTCCTCACCCTTCATCAGAAAATGCTTTGAAGATGTCAACTACCTAGGGTTTTTTCAAAGGGTGGAAGAGGTAGGTTACCATGAGGAGCTTACAAATTTGTTTTCCACAAATTTGAAGTGATAAAATGCCACCATTACAGGGATTTATTTCACATTTTAATTTGATGGCATCTCCCTTGGAACAAGATACAAAAATATGGGGAATATTGGTTCAAAGGCATGGACCTTGACCTTGAGCAGTACAAATCCTTCATAAAATCATAGTACAAAGAGACTCATTCCCAAATTATTCCATTCATATACTTGCTGGAGAGGTATGCACCATTAATGAAGATTTTTATGAAATTATTCACATGTGAGGTCATATTTTCCAGATTGTACCGATATCATATTAGATTTCTCATGCACTTCACAACAGTGAAGTCCCTAAACTTATGCAATTTCTTTTATAGGAGTGTGAGTGAGATGGAAGGAAAGGTAAAAGTCATGAACACGGATCATTGCCCTAGCTTCTTTCACCATATCTTGGCTCATATCATAGTTCTCCATCTATTGGTAGAGAATAACCTGACATGGGATGCCTTCATTAATACAACTTTGTAGATACACGCAACTAATACACCGAATCAGTAACAAAACATATCACCTGTCATGTCATCACAGCCTATGGAGGTGAGATCATCAAGAAAACTTGTTGAGGTTTCAAAGAGGCTTAGGCTTGAGGTTACTCTCACCTATCAAATATGCAAGAGGCTTTTTTTTTCTCCTCAGAAACAGAAAGGGGCCAAGTCTATTTCACTATAGGGATCACCATCGACACTACACGATAGATCCATGCATGATGAGGAGGAACATGAATTTGAATTGGTTGACTTGGAGGACCATGATGAGTGGGAAAACTTGTATATGATAAGAAAATAAAAGAATGCTTATATCAAATAACTCCAAGAAAATTTGGAAAGGTCCCAATTCATGATTTCATTCCTTGAATGGTAGAACAATCAACTCAAGACTCAACAGTTGATTTTGGAGAAAAGGTTGTTTGAGAAAAAAGGCACGAGAGAGGCAAAGCAGGGGCAAAGCATGAAAATAATTATGACCATGAAACATAGGTGAAGAGGAAGAGTCCAAGAACCATGGGTATCAATATGACACTATAGAGAGAAAAATAGCAAAACCCTAAAAAGGAGGATCTCACCTTTGAAGAGAGGATTGCAAAAGAGATCAAAGAGGACAAGGAGTTTTTGCTTGAGAAGGTCACTAATCACATGGAAAATCTCCTTGAAAATGCAATGAGGGATAGAAATATCCAAAAATTCATGTCTTCTCGCTACCAAACAAGAAATCAGATTGCACACATCAAAATCAAGAAATTGCAAGACAAACGTAAGCAAACCCTAATTAGCCATAAGGAGAAGGGAAAACTTGATTTTCTTGCTGATGCTTCCATGATTGTATAGTACACCTCATCTAGCACTTCTGGACCAATTTTGGGAAGATTTGGAGTAGATTTTGTTTTTTGGTCAAATTTGGTAAAAATTTACAGAATTTAGAAATTTCACTAAGGGTGGATGCCTAGCACCTTAGAACTGTGCTTTTTCCTCAAGGATCCAAATGGCACAAACTCAGAATTTGTTGAAAGAAAAATTCAGATAGATACATTTATCTGACTTTATTTCTAGAAAATTTGACCTCCAAGGGAGTATTTCATCCTCAGTAGCTATAACAGGCCTTTTGTAATCATTTCCAAGGGTTGGAATCTTAGACATTGAGATAGTGTATTTCAGTTTGACAAAGTAATACAGTGAATACAACGAAAATTTGTAGCTTAAATTTAGGGATTCATGTGGTAAACTTGTATGGATATGTTTCTCTTTTTTAAGTAACTCCACTAAATTCTTTATCTTTCCAATACATATCTACTACTTTCACTCATTGTATTTAAAGTTTTGAAGGAGGATTCATGAGTAATAAATGCCTTGTTTTGATGAGATGTTATTGTTGTGTTTATTTTCTTGTTAAGGAATGAATTTATATTTCTATGCTTGTTCCTAATCTCTTTGTTTATCCTACACCATAATGATAAAGCCTAAAGGGTCATTCAAGCTTGCCTACCTTGCTCCTTTATCCCACTGCAATTTTTTCTCTTGTAACCCTACTAGAGTTTTCAAGCCTAGCTCTAAAGGTGTATTTTCATCCAGAATAAAAATCAAAATCAACCAAACCCTAATATTCATACCTAGCCTAAAATATCCATGATCCATTCATATTGACTTTAAATTTCATTGATATATCCCTCTCAGCCTAGTAGGGCTAGCTACTAGGTCAAATTTGTTTGTGATTACCTTTGTTGGTCTCCTTCTCAACTTTCAGAGATATGGTGGAGTGATAACAAAAATATGTTTTTGAGACTCTTTCAAAGAAACCTGAGAGGGGATATCACCAAACGATATATCAAACTCGAACGAGCATCCTATAGTGACTTTTCTTCCTTGGATCATATTTTCTTAAACCATTTTTAGTTATATGCTAGGAAAGATCTTGGAACTAACCTTTTGTCAAACTTCAAACAAGATAATGCTACTTATATCTCTGAAAATATTCATGAGTGACACAGACGCAATTGGTTAGTATGAACTAGGATTCATGATCATGTTCTTAGAGAGTGGTTCATTCGATCCCTTTTTCCACTTATATCTAAGGATGCTTTATGATTGGGGTGGAAGCTGAGGAGAAGGTTATCTTACGTGTTCAACACCTTGATCTAATTAACTCTTAGTCAGGCACATTATATGATATTATACCTAATGATCCTCAACCTTCGAGAGACCCACAATGACCAAAGCTGGGATATTAATTTGATGATATTTTTGGTACCATTTCCTCTTATACTGTGTGCTAGATAGATTTCTAGCTAGAGAAAATGATTGTCACTTCTTAAGCCCCTAAAGGTGCATCTAGTCCTCAAAAAGCACACTCTTCTTTTGAGAAATTTGTTGAGGTTCTGATGGTGAAGTCCAAATAACCTAAGAATAATAAACAACCCAACAGTAAGAATGAAAATAATAAATCTTCTAAAGAGAATAACGAAAACCAACCTAATGAGAGGGTGGGGGCATAATTAAGTGTCATAAAAACATTAAGTTCCCTTGTAATATTTGTTAAGTATAACACTTAACCCATTTATTTACTTGTATGGATGAATTACATCACCTCTTTGCACCACAAAAAACCACCCAACTGCTCTCTTTGCACCACAAACAACCACCCAAATCCTCATAGTTTTAACTCATCCATTCCCCACCCAACCAAAACAGCAAATGGTTGCACATGCTCCTCAACCTCTCACTGGGGATAATGGGGAGAATATTATCCCATATGAAATAATCCATATATTTATATTATGAATGAACAAGTCAAACTCTCTATGAGAGTGAAATCATTTGACCCTTTGTTACACATTATTTTGTCACCGTCCCTGCAATCCCCATCCCAAACCTTGCATGACCATTTCAATAACGTTTTTGTACTATCATAAATTTATATAGGTGTCATTGAATCCTTTGGCATGTCATGAACGTCTTCTCTGTTGCTTATTCCTTAAGAATAAATTCATAAAAATGTGATTTTAGGTTGGCCTTGGTAGGCAGTTATGGCCTCGTGCACATGGAGAAATTAACACTGGGCCCGGCGCCCTTTGGCAGTCTATCTCAGAAGGGCACCAACACCTAGCTATTTTTTGAAAGTTTTTTAAAATAGAAATGAATTTTCCATGCTTAACAACTTCGTGAGCAGAGTCATCTTGGTGTGTTCGACTGAATAACTTCGATTCTCTCCCTTTGTTCCATTTGTTCCTACAATTGTGTAACTACCCAAAGGGATAGACCTCTCCTCCACCTCATGTGGGATCCAAAACCACCACCTCCTATCCTATAAATTCTTCCTTCTCACATTGATTCAGCTAGCTAAAAATTCATTACTATAGTTGGTGTGTAGAAGAAGGCAGAGAAGAATCCATTGTTGAGAGAGATTTTAGGCCCATTGACTCATCAAGTCCAATCCCGAATGAATTCTAGAGACGCACCCAACTGAACTTGTTGAAGGAGATCTACAATGTCAAGGCATAAGGTTGTAAACTTATTTTTCTTTATCAATAATACATGACTGGTTTCTAGTTCCAACTTTGTTTCAATGTATATGAAAAGTCTTTATCTCTCCTTAACTAGCTGAATAACCATAGATGAATGTACATGCTTGTATGTTGTTATCGCTTGTTTGATATTTGTGTAGATGCGTGAACATCATCACCAACACAGAGCGCAAGGCTTGAATACAAGGATCAAAGGACCGCTACCATGTGCCACGAAAAAAAAATTGGACCGAGGTAGGAAATATGTTGCGATATTTATTTCATTTATAAGCTAGGAATTCAGGAATCCAGCATGTTCCCTTGTTCCTAGACCCACCCTAGGGTTAGAGGGATCGCCTATGTCCACAAAGGGGATTTGCCTGCTCAACAAGTTGGCGAACATACTAGAGTCTATTTGATGATCCTTCTTACTAGACGGTTGCGTCCATACCTTTGATCTTATTTTTATATATGTACACAACTATGGATGGCTGCACCAATACCATATGTTCATGTATCAAATATATCAGTTGTACTTGTTCTTGCAGGACTTTCGACGATGACATTTTGGTTTGGGCATATTATCATAAAACATTTCACCCCTCCTTCTCTCTCTCGGACCCCATGCTTTATGGGGCATATGTTACATAGTATTTTGTCACTGTCTCTGCAATCCCCATCATGAACATTGGAGGACCATTTCAGTGACTTGTGTATTGTCATACCTTCATATCAATGTCATTTCATCCCTTGGCATGTCATGAACATCTTCTCTGTTTCTCATTCCTCAAGCAGACCTTCAAAAACATTTGATTTTGGTTCGATGCCAGTAGGAAGTTATGGCCTAGCTCCCATGGAGAAATTAACACTGGGCCCTGTGCCCTTTGGTGCTTTGTCTCAAAAGGGCACCCACACCGAGCTTTTTTTAGAAATATTTTTAAAATAGAAATGAATTTTCCATGCTTAACAACTTCATGAGAGGAGTCATCATGGTTTTTTCGACTGAATAACGTCTATTTTCTCTCTTTGGCCCATTTTTTCCTACAATTGTGTAACTCCCCAAAGGGATAGACATCTCTTTCACCTCATGTGGGATCCCAAACCACCTCCTCCTCTCCTATAAATTATTCCTTCTCACATTGATTCAACTAGCTGAACAATCATTACTATAGCTGGTGTGTAGAAGAAGGCAGAGAAGAATCCATTTTTGAGAGAGAGTTTAGGCCCATTGCCTCATCAAGTCCAATCTCGACCAAATGCTTCATACACGCCCAAAAAAATCCATCGAAGGAGATCCACAACTTCAAGGCATATGTTTGTAAACTTATTTTTCTCTATCAATAATACATGACTGGTTTTTGGTTCCAACTTTGTTTCCATGTACATGCAAAGTGTTTAGCTTTTGTTGACTAGTTGAATAGCCATAGATGAATTTACATGCTTGTATGCTATTATCACTTATTTTATCTTTGTGCAGACACGTGAACATCATGACCAAAACAGAGTGCAAGGCATGAAGACAAGGATCAAAGGACTGCTACCGCGTGCCATGATAAAATCATTGGACTGAGGTAGGAAATACGTTCCCATCTTTATTTATTTTATAAGCTAGGAATTCAGGAATCCAGCATGTTCCATTGTTTCTAGACCCACCCTAGGGCTAGAGCGATCGCCTCTGTCTGCAAAGGGGATTTTCTTTCTCAATAATTTGGCATGTAGAGCACCAAAGTGGTGAGTTTCATCTAACCTCTCCAAATATAGAAGGAAGTATTCCTCTGGAAAGCTATTAGGAAGTAGTTCAACAACTATCTTGAGAGAAGGGATTTCACATTCAATTGTAAGGGTAGCTTCCAAACCATAAACAAGATGGAATGGGTTGTGCCTCAGAAAACACTATGCATGAGTTTCTTGTGCATGTCCTTTTGTATTAAGTGTGTTTTTCATTTTTGTACATTTTTTGGCTTGGTATGCTTTGTGAGAATTTTTTCCTGCTTATTATGTCTTTTATTACTGTGCATATGTCTGCCACTCCTTATGTGGGTTTCATGGATGGTGCCTCCTGCAGTACCCGAAATCTATCTTCTGAAGCCTGGGTGATTTATAATCCTAATGGTGAGTTGATAGACCTTCAAGGTATTTGTCTATGACAAACAACAAACAATGTTGTTGAAGATAGTATCGTAATTGAACTCTTAACCGAGGCAATTTCTCTCAACATTCTGCATTGATTATGAACCTAGACGCTCAACTTTTTTTTCTTCAGCTTAATGGGCATTACTTTGTTAGAAACCCTCAGATTTTAAGGTTTTATTTGCGTGTTTGTTTATGAGAAAGGAATTTCGATTATATCACATATCAACATATTCCTAGAACAATGAATGTGTTAACTAATGCAATAGGCAATATTGTATTAGATTGACATTTGTGTAATTTGTAAAAGCATTATCATCACATAATAAGTTTTAGACAACAAAAAGCATATATATATATATATATATATATATATATATATATATATATATATATATATATATATATATATATATATATATATATATATATATATATATATATATATATATATCGACTTTTTGCATCCACGTGCATCATAATTTCAAAAGATATGTGTGTATTGGTTACATCTTGAGACATCATGTCTCTCAAAAAATATACAAAGATAAAGCCTAGGTTTCTAATCAAAATGATGCTCATGATAGCATGTCACTGTACATGCAAGCCGCCTCAGTAAACTGTGGATGCGGTTAGACACCCTTGCCGTGTGCCTTTGGTATGCACAAGGAACATCCTCGAATCTCATGTAATATGGGACCCTGCTTGTGAGTCTCTCCAAGTTGCTTGTGATCTCTTCTTCCTCTCTTCCTTCACCTTGAGGGGCCACCTCGAAATTGCATGGGACCCTCCTCACTATGGGGAACATCCCTACAGGTCTCTCTAGGCCAACATCTACAATGCATGGAAAAATAATCAGAACATATATAAAAAAAAATCATAATACTCATAAAAATGAAAAAATGAGTTTTTACCAAATTCTTCATCCCAATCCTCTCCTTCTACGAATGGAAAGTTTGGATCACCCATGAAATCGGTGCTTGTATATGGCTAATCGTCTATGATAATGAGTTGTTGGTGGAGCTAGTCAAAAAATTCTTCCTTCCATGACATATGTTGACCACCTCCCGATCGAGGCATCAACTCTGCCTAACGGACCATCCATGGCTCTCATGCTGGTGGTGCATGTAATATTACCTCTTGGAATTGAAATATCGGCAACAATTCTAGGATGAATGGTATCAAGATGGACCCGTATCCAAATTTTTTTAGCTTTTCATTCTTGCAGTTTCTTAACTGGCGCGTCAGGTTAATTGTTATCGCTTCCACCTAGTTGAAAATGGTTGGAGTCATACAATACACGACAAGTTGAAGCTATGTCTTTGTAGCTTTGTGAGGGGCCTAAGATTCAGCGGCTCATGTTATAGTGTGCAACACTACCTTTAATGCCAAATCAGGTATTGTCTGAATATATATTTTCTCTCCCTTAGATCCTTTCTTTTCTCCTAGGAAAAATCTATCTATTAGCATATCCATTCTCTTACCCATGGGTCGGGTCCCTGCCCGGATTGGTTTTTCTCCTCTCTGTGACAATGAAGTGATGAAATATATGTCAGATACTTCTATCTCCAACTCCTAAACGTGAATCATAAATATTTCTCGATCAGTGTCCCACACACTAATTAGATAATGTAGTAATTCCAATTGAGCTTTTAGACACGGGGCTAGGAAGAATTTCAAGAGCCCATAGTCTCTTAGAAAATCCATGCATCTCTCATTTCCCATGGCTTATTCATATTCTTCCTCGTGTTTTCGTTCTTTCCATTTAATGACCATTTTTGCTTTTGATTACCTACAAAACCATCATTGGGACTTCTATTAGTCACATCATTAACCTTTCAACCATGAAAAATGGGCTATTTAGGAGATTTTTTTGTCCAATTTTAGCTATGGAAATTGTCGCTGCTATTTTACAAACAACAACGCCTATTGGTGCCTCCCCTTTAGATTTTTAGGCGGGTTGGCGCGACTCCGTGCCAGGAACCCGTGCTAACCGTTGTGCATAAAATTTGAAAATTTCCCCCAAATGCATAAAAAATTACGAATGAAGGCAATGAAACATATTTTAAAATGCAGGAAAAGGTGAGAGCTCTTACCTAGAGAAAGTAGACTTGCGATTGGCCTCCTAGATTGTCTACCCAACTCCACAAGATCAGAGTTAAAAATGGAAAAATGATCACAAGAAGGTGAAAAGGTGAAAATTAATTTGTTTTTACTATTTCTGTCATTTTATAACCTTTTCAAAGCCCTCATTAGGTTTTAAGCTTATTTTTTTATTATTTTAATGTTTTATCTCCTAAAATGGGGTTTACGTACGTTTCTTGTGCAGCAAGAGGTCCTAAACATGATAACAATGAAGTGACGAGTTGTATTTTATTAGTTTTTCAAACTCGGTAAAAACATGAAAAAATCACCCCTTGGAGTCATCTTTCAACTCTTTTTGGAGTCTCGAAAATTGAAAATATTGCTAAGACTCTAATCATTTTGAACTCATTAATTCTTGTGAAACTTCATCTACCCTGTATACATTTATGCCTTTTTTGGGTTGGGACCGAATATTTATGAAAAAGGAATACCTTAGCCAATCGCGAATAAGAGGTTCTCCCAAATATTGTTTTCTAACTTTTTGGATCTGTGAGACTACTTACGAAAAGGGACCTGCTGGAGTTTTGTTTTCCACTTCTTTTCAAGCTCTCTAAACATGAAAATATATCGAGTTATTTCTTTGTCTGACTCGTGAAAACTTAAATGACATCGGGAACCATCACCATGATGTTATGAGTTCCTCCTTCCTAGGGCTCGTAAAATATAATAGGATGGATATTTCCGAAGGAAAAACTTATATGACAAGAATATGTTATCCCCTTCAAGCTTGTTTCTAAAAATAATTGGTGTACACACCAAAAATGGTGGGGGAAAATGGAACCAGTTCTCAGTTGAACCAGTTACTAGTTGTACCTTGAGAGTCATTGTCATTATTGGTGGTTTCTATCGTGCCTATTAACAAATTTCATCATTAGCTGGTAATCAGGTGATTTTCTCACATGTTCGACTTCAATTCATTCATTCGCATGCTTGAATTTGTACTTTTTTAGGTTGACATGGAGCACAAGGCCCTGGGTTTTGTCTGATAAAATCTATGCTGCGAGACGATTTGGTTTATCATGACTATATGCATGACTCTTCTGATTGGATAGTTGTGACCATACCTGAGTCTATTTGTTGATCCTTCTTACTAGATGGCTGCGTCCATGCCTCAGATATTATTTTTATATATGTACTCTATTATTGATGGTTGCACCCATACCACATGTTCATGTGTCAAATATATTAGTTGTGATTGTTCTTGCAAGAATTCTAACAATGACATTTTGGTTTGGGCATGCTCTCATAAATCATTTCACCCCTCCCTCTCTCTTGGACCTCATGCTTTAGGGGGCATATGTTACACAATATTTTTTCACCATCCTTGCAATCCCCATCCCAAACATTGGAGGACCATTTTAGTGACTTATATGTATTGTCATACATTGGTATAAGTGTCATTTCATCCCTTGGCATGTCATGAATATCTTCTCTGTTTGTTATTCCTCCAGAAGAGCTTCAAAAACATGTGATTTTGGGTTGGCGCTGGTAGGCAATTATGTCCTTGCGCCCATGGAGAAATTAAAATTGGGCCCCATGCCCTTTGGCACTCTTTCTCAGAAGGGCACCTAATCTGATCTACTTTTGGAAAGCTTTTTAAAATAGAAATGAAGTTTCCATGCTTAACAACTTCGTCAGTAGAGTCATCATGGTTTTTTCAACTGAATAACGTCAATTTTCTCCCTTTATCCCATTTGTTACTACAATTGTGTAACTCCCCAAAGGGATAGAAATATCCTCCACCTCATGTGGGATCCCGAACCACCTCCTCCTCTCCTATGAATTCTTCCTTCTCACATTGATTCAGCTAGATGAACAGTTAGTACTATAGCTAGTCTGTAGAAGAAGCCATAGAAGAATCCATTGTTGAGAGAGATTTTAGGCCCATTTCCTCATTGATTCCAATCCTGAACGAATGCTTGAGACCCTCCCGAATGAACCCATCGAAGGAGATCTGCAACATCAAGGCATAAGGTTGTAAACTTATTTTTCTCTACCAATAATACATGACTAGTTTCTGGTTCCAAATTTTTTCCCCTATCCATGTAAAGTGTTTATCTCTCCTTGACTAGCTGAAGAGCCATAGATGAATGTACATGCTTGTATGTCGTTATCTCTTGTTTTATCTTTGTGCAGATGCATGAACATCGTCACTAACATGGAGCGCAAGGCATGAAGACAAGGATGAAAGGACCGTTGTCATGTGCCACAATAAAATCATTGGACCAAGGTTGGAAATATGTTCCAGTAGTTATTTCATTTATAAGCTAGGAATTCATGAATCCAACATGTTCCCTTGTTGCTAGACCCACCCTAGGGCTAGAGTGATCGCCTCTATCTGTAAAGGTGATTTTCCTACTCAACACCCTCCTGAGTTTATTTTTTCTCCAAAGGATTCAGCCACCCTTGCTACTTCCACTTGACCTCTCACGCTAGATAAGAATGTGGAGCAAGTATATCACCCACCTAAGTGTGTTCTCCATAAGTCAACACACAATAAAATACATGGGATACCAAATATTATAGTGGACTTTCTATAATTTTTTCCTATGCAACACAAATCCTTCTTGACTGTTATCAGAAGGGTACATACCTTAGAGTCTATTTTGATAAAATTTAACATTGACACAAATTGACCATGTTGGATCCCACCAACATGCAGGGGATCTCCTTGATATTAGGTCCCAATTAGAACTAATAACTTTTGTTGTAGGAATCCCATCCGTAAATATTGCCTAAATACCATTAACTTAAATATTTTCCTTCAGTTAAGAAATTATCATGAGATAGTAGCACACATGTGACTTTTAATTAGAAAGAGAGTGTGCCTTGTGGAATGTTCAATTGCATATGTTTCAAGGTTCTTTCACTGAAAGGAAGAAAAGTGAGCCTCTAAAATAAAAGTAATAGTACTAATCTAGTGGAGAGACATGCACAAAAACAAGTAATAATTGTTAGATATCAACTGAAATAGTTCTCATAGATGATACGATCACTAAAATCATTAGAACACATTTCCTACAAGTTGAGAACCAAAGTCACCAAAATACTTCAATTACTTCAGTACAAATTAAATCCAAAATAAACCACAAACATTATAAGACTAGTCTCAAAACATCCACTATCCATGCATGGAAATACATTGGTCGAATGCCTTCAAGTATTACAAAATTTTCTAAGATACATAAGTACAATGAAAATCACTAGATCCAATTGAAGAGTCCTAGAGCCACTATTTTCTCCCAAAAAGTACTATCTTTAACTCTCTAATTATTTGTGGGAGAAGCCAAGGTGAAAATTAATTTTCTTGATTAATGGTATTTCATTTATAACTTGAGGTGTGACCTTTCATATCCTCATTACTCTTGAGTTTATCTTATGAATTTTCAACTTCTAATGACCTTTGGACTTCTATATAGCTCTTGTACTTCCAAATTACTTTTGAAATTACACATGAATTTTGGAATTACATATATTTTGGACTTCTTCAAATGGCTCTCTTTTCCATACATAACTCTTGTACTTATACTTCTTTTTATTTGTAATAATTACATGATTACATTATGATCTTGACATCATCATGTAGTGAGAATATGACAAGTTACTAAACATTGATGAATTGGACTCAAAGTGTTTGATTGATCCGGATTTATGTAGGAACGCAATAGAATACAGATATAACCATAAAAATAGAGATGCAATGGAAATAATGCTTCATTTTATTAATAAAATAATGATTGAAATACGCTTACAAACATAATGGAAATAAACTAGCTAGGGTGCTGGTAGTGTATCTTTAAGAAGAGATGTGGCAGCTAAAGACCTCTAAACTATGTTACAATGAGGCTCGAGTGCCTATTTATTATTTAGAAACAATGGAAAAACTGAAACGTCCAAAAAACTAGCACTAGGAGATGAAGGGCCAAAATTGTGGGTCCCGTTTGGGTAAATTGGTGTTCCAACTTCCCGAGGATGTAACTTTGGCATATGATCTACGTTTGACGCGCTCAATAGCTTGTTAGAAAGATATTTCCCAGGATTAAAACTTTTGATTTGAGAAACACTAGTTCATGGACCCATGTTGCTCCCATTCTCTCAAAAAAACACCGTTTAGGGCCTCAAAACGGCTCCGAACGTTCAAGACCCAAAAAAGTGCTAAAAATAGTAAGTTGTGCTGCAACTTAAAAACTAAACGAACTGATGGTGGGGGTTCAAATGGAATAGGTGGGTGGCCACCAATATCCACACGGATCATTAAGGCCCCAAAATGGTTTTGGGAGTGCAGGACCCAAAAACCTGCTAAAAATAGTAAGTTGCGCTGAATGTGAAAAGCGGCAAGAATTGATGGTGCGGGTCCAAATGGAATAGGTGGGTGGCCACCAATATCCACCTGGATCATTGATGACATGGAATTTATTGATTGGTGACAATGTTCCAACTTTTTCCTTTTGTCTCACATGTAGCTCCCATGTTGTTGATGTATTCACGCTCCAAAGGGTCATTGATCACATGGAGTATTTTAGGATGCTTCGATCATCATGATTTCAATGTTCTTCATTTTGCTACACCATGTATCATGTGTTCTTCATTCTTGAATACTTTCTTTGACTAACCTATTTTATTGATCCCTTCTTGCATATTTGTGATGCTATTTTTTAATACCCATAGCTAAAATCACTCATGCCAAGTAAAGATCAGGTTCAAACTTTTCGTATTCTAACATGTCTCATACAAATTTTTTGTTCGTGATTTAACAATCTGATCGGGAAGGACAAGGGTACAGGGTGAATTTTTGAAGGTAGAAGGCGGAAGCCTTGGGCCTTCCCAATTGCATTGTTCACTGAAGGGAAGCAAAGAGGGCATTGGGCATAGGTTTTAAGGTTGAAGGGACCATGATGTTGCTTCTATGGTGTACCATGATTTGAACATGGAGAACGGATTACTTTAAGGGTGTAGTTTGGAAAGGGGAAGGAGAGGATGATCCTTCAGAGTGTTCTATTCACTCTTGGAGGTTGAAAGGAACACTTATGAATAGGTAAGGGGTCTCAATTAAGGCTTAATTTTTTGTCATGTGTTCCTAGCCTTCGTGGGGGAACTTGTGCAACCAAAATTTTCCTAATTCTAAAAGATGGAACAAAATGGGAGACACAATGATTTTTAGACACAGAACCAACTGTGACACATACCAAATCATCGATAATACTTATACATGACAAAATAATGAGACATGCACATCAAAACCCTAGTTTACAAACACTCTCCAACCATAATACACAAAATGTATCTGACTGTGACCAAAGGTGTCACTTTACAACAAAGAAAGTTATTATAACCATGAATTGCACTAGATATTTTCTAAACAATTAGATGACACTTACGAATGATTAAGAACACTTGAAAGATGTGGAGTGACTTGATGTTTCACTTGACTATCAAAGTAACACTTGATGTGAGAATTTGTTAGGCTCCAAAATTTGATTATAGTGAATTTTTGGAGGGTGTTGTGGTAGTGACAACACTTGGCGACACACTAGAAAAAGTTGAGCTTCTCTGACTAGGAATATATTTTTAGTTAAAGGATTAGCGCTTTAGCAAGTATTGATTCATCAATTAGATTTCCTTGACTACCCCTCTTGACACAGTTAAAGGGTAATATGTACATTGTGATTTTAAGATATTCAAAGTATGAGTTTCATATATAGTGTTGCTCCGCTGCCAACACGACTGGAAATTATCCTATTCAAGTCACTAAAGGAACATAAGCATTGCTTCATTTCTATTGAGCCTGAACAATACCTCGAAAAAGTCAGTTTTTTCACCTCTTTTTGTAGGAATCCTTTCTCTTTTTTCACCCTTTATTTATTTAATTAATAGAACTATCCTTCAAAACTTATTATTTCAATGGGTAGAAGAGAGATCTCAACTTATTGAAAGAAAACAAGGTTTCCCCTTCAAAGAAGTATTAATATAACATTTGATATTTCTTTTATTGCTATGTATTTTTCCCTTATCCTTTCTCTACTATATTGGATGAGCATGTAAAAACACAAAGTAGATTTAACACAAAGTTGAGGAGTTGGGATACTAGAATAGATTCAAATTTAATGAGTTCCCTCAATGTTTTCTTCTTGTATGTATCTGAGTTTCCATCAAGAATCATCTCAACCTATGGCATATTCCCAAACTAAGAAGAAGAAATTACAAATATCCAAGCATTGTGGGTCTCATGTTTCCTCTTTGTTCCACAGCAAAGCCCTTTTGAGCAATGTACTCTTTCACACAATGCCTTATTTTTGTACAATGACCAGAATACAAAAAAAAATACAGGACATGACTCAACACGACAAACATAAGACAAAAAACAAATGATGAAGAATAAAACTATAAATGAAATGGAATTTAGAACTGCTACTTAAAATAGAGCTTCACATCTCGACCATTAACAAGAAGAGGGTGATTCCTCCCATCTAAATATTTCATCTTGTAAGTATTGTGGCCAAGTTTCTCTTCCATGGCGTAAGGGCCTATCCACGGGGATTGGAACTTTGTCTGTTTTCCTTTCTCTTCATGGGATTTATCCCACTTCAATACTAAGTCACTCACATCGAAAATATTAGTCCCTGTGGATTTCTCATTGAACCAACACTTTATATGGTTTTGATGAATGGAAAATATATCTTTAGGTTTCAACCTTTCTTCCTCATTTTTAAGCAAAGTATTTATCTTTCTTTGAACCAGAAGGCATGGTCTGCCTTGGGACTCTTGGAGATACAAGTTAGGAGGCAAGATAATTTCTTTACCATCTACAAGAAATTATGGTGAGGTTTTAAGGGAAGGTTTAGGAGTTACAAGGTCAACCCATAATGTATTTACCAAAGCATTACGTCAGTTCCTTTGCTCAGAGAAAACAATTTTCTTGATTATGCGAATGAGATTTTTTGTTTGTTGATTCCACTATAGCATTTCCCTATGGGTAATAATTTTATGCATGCTTTAATAAAATACCAATTTATAATTTTAATTCATAAAGTTTCAATGAAGAAAATAAGTCGCATTATGAAAAACAAGATATTTTTTAATGCCAAACCTGGTTTTAATGTTATGCTTTAAGAACTGGATAACTTCCTGGTTGTTGACATGTCTTAAAGGAACTACTTCTGTCTACTGAGTGAATATTTTATTGATGTCAAGATGTATTGGTGTTTCTTTGACGAATGTGGAATTATTTCTCCAACAAAATCTAGTCCTCAATGTTGGAATGGTTCCTCAACTACTACTAGTAGTAATGGGGCGGCTAACTTCTCATCTCGACCAACACATATCTGACAAGCTCGACACTTGCAGGAATAAGCATGAGCGTTATTGAATATGGTGGGCCAATAATAACCGACCCTCATTACTTTATGTGCACTTCTATCACCCACACAATTTCCACATTCCAGTCCATCATGCAAATATCTTAATATATTTTCTGTGTCTTGAGGCTCTAGGAATCTTAGCAAGACACCATTATGGTAGTTTATGAAAATAAATTCATGAACAAGTTGATAAGATAGATATTTAAGTTGAATTCATATCTTTTGTTTGTTTGATAAGTGCATGGGAAAGGTGACATGCTCTAGGAATTATCGTATGTTTGAATACCATGGCACTGTCAAGCTTGTCTGGGGAACTTGTTCAATTTCATACATCTCTATTTCCTTCTCCCATCCTAAAAGATATTTCTTTGTGACATATCCCGCTTCGGCTGCAATTTTATAGAGGACATGACTCTTAATAACATGAACTGGGTTAAAATCCAGATCATATTATTGAAAATAGGTCATCCAATTTTCCCTCTTCTCACCCAACTATTGTTGCAAAAAGAGTGTTCTAACTACCTAATGAGACACATATACAATCATATGAGATTTAAGGATGTAGGTCCCTAAATGCTTGATTTCCTTATATAAAACATAAGCTTATTTATCAATGGTAGGGTAATTCATCTCTAACCCCTATAAGTTATCACTCATGAAAGAAATAGTTCATTTATTTCCTTCGAATTCCTTCTTTGTCAATATAAGTACAATAGATGAATCTAAAGAAAAAGTGTAAAGAAGGAAATCCTTGCCATAATCAAGACTAATAACACAAATGCATCAATGATGGCTTGTTTGATATGATAAAACCCATCCTTATCTCTTTTTCCCCATTTATATATTGCATCTTTATTAATGATATCTTGTAATGGTTTAACTATCTGAGAATAATCAGAGATGAACTTGTGCAATAAATTAATATTCCATAAGAAATTGCATAGCCTTCTTCTTTATAGGGAACTAGATTTCAGCTATTTTGTTGACTCTTTCCGGATCAACTTTGATTCCTCTTCTAGAAATGATGTGTCTCCTAAGAGAGTGCCTTCTAAAACATGAAATATGATTTCCCTGGGATTGAGAGAGATCCCATACTTGTGATGCTGCTCAATTTTTTTTTGTAGTAGGCTCGTTACGGATGGATTTACCTCCCATTGTTGCTGGTTTTTTAAGAGAATTGCTGCAAAAATATATACACAATGCTAGTTTTGAAATTATTTTCTACAATTAATAACACAAAGTTGTTTCAGAATAGAATAAGGTCTGAAGAAAAATAGCATTTTTTAATATGGTTTTGTGCGATGGAAATTTATATTTTCGTTAATTTTTGTTAGCCCAATCATTCACATGTTGTTTCTTACCTCCAACAATAAAAAGGGTCGACCATGACCAATAACATGATGGGAATTACATGATTACGTGGAATTAGTAAAAACTGCACTAAGAAGTAGTCAAAACAGGCGCAGCCAAACAAAGGGATAATTAATTGACACATAGACGTGGATTGCTTACGTATGATAATAATAATGATAAATCATGTGTGAAAATGATATTGCCTTTTTAAGATAAATAAAGATTGAGGAACAAAAAATAGATATATGGCAGTATTCCTTTTATAGATAATTTGCATATTTCAAAGGTCTGAAATTTTAAAGATGTGCTCTTGTTATAGTATGTATGCCACCTCTAGCAATTTTTGTTATGAACTTGTAGATTTTGAGGATTGGTCATTTCTTTATAAAAGAAAGAGATATAGCAACATAATTGTGATAAGGAAATTCAAGATTTTATTCCAATACAAAATACATAGCCACTTCTGCCAGCTGGCATCCATAGCCTCGACATGGTTTTCTTTTAAACCTATACATGAACTAGTATACTATAGATGATATATTGATTTTATTATTTTAAATAAATTCCCTAAAAAGGTCATTGTTCTGGCATGGTGACCGGATAGAAACAATGCTACTCACTCGATTATAACAAAGTGAACAGCCCAGCTTGTGATGAGACCTTTTGTCCTTTTTGACACTAGTCATAAAGGCCATAACCCTAGTTTGGTAGCCATGACGGGAATGTAACTTATGTTATTATCTTATGATCATAGCAGGTCGACTCATGATGAGACCCCCTATCCTTATCAAGAAATCTAGTTTTGAGTGTCATCATCTTTTAAAAGATTAATTTTTTTATTCATCAAGGGTGGCTCATCAACACCTTAAGAGTTTAAGGATGGCGTCAGGAAATAAAAGGATGCCACATAAAAGTATGTGTTAATCCTTTTTTATTATTTAAAGAAAACCACCATTTAAATATGTACACAAGAGATAAAAATTTCTATGGTGGTGATAGATCATGAATAATTCAAAATTCTTTGAGAGAGATGCAAATGTAAGAAAATGTTTGAATTAGGATGTGCCAAAGGATAAAATAATGTTCTTCATCGGGTGATAGATAAGGCATAATTTTTAATATAATGAAAAAGTAAATGTTAATACTTTTTAAGTTCCTTTTCATTAATTTCGTGAAAATTTCCTTAGCACAAAGGAACCAGCAATTGTGCCCATGGGAACATCAATTGTGCCCAAGGGAAAAAAAATTGTGCTGAAGGGAACAACAATTGTACTAAAGGGAATGGAAATTGTGCTGAAGGAAATGGAAATCATTCTAAAGGGAACAACAATCGTGCCGAAGGGAACAACGATCGTGAAAGATAAAGGGAACACCAATCGTGCCCAAGGGCACATCAATCATGTCTAGGGAACAACAATCGTGCTGAAGGGAACAACAATTGTGCCGAAGGGAACAACTATCATTCTAAAAGATACAAAAATTGTGCCCAAGGGAACAAAAATCATAAAATATAAATGGAACAAAAATAATTCCCAAGGGAACAATAATTGTGCCGAAGGGAACAACAATTCTGCCAAAGGGAACAACAATCATACCCAAGGATTCTCTACCCCTTCCTTTTATTATCAAAAGAAAATAAAAATAAAAACAAAAGAGGAAGAGAGACGGGGAAAGAAAATAAAATCAAGACTTTTAATTAAATATTTTAAAGGAAATATATGTACATTATATATAGAGTTTGATGAAGGAAATCAGATTTATGACGATGAAGCTACTGGGTTGCTACCCCAGTCAACTAATATTTGAAAAACATGATCATTTCTTACCTCATGATAAAAAGACTCATTTGTGAGTGGTTGGTGGTAAAGGCGTAACCGATGTCCATTTACCCAAAAAGAGGTACCAGATCTGTCGATGGTTCTCAAGGATACTGTAACATTCTCGTGGACTTATTTTATTTCATATGGCCCAAGTCATAGTGTCTATAATTTCCCTGGGAAGTCATGGAACTTGGAATCATATAGAAACGCCCAATCACCAATTTAAAATGATTTATTTTTAATAAGGTGATCATGTCATTTATCTCTTTTCTACTGTATAATAGTGGTGTATTCCACAGTAGATATATGTGCTTCATCCAACTCATTAAGTTGTTGCATTTGTTGCCTTTGAGCTTCCGTAACATCCATTCTGAGTTCCCTTATTTCAAACTCTATTGGAAAAATGGGTTCTTTTCTAAAGACCAGATGATATGGGGAGTGACCAGTAGTGTTCCTCCATGTTTTTCGATAAGCCTAAAGTGATTTAGGGAGTTTGGTTGCCAAATTATTGACAATTTTCAGATACAATGTTAGTTATAATTGCTTCCAAGACCTTATTAGTGCTTCCCACTTGTCTGTTTTTCCGAGGGTGGTATGGGGCAGTAATTCTATGTTTGATATGATAATTCCAAAGGGTGGTTGTAATATTATGGCCTGTAAAATATGGCCCCCCATCTGTTATTATATCTGTTGGTAATCCATATCGTACAAAAAGTTCGAACAAGAAATTAATTATTGCCTCCTCCGTAGCTCTTCGCAAGGTTACCTCTTCGACCCATTTGGTCACATAATATGTGAAAACCAATATGCATAGTCTCTAGTTTGATGGCGAGTTAAAGGGATCGAAAAATTCCAATGCCCTTATTTCGAATGGTTCTGCCACTACTTGCAGTTGTAAGGGTGTTTCATCATCCTGGCTAGGATGGCCCATTTGTTTACAACTATCATAGCCTGAACATATTTTTTAGCATATTTAAATATCATAGGTTAATGTAGCCCATTTGAATAACTTTATGTCCAGTTCGGTGATGTACAAAGTGTCCTCCATAGGGTCCAACATGGCATGCCCTCAGAATGTCAAAAAATTCATCTTCTCTGATGCACCTTCGAATTTGAAGGTCAGAACCAGTATGGAAAAGGTAACCATTGATCTAGGAAAAGCGTGTGTTGTGTTGATAAATTCATTGGTAGATTTCCTACAGCCAAGTAATTTTCCACATCAGCATACCAGGGTGTTTTTATTGTTACTACAAACATATGCTCATCTAGAAATTGGTCATCCAATGGTTGATGGCCATCTATTTGAGGTACTTGAGATACAAAATTTGCCACAAATTTTCCTTTCCCTGGTCGATCCTTCATAGTAATATCAAATTCCTATAACAACAATAACCATCAAGTCACTCAACCATTAGTAATAGGCTGATTAGCTAAGTACCTAATGGTAGAGTGGTCAATATACATAAAACCTAGATAGCCTTTTATATAATGTCAAAATTTATTAATAGCATGGATAACAACGAAAAATTCATTTTTCTGTTACTGTGTAATTTAACTCAGCATGAGTGAGGTTTTTGTTGATATATTAAATAGCATAAGGTTTATTATCCTCTTCTTGCTCTAGAACAATGCTTACTGTTGTGTCTGATGCATCTGAGGAGATGTGAAAGGGCAGTTCCTAGTTTGGTCCTCTTAATACTGGCACTATCAAGAGTAGCTCTTTGAGGCCTGCAAACACAACATCACAATTATAAGACTAGTCAGATTCAATATTTCCTGTTAAATTATATAAGGGTGCAATTATTTTTTAGAAAATTTCTATGAACCTACGATAATACCTTGCATAACTAAGAAAACTTCATACCTCTCTTTGTGTGTCGGGTGTAGGTAGTTTAAGTATTACCTCAATCTTGAACGAATCCACCTAGATACCTGTAGCAGAGTTTTACTTCCCTAAAAATACACATTTATTCATCATCATATGGCATTTTTCATTACTTAAACGCAGTCTGGTAGCGATACAACGTTCGAGGAATTCTTCTGAATTCTTAAGAGCTTCATCAAAATCACTCCTGAATGGTGTAAAATGACCCATGTACAATTCAATACCTTGATTAATGAGGTCAGAATAAATGCTCAAGATTTCTCTTTGGAACTTTGCAGGAGCATTGAATAATCCAAAGGGTATAATCCTATATGCAAATGTCCCCCATGGATAGGTAAACATGGTTTTAGCTTGGTCTTCTGGGCTAATCTGAATCTGATTGTGACCACTAAAACCATCTAGGAAATAAAATACTTTCTTTCCAGCTAGGGTATCAAGGACTTGGTATATGAACGGAAGGGGGAGATGGTATTTTTGGGTAGCCTTATTAAGCTCTCTATAGTCCATATAGATTCTCCACTTCCCATTCTTCTTAGGGATGACTACCAACAGGGATACCCACTGGCTATCTGAAATTGGGTATATAAAGTTGAAATCCAACAATTTCTGCAATTCTTGTTTCACAATGTCTCTAAGGTGTGGATTCAACCTCCTCTAGGGTTGCCAAATAGGTTGGGTGCCTTTCTTAATATAAATGTGATGGGTTCAAAATTGTAGGTCAATACCTTTCATGTTTGAATATTCCCACGAAAAATCATGCTTCTATTTTTGAAGTACCTCAATTAATCGCAACTGCTAATGTTTTCCAAACCATAATTAATATTAATATTTTTCCTATTTATATTTCAATTGGAATGTTGTTATGAACAACAGTTGTTATAATATGATTATAATTTAAATTTTCTAATGGGTCTCCTTGTGCATCATTCTCGAGCAAATATTTTAGCATTTGGCAGGTCGGTTTTCCAATAATAATTGGTTTATTGATGAAACTGCTAATTACATCATCTTCTAATTTTTTTTAACTCCAAGAGCTTCATCTAGGGAAAGAGGTGAATGTAGATTTTATTCTTGGTATTTAGGAGGGGGTAACTGAAGGTTTACAGCAGGTAGACTAGGCTTAGTTGGAGGATAAAAATTAATATTTTTAATGATGCTTCCTCTTGCAATTGAAATATTTCCATCTCGACATCCTATATATGCATATTTTGTTGCTAACCATGGCCTTTCTAGTGTCAATGGATGTCGATATATTCTAATTCTTAGATTGATGACTAGGAATTCTATAGGATATTCCCAAGAATCTACAAAGACCATGATATCTTCCAGGGTTCCTTCAGATTTGACGACTAACCTATCAGCTAATTATTAATTTGACATTGGTTTCAAAGTTATGATACCCAATATATTATAAGTTTCATAAGTCAGTAGATTAATGGCTACTCCTAAATATACCAGTGTGTTTGGGAAATTGCAACAATGTATTTGGAGAGTTATGACCAAAATTCTTAGATCGACGTACTTAATAGGGACTTGTTTTCCTATGATGATGTCGGATAGTGCTCCTACAATGTGAACTGTGGGTGAATCTTTTGGTTTTTTCCCACGCTTTTCCCCGTATAATTCTTTGATTGTTTTCACATAGGTTGGGATATTATCTCGTATAGCCTGAAGGAGTGGAATATTTATACACCAGTTTTTCAACTCAGCTAAAATGTCAAACTCGGGGTAATTTGTTGGCTTAGTGAATGCTAGTCTTTCAGGAAATAGAGGGGGAGTAACTATAATCTTCTCATAATTTTGCTGATTGACTATGGTTTCTGTTGGTTTCGTTTCTCGCGATCATTATGGTTTCTGTTATAGTTTTTTTTTATTTACTACTTTCTTGATCATTATGATTTTCTGTTGAAGAAACAAGGTGCCCAGACCTGAGCCAGAGATCATTAAATCCTAATGAATTTAGTTCATAGACTGTATTTTCAATGATTTTCACATATTGGGCAACTCTATTGTTGGGGTTAGGATTCAACTGAGCTGGAAGTTGAGGGTGCATCAGAGGTTGAGGATTAGGAGGTAATTGAAATGGAGGTGGCAGTGTGGGTTGAGATTGAGGGATCAACCCAAGGGGTGGACTTAATAATTCTACAGGATGATGCCAATTTGGAGGCCACATCGAGTTTTGTGCAGTTGTGTCTGACCATGATGAGGGATATGAGTTAGTGACTAGATTTCTCCATAATGGAGTAGGAGATTGAGGATTAGGCCATGATAGGTTCATCCATGGTGAAGTCAGATATGACTGGAATTTCCTGGTGGAGTTAAAGGGTGATTGTGCCTACCATGCATTTCTAGGATTCTGTTGTTGCATGTATTGTCAAGAATAAAATGAGGATGGGCCTTGCATCATACCTGGAGGATGTGATTTCCATTGTAGATGTTGATTCATTAGGTATACAGGTTATGTTTCCTCCTTGTCTTCCTTTAGCATAAATTTTAATCCAAAGTGATGTGCACTGATCCATCGAATGCTCTTTAGTGCAAATAGATATGGATCAAACCGTATCCATCGAGCATTCCCTCTCCATGTGCTTCTTCCAGCATCACGAGAAGAATATGGCCAATGTTCGTTCTGCCTCAAATTATTTTTTCTTAGCATGTAAAACATCTAATTTTGTAGTTAATGTGCCCAAAATATGTAATATTCCCAAGTTTTCACATGATATTTAGAATATTAGAGTTCTTAATTTTCTTAAATGAATTAAGTAAATAAAAGGGTGGAGGGACCCATAATCCTCAAGATGAATAAATATCCACTTTTTATGTTGAATGTGGATTAATTAAGCCTAAATCTACATAAAAGAGGGTAGTGGAGAAACTACTAACGTGAATGGATTTGAGATCATGTCTCATTAATGAGATAGATCATGGAGGTTGAAGTAGTCAACTGAGATCATGGAATGCATCTAATGAAATATCATAAAGAATTCATGATGAAGTGATGAATGAAGTGGTGCAATTAATGCACACAAGATGGAGAGGGTGTATATTGTATGTAGACATGACGGATGACTTGGAGAGACAACGCAGTCAAACATGGAGGATTATGTCCACATGTACATCACAGTTTAGAGGTGGGCCAAGGCATGGGAAGGCTTATTAACTATATAAAGGAGTTGAAGTCAACAATGAAGGTAGGCTATTGATTATATATGTTGAGGTATGTTTAGATTTGGAATTTTCATGTGACATTCCACGCTTTCTTTGGTTTTTTAGCTAAGATTGCAAGTGTTGTTTAGCAATGGGTCTTCCTGGTCTAGAATCCCACCTCTTTCATTGAGTAGCTATTGGAAGAGGATTGTACTTCATTCTTCATCACGAATTGGTGCCACATATCATTTCCATTCTCTGATGAAAATCTACCTTTAGGAATTACGTAATTTCTGAAGATTAGTTTGGAGGTGGAGGTTGTCTTCAATATTTCAGCTGGAGAACCAGTGTAGGATTATTATTGTCACCTTGGGCTTGAATTTCAGCATTCCCAGGGCTTCATTACAGATCTAGCATCAGGCCAAACATTATTTACCTCCTATCAGTAGGAGTCCCATCAAGGATTGTGCAATCCATCATTGCAAATCCAAAGGAGGAAGGAAGTTACTTGTATTTTAGCTAGTAATCCTGCGAGGGATCATCTGCTCACCTTACCATCTCTATTTCCATCAGCATGGAGTCTATTGCAACATATTCTAGTAAGAATAGAGCCTCTCTCTCTTGTACATCACATTTTCTATATCAGCTGCATATTCAGTTGCTGTAACTTGAAGGAGGAAGAAGAGGAGACAAGATATCAAGCTCCTAGCTTGTAGATCAAAAGGAGGGATCAACCCTCAAAGCTCAAATCAATTTGTAGAACATATTTCAGCCATGTTTGGATCAGTTCTAGCTTCAGATATATATAACTGAGCAGTCAAAGCATCAAACCCTAGGAGGGTGATTTTTCAAAGTTGTAGATCTGGAAAATCCTTTCTGGTTATCTTGGGTTCCCATCATATTGGGCAGATCTTGAACCTTGGCATCATCAGAGCTCATGAACTCCATAGATCTGCATTTCCTTTTGCAACAGATTCATGTACATCAGTGGAAAAAGTGACAATGTATTATAGCTTCCTGTAAGCTCATCAGTTACGCAGTGCTAGTTGTATCATGTTTGGAGGGTGATTCTAGGCCATCTCTTTGGCTAGATCTACTCATATTTATACATTGCGTAACTGAATCCTCTCCATATAATAAAAAGGATTAGCTTATCTATATATCCTGATGTTGTCTTTAGATTTTTTTTTTTACTTAGTTGCAGTTCTTATATTGTGTTTAATTATTACTGCATTCTCCCTTTTGGGATATTACAGTGGTATCAGAGCATGATCTTTGGCACAACATGTGAAAACTTCATCTTTTGCATCAAAAGAAGAAGTAGATAGATGAGATATATCATGAAGGAGGATTGCAGTGTTTCCACTTATCTCTTTAGATCCATGCAAGATCTCTCCAAGGAGGTCAATCAAATGAAGAGAGAAAGACAAAAGGAGGATCCAAGAAGAATATTTGATGAGGAATGTCCAAGCACTTCCTATCAGTAGAAAAGAAGACTAGAGAATCATAGATCTCCTCATAGATCTACCATGCCCACTTACTTTGAAGAAGGTGAAGGGTGTATAAATGAAGAAAGAAGAAAAACCTAAGAGTCATGAGACTCTCAGTTTGTACCTTGAAGAGCACAAGTAACAATATATAGCATTCAAAGAGAGTCTAACTCTCCAAGAAATATTTGAACTCAAAGAAAAAGGAAGATCTTATAGAAGTAATAGAAGAAAGAGGCATAATATATTTTATTTTCCTACATATGATGGATCTTCCTCATGCACTGTTGAGGCTTGGAGGAAAGAGTTAGATACATTTTTCAGACTACATCCTATAGCTGAAGGAGAGGTTGTCCAAATTGTAGCACTTCATCTTGTAGGTGAATGCAATGATTGGTGGTTTGGTGACACGAAGAATGCAATGGTGACTAAATATTCAAATTTATTTCACAAGTTGAGGAAGAAATTTGATGTGAGAAAACCAGAGATGTGTCACAAGGAGACATTTCCTAAGGAAACAAAGGAGGATGTTAATCTTTTCACTTTGGACAAGGAGTCACTACATTCACCACCAGCTGCAGAAGTACTTACATCCAGAGAAGAGACACTTGCAAATTTGTAAGATAGTCTTGAGATCTTGACACATAGAGTCCCATACATGATCCAAGAGATGCATGAGGAAGAGGAGGAAGATTCCAGCATTGGTACATTGATAGAAAAGCAGCCATCACTCTTACTAGTAGTTGGAGACACCATTTTCCCAGTTGCAGGAACTCATGTGTTCTTGCAAGAGATTCCCACACATAAGTTGATCCAAGGTATGCAGGCACTTTTATCACATATTGTTTCAGTAGATCTTATTGAAACTTATGAGGACATGTCATAAAGGCCTATGCATAACCAAGGGTTGGAAAAAAATGGTAACTTCAAGCAACAACATATCACGACGCAGAGGACCCTTGATTTGATCAAGGAGGAGATGAAGAGCTATCCCAATTTTTCATTGATGGACTACATTCAACCCTTTGAGTTGAAGTGTATATTTTCATAAAAAGGGATTAGCATGATCCTATGTATAATGATTGGTTATGAGATTAGTATTATGCCTTTCTTTGAAACAACACATGTATTACCATGTAGATCTACATCATTGTCATTTAGTATAAGTGATAAAGGAGGAGCCCCATTATTCTTAGAGAATTCTGAAGGTATCTTCACTCATGAATAAATGGAGGTTAAGATGATAAATGGTGGACATCTTGAGATGAGAAATATTTTCTCCTTTCTTGATGACACTTTCTCAATGAGCATCTCATAGCTCAAAGAGAGACTTCTACCTGCAGCATATCCAGAACCTTATTGGTTTTGGAAGGCCATTGATGAGAAGAAGGTCGCGTTAAGAGATCTCATTAGAGGTTCAGTTCAACATATCATGGAGTGAAAAGTTCTTCAACAGTTTGGGGAGAATGGTATTATACAAAGGGAGGATACCATGTTTATGCAGTACATCATTCATCATCAACATTGGGATGAGCGGGTGAGGATGATAAGCAAGGAGTTGCATGAAAATTTGAAAATATATGACATGGGCTAGCAGGAAGATTAGTTATGTTGGTTTCTCTTGGGTGAGTTTGGTTACTACCCAAAGGCTCCTATTCCTTTGATCCATGCCTTTAAAAACACTCATGTAATGAAGAAGAAGGCATGGTTGCACTGGCTGCTCTTGGGTGAGTATGGTTACCACCCAAAGGCTCATATTTTCTTGACTCATGCCTTGTGTATCAATGAAAGAATGCAGCAAGAAAGGCATGTTCGTTTTGGTTCTCCTTAAGAGAGATTGGCCATCACAAGACATATCCCATGTTTATGTGTTTTGTATTGTTTGTAATATGGCATAATACTCTCAAGATGTGCGATAATGGAGTTTTTTTTTATTAGGATGATATGCCATTCTATATGTCATTCATTATATTGTTGTTACTCCATGATTCACATAATGATGTGAAGAGGCAGCAAGATCTCTTGTTTCTTTGGTTACTTTTGGGGGACTTTGGCTTGTCCATCTTACATAGAGCAGATGGAGGATGGCAGCAAGAAGTCTTACTCTGGTGGTTACTATTGGGAGAATATGGTTTGACACTTTGGTATGCCCATATATCTCTATTTTCTCTTTTTCATAATGTTGGAGTGATGCTTGCATCCAACAGGGCCAACAGTACTAAAGATGAGGGCATGTAAATGCTCAATGTACTTCATGAAACATGGGATGAAGAGATGTATTGTACGATGGAGATTTTCCTTTGTGGGAAGAACCACTTTATTTTATGTATCTCATGTATTGATGATGGTGTTGGACATCATATGGTTGTCACTTGGTACTTCATGGTGGAAGGAGGACATCTAACCATATAGTTGGAGGTCATTCTATGAATTTTTGGGAGAATTATGGAACCAAACATGCATGACACATTGCATCAAATGGAGGAGGCCTTCCTTATGTGGATGCCATTTTAAGGGAAATGGATGCCTTTTACATCTAATTTTACAGTTTCTTGAGGTCAAGAAACATTTCCACGGGGAGGACTGTCATATTCCCAAATTTTCACATGATATTTGGAATATTAGAGTTCTTAATTTTCTTAAATGATTTAAGTAAATAAAAGGGTAGAGGGACCCATAATCCTCAATATGAATAAATATCCACTTTTTATGTGTGAATGTGGATTAAATAAGCCTAGATCTACCTAAAGGGGGTAGTGGAGCAACTACTAATGTGAATGGATTGGAGATAATGTCTCATTAATGAGATCGATCGTGGAGGTTGAAGCAGTCAAATGAGATCATGGAAGGCATATAATGAGAGATCATAGAGCATTCATGCTGAACTGATGGAGGAAGTGGTGCAATTAATGCACACATAATGGAGAGGGTATACATTGTATGTAGGCATTATGGATGACTTGGAGAGAAATGCAGTCAAACATGGAGGATTATGTCCACATGCACAGCAAATTTTAGAGGTGGGCCAAGGCATGGGAAGGCTCATAAAATATATAAAGGATATGAAGGAAAAAATGAAGGCATGCTCTTGATTATAGATGTTGAGGTCTTTTTACATCTATAATTTTCATGTGATATTCCATGCTTTCTTTGGTTGTTTAGCTAAGATTGCAAGTGTTGTTTAGCATTGGGTGTTCTTGGTTGGTAATCCCACCTCCTTCATTGATTATATCTTGGAAGAGGATTGTACTTCATTATTCATTAGGCATTGATGACATATATCATTTCCATTCTCTAGAGAACATCTACCTTCAGGAATTACGCAATTTTTGAAGATTAGTTTGGAGGTGGAGGTTGTCTTCAGTACTTCAGCTGGAGAATCGGTGCAGGATTATTCCTATCACATTGGGCTTGAAGATCAGAATTCCCAAGGCTTCATTTCAGATCTAGAATTAGGCCAAACATTATTGACCTCCTATTAGTAGCAATCCCATCAACGATTGCGCACTCCATCATTGTAGATCCAAAGGAGGAAGGAAGTTACTAATATTTCAGCTAGTAATCCTATTAGGGATCATCCCCTCACCTTTCCATATCTATTTCCATCAGCCTAGAATCTATTGCAGCATATTTCAGCAAGCATAGAGCCTCTCACTCTTTTCCAACGCAATTTCTATAGCAGCTGCATATTTAGTTGCTGCAACTTGAATAAGGAATAAGAGGAGACAATATCTGAAGCTCCTAGCTTGTAGATCTGAAGGAGGGATTAGCCCTCAAAGCTCAGATCTATTTGTAGAACATATTGCATCCACCTTTTGGTAAGTCCCTATATTAATAGTGTAGTCCCTTATTATGTTAGTGTAACCCCACTTATTGTTATTTTTGTACCCCTGTAACCCCCATATTGTTATTATTGTGCCCTTACATTATTATTTTTAGGTCAGCTAGGGTTACGTTATGGCCCCACTAGGAATACATTGTGGCCCCATGGACTCCTATATATAGAAAGGAGGTTTTTTAATTTGTATCATTCAAGAATTGTTCATTCATGTAATGTATTGGAGTTTTCCCCCTCGAAGTGGCTTATTTATAAGGCTTTGATATCTCTTTCCTTCTATTTTTGGAGCTGGTTTCGCAAAATTTGGTATCAGAACTTTCAATTCTAGGGTTTCGCCGCACCAAGCAAGTCATCGTGGAATTTTCACTATAACTTTTTTTTTTACGAAGTTTCAGAAGATAAAATATATAGGGCGCAAATCTGAAATCTTGAGGAACATCATCACAAAATTTCAGAGGTTGGTTCGCAAAATTTTCGGAGATATGATCTGTGGAATTTAGGTCTTTTTGAGGCTCTCAAATTTCATCTCAAAGAGGTGATCATGGGAAAATCTTTATAACTCTCTCTCTGAGCATAAGATTGGAATTTTGTAAAAATTTTCTGGAAGTACATGGACTCTAGTTTCCGGTCTATAAATTTCAGAGCCAAGGGAGCAAAAATTGATATGTGGCAAGTCATACAAGTTCGCTATACTAAACCAGTCCATAAGTAGGACATTGTGGGAGATTGGACATAAATTTGTCTTAAAGAATCCAAATCAGGTTAGACCCATGGAATTTAAAAGAAGATTTATAGGGCTACCTTAGGGCCAAATATTATATATTGAAGATCCGAAATCACAGAGATAATTCAGTTTCAATATCGAGCTCCTCAAAAGAAAGAAAAATGTGTGTATTTAGTTTTTAAAATTGCATAACGTTTGTTTGAAAAAGTAGTTTGAAGTGATTCCAAGGGAATATTTTAGAATTTTTATCAGTATTGGGTTCTATAATTCCTCCAAAAAATAATTCCATACCCATTAAGCCATCAAACAGCTATACTATGATGCATGAAGAAGAAGAATTACAATATGAGATATCAAAATTATGGTACCAAGTGCAACAAGTTTCAATCTTACTAAGAGCAACCAAAGACGACATAGATGGTTCAAAAGAAGAAATGGAGGCTAATTTGGATGGTTTGAAAAATAAAATAATAGCTAATATGGACGATAAACTAGTGGAACATCAAATCAAGCATCGACAAAAATTTCTCCAACTCTCAAAGGATAACCTAACTTTGGTGCAGAATCTAATGAAACAACAAGAAGGTCAACATAACATCAAAAGAAGTTATTAATTAGTCACATAAATAAGAACTCAACAAGTACAATCAATTTTAGAGTATCTCAGCAAGTGGGAGAACTTTCTTGTAGAAGATTCCACATGGAAGGATGAGAATTTTATACAGAAGCATCAATAAATAATCAAGCATTGAGGACAACACTTGTTTGAAGGAGAGGGGCATGTTAAGTTCCTATATTAATCGTGTAGTCCCTTATTATGTTAGCATAGCCCCCATTATTGTTATTGTTGTACCCCTGTAACCCCCATATTGTTATTTTTGTTCCCTTACATTATTATTCTTAGGTCGGCTAGGGCTACATTGTGGCCCCACGAGGATTACATTGTGGCCCCATGGACTCCTATATGTAGAAAGGAGGTTTCTTCATTTCTATCATTCAATAATTGTTCATTCATGTAATGTATTGGAGGTTGCCCCCTCGAAGTGCCTTATTTCTAAGGCATTGATATCTCTTTTCTTCTATTTTTAGAGCTGGTTTCACAACATCTTTGGTTCAGATCTAGCTTTAGATCTATATAACCTAGCAGTCAATGGATCAAACCCTAGGAGGGTGATTTTCAAAAGTTTTAGATCTAGAAAATCCTTTCTGGATTATCTTAGGTTCCCATCATATTAGCAAGATCTTGAATCTTGGCATCATCAGAGCTCCTGAGCTCCATATATCTACATTTCATTTTGCGACAACTTCATGTACATCAGAAGGAAAAGGGACAACACAATATTTCTTCCTCTAAGATCACCAGTTACGCAGTGCTAACTATAGAATGTTTGTAGGGTGATTCTAGGCCATCTCTTTCACTAGATCTACTCATCTTTATAAATTGTGTTACTGAATCCTCTCCATATAATAAAAGGCTCATCTTCTCTATATATTTTGATGTTGTCTTTAGATTTATTGTTTATTTAGTTGCAGTTATTATATTGTGTTTCAGTATTATTGCATTTTCCATTTTGGGATATTACAAAATATTAGTTTTAAATATTCTTAAATATTATCAATCTCAGTGTGCGTTACACCTCCTCCGGTGGTTTTAATGATCCTAGTGAGGGGATCCCGTACTCCAGATCTGGCTCGTATGCTGCCACTTCAACACCTGATACACAGTTTAACAATGTTATCATATTCTTCCTGATAAATATTGCCTTGACCCATTAAATTTAACATTTCTATCCACTCATCCTTCATTCCTTTTATCAATGCAGCTTTTAATACTTATTTTGATAAAGTAGTGTATGGGGATATTTCTAAGTTGTATTGAAACATCTCAATGTACTCCTCTAAAGTGTTATAGTATTTCGAAGTTATTTTAAATATTTCATCTTCTAAATCCATAAATCGACAGTAATCTTGATATTTTTTAAGAAAGCCATTCTTCATTGCATCCCAAGAATCGATAGTGCCCCCTCATAAGCCCATAAACCATTGTAATTCTACCCCATTCAATGTAGAAGGAAACAAATTCAATATTTTTGGATCGGTGGTATGATCATACCCTCTACACAAGACATTAAATTCAAATAATAAGGCATTTGGGTCCTCTCAAGTCATCGCATGGAAAGTTGAAATATTCTGTAAGGGGATGGCCTTCATCGAGGCATTAGCCACTGGATCAAATATTGGATATTATAATGTCAAGGTCTAGTTTTTTTGTGCCTGAGTTTCCATCTGATCGAAGATCTTCCAATAATTATCATGAATTTCTTGGTGAGGAGGTATTATTCAAGCAAGGAAGTTATGGATATTTCTCAACTCCCTAGGTGGTTTCACTACACTGCCTAAGTGTGGGACTTCTGGTGTCTTTCCTTCTATCAAGATCACAGGAGATCCAGATCCTAAGGATTGTGGATCTTCTCCACTAGTTTCTCCTTCTCCTTCTTTTAAATTACAAGAATTTCCCTCTTGTGAAGGACTCGAATGTCGAACAAATATGCTTTGAAAGCTTCACTGAGATCCTTCAGTTTTGCTATGAATCTCAACGTGAGATGTAGTTGGTGATTCTGCCACTTGAGGCATTTTTGTAAATTCATTCCTAGATTTTGTTTAAGGTCCTATCGATGCTTCAGATTCAGCTTTTCAAATAATTTTTTCAATGAAGGTCGTTCTCCCAGGGCTCATTGGTCCCTCCGTTTTTGTGGTTTTTGGAGTTGGTTTTCATTCTATTACTAACCGATTCTTTTTCTTAGTCATACAAACTTATGCTAAATTTTTACCACACATTAATAATTAAAATCGGAGAAGTAATTAAATACAGACATGCATTGATAAAAAATAAAAATAAAACTTAATTACATACCTAAATCACTATTTTAAATCACAAAGGAAAAGTTGAATACATGTCCTACTGAAAATTAGGAAAGAAATAAAACTAACTACATGCTTATATAAACTAATCATATCAACGGAAAATAGTGGTAGGTGTAATATTTTTACTTAACGCATGCTTAGGTCCTTACCTTCCATCTTCAATACTCGGCCTTTCAGAGGGACAACTTTTAATTTGACAACCTCCATGACAATGACGCCAAAATGTTGGGTGCTAAGATGACCGTTTGAAAAGAAATGTTAAACCTATCTCATTTATTTGATCAACCTGGGATTTGTCTACTATTTCAAGGCTATTGGAAAATTATATGCAATCATAAAGTCTTGGGCTATGAAAAAGTACATAATATCTGATATTTAAATCATCGCCATTACAGAACGGATAAGAACACACAAAGACTCATGTTATTACAATTATGAAAAAAGAATTATTCTGGCTCACAATCTATCTCAATCTAATCCTCATTAAATCCAATGCGTGAGGGAAAAACCTTGAATCACACATAATGCTAGCAAATCAGTAATTCATAAATAACTTGCAAATTCATACATTCACACCTACATCTAACTAAAATCATTTAATCAAAAACCTTCAGAAAACACTTAATAGCATTTAGCATACATATTTCAATCGATTATTCATGGAAAATGAAAAAGTAAATAAAAGATAACATCACTAATGCAAATTACAGGAAGGTAATTTAACTATCCATAATACATAATAGACAACAAAACCTCTAGTGACTGGGCCCACGGTCCCCGAAAGTATTACCTAAATAAGCTCAATCCGAAAGACTAAGATGAAATCTCATTCAACTTCATTAGTCGAAATGTTTTACAGCATAACCCAAAAAGATTTAACTCAGATTGTGATCTGTGACATAAAGTAAAATGATAAATTGGAACATTAACAATAATCAAACCCCCTTTTTTTCTTATTTTATTGTCTTATGTATTACACCTTGAAAAGAAATGTAGAGATATCGTGAGAATCGAAAGATTCTTAGGATTGCTCCTTCAACCCTAAAATATCTGTATGGTATCGTTTGGTTTCCTATTGCCTTCATTTTCCAATCGCGTCCTGGACATCGAGCTGCAACTTCTATTAATACATCATTGGCTTATTTAGCATCCACTCAAATATCGTAAGGAACGAACGTCGTTCCTTTAGGTTTATCTGCATAATGGTTTACCCGAGTTACAACCTTTTCAATATCAGAAAAACTTATATTAACTATATCATTCTCATCTTTATTTTATCACTCTTTTCTTTTGAATTATTACAAATTAAGGACAAGCTTGGCTAAAAATCTAATCATGAACAAAAAAATAAGGAAGGAAAATTTACCTTTTTCGTAACCCAAGATGTTCTATGAATGGTTTTTAGTAAGTGAAGGATGTGAATTAATGGAAACCATTGGGCATGGAGTCGGAGTGAAACTCAATTACATAGAAAACATGTTTCATGTAAGCTGAGCCATGTGTACTCTCATCAAAGCATAACTTGAACAATAGACTAGATGCATAAAGGAAGTTGGAGCATGTTTAACCATGAATTCCATGTGATTATACATAAAGTAAACTAAATGAACATTAAAAAGGCAGATAGGACAAGCACACATAAGATCAAATGAATAATATCAGGTCTAAGAGAATCTTTCTCCAACTGTATATTACTGACTAGAAAATATTACAAAAGTAGCATATGGCATAACATTGATCAACCCTCTATAGTTCTTGTTGGCAATATGATGAAGAGTGTTGTCCTTGATGGCAACCCACTAAATGAAGATGAAGACATGAGACTGTTGACATGTGTTGTCCTTGATGGCAATCCACCTGATGAAGTTATTCTTGACCTGATGGGCTTGGTAAAAGATGTAAATCTGATGTATCTACAGAGAGTACATAAGGTAATGAAGAAAGGAATTCAATATGTGCTAGATCCATGATGAAAAGAGTAGGTTTCAAGGAATACACGGATTTGTCTAAGAGAAGTCGCGTATGCACGCGGTAAAGTACGTGCCAAGTCGCGTATGGGAAAAAGCGCTCAAAAAGTGCAAAACCAGGGGTAACCACCATGGTATTGACCCATTGTATTGCGTAATGATTCGTCTAAATGACCCCGTCCTAGAATACCATCAGAAGTAATGTGGTTTTGGCTCATGGTATTGAAAAAGGGTAAACCTATATAATGAGAAGAAATTCATTGTGCAAATCATGAGTGTGGGTGCAAGATGTCTGAGCTTGAATGAATACTTCTCTTTGAAGTATATCTGAATGGAAAGGGTTGCAGTTGAATGATATATCTGAATGCATGATGCACCAATGATGAAGAAGGGTATCTAGATCTGAAATGTACTTGTATTTGCTAGATCTATTTATGGAATGATTAGATCTGAGATGAGGCGAACATCTGTCTGAAGTAAAGGGTAAAATCTGAGTGATGTATCTGTTCTGAAGAATTGCATTGACCTAAATGTCTGAAGAACCATACGCTATTTCGTCGAAGAGGAAGCGTGTATATACGCGGCTTCGCTGAAGAGAAAGCGCGTATGCGCAGTGAAATGAGCTCTGTAATATGTGCAGAAGTATATGCGGGTTTGTATAGTATAAGACGCGTATATACGCTGCATCAGTGAAAGGAAAGCGCGGATGAAAAGCTAGGGTTTGCTGAAGTCTGAAGTATAAAATGTCTGATCTGTTCTTCTGTGTTACTGATATCTGTCTGGGTTATCTGAATTGACAAGTATCTGTTGGTGATGTATGTTTGAGCGTAAAAGTATGGAGTGGGTCCAGTCTGAAAATATGATGAAACGTGGCCTGCAAGTTGTGTCCTAAAGGAAGTTTTGGATCCAGTGTGAAAATTGATGAAACGTGGTCCATAGAGGTGCTGAGGGTTGTAGCCTTCAGTCAGGGGGTTGTAGCTCCTTCCGTGTAGAGATCAAATCCAGAGCAGTGGGTCGGAAGCCCTCGCCCAGGAGAGGCTGTAAACGAATAATGGAGTCAATTCCAAGAGAGGCTTGTAAACGATGCAGGGTGCCTACAAGAACAGGAGAGTCTCACCAGCACATTTACAAGGTTATGCTTCTGTAATAAAATATTAGTAGCTGAGAAACTGGCATGACTGCGTCTCACTGGTTGGCCTAGTGGACTCCTTATAATGTATGTGATGCTTTGTGTGATGGTTTATTTTGTTGTTACTAGACATGTTTACTGATAACTTAACATCAGATGAATGAATATTGCAAAGAAATAAGTTAATAAATATCTGCATATTTAGATCTCTGCTAATACGTGAGTTGTATGAAGGATATCCGCGTGTATACGCGAGTTTACTAAAGGAAAGTAGCATATGGGTTTTAGAGAGTGAAAAAGTAAAAAGTTTTGAATATGCCGTAAATACTGATTCACCGCCCCCTCTCAGTATTTTTCCCAACAATTGGTATCGGAGCAGGTTCTTCTGCAGAAGCTTGATCGCTTGAAGGAGATCCGTCGCAATGGGAAGTCAAGAAGGAGTGATGTCTATAAAGCCACCTCTATTCAATGGAAGCAATCTAATATTCTGGAAGGTACGAACAAAAGCATATCTGCAAAGTCTTGGTGCAGATGTATGGGAAATCGTGGAAGAAGGTTATCAATACCCAGCAAGTATTCCTACTGATGCAGCAGAAAGGAAGAAGTATGAAATCAATGCCAAAGCAGTGAATGTATTATTAGGAAGCATGTTTGAATCAGAATTTGCTAAAGTGATGCAGCTACATTCAGCAAAAGAAATATGGGACAAAATCATTCTAAGCTATGAAGGAGACATAAAGGTAAAAAGTGCAAAACTCCAAACTCTCAGAATTGAATATGAAAATTTAAGGATGCATAGTGATGAAAGTATTGCCAGCTTCTTTCTTCGTCTAGATGATATTGTGAATCGAATGAGAAATTTGGGTGAAACCATAACCGATACTACTCTGGGGGAAAAAGTCTTAAGATCCTTGACTTCAACATTTGACTCTAAAGTTTCAGTTATTGAAGAAAGGCAAGATCTGCAAACTCTCACTATTGTTCAATTACATGGTATTCTGACTGCTTTTGAAATGAGACAAGGAGGTCCTTCCCAAATCAGAGAAGTTGCTTTTAAGGTATCTGCAAAAGGAAAAGAAAAGGAAGTTGTCAAAGAACCCAGCTATATATCCGAAGAAGAAGAAGCGAATTTCGTGAGAAAACTCCAACTAGGTACTGGAAGATTCAAAGGTAAGCTTCCCTTCAAATGTTTTGAGTGTGGAAAAGTTGGTCACTATGCTACTAAATGTCCTTATAGAGAAAAAAATGGTAAAGGGAAACAATTTGAAAAGAGGAAGAGTTATTATGCAAATGAAGATGATGATGAAGTGTCCAGTGAAGATGAAGAAGATTCTAACCATGATCTAAAAGTACTCATGGAAAAGAAGCAAAAGAAGAAGGCTACTCGAAACAAGAAGATATCTCAGAAAACTTGTATAGAAGAAATTGAAGAAGATGAATAAGATAGTGATTGGGGTCCTTGTAATACTCTTCTTTGTGCAAACAATAGTGAAGATAGTGAAAGTAAAGTGGTGGATCTAGAAGAAGCTATCAAGATCAAAGTTGAAGAACAACAAAAGGAAATTGATAAGAAAGATTCTATCTACAAAGAGATGATCTCTCAAATGAAAGAACAAATAGAAATTCTGAATGGACAGGTGGACAAGTATCAAAGGTTTCATACTTATGCATCCAATCGAATTAAAGGACTAGAAGTAGAAATCAACGATCTAAATGTAGATCTCAAAAAATCAAGCAAGAAGAATGAAGGACTTGAAGCTGCAATCATCTCTCTACAAGCAGATCTTGAAGCATCAAGTAAGAAGAATAAGGAACCTCTACAACCATTTGAAAAGGAAGGCCTTGAAGCAGAAATCATCTCTCTCAAAGAAGATCTGGAAAAATCAAATAAGAAGAATGAAGAGCTGCAACAAACATGTGAAGAAAACGAAATTTGGTTGAAAGAAGAGATTCTAAATCTGAAGGATCAAGTAGAAGATGGAAGAAGGAAAGAAGAAAGCATGACAAAGCAATGTCAAGCCTTGGAGGTTGAGGTAAACATTCTCAAAGGTAAATTAGAAGAAAAGGTTAAACTTTTGAGGTTTCAAGATAGTACTAATATTTTGGACAATATTCTCAGTAATCAAAGGTCTCCTGCTATCAAAATTGGTCTTGGTTTCCATGAAACTGTTAAAGGAGAATCTAGCTCACAAGGAAGTGCTAAAAATTCAGAGGATGTCAATACAAAACCTGAAGTGTTGAAAGAGACAAAATATCAACCAACAATCATGAATTCTCAAAGGAATTCATTCAAGAACGTTGATTGTTTTAAATGTCATAATTATGGGCATGTTGCAGCAAATTGCAGAAGCAGAACAATTCAGCCACAAACAAACAGATTCTACTCAGAAAGGTACTCTGGTAGCTTCAAGGGATATTGTTTTTCATGTAACAAGGATGGACATAATGCAGCTGATTGTAAAAGGAGGAAGATTATAAATACTCATTATGATTCTTATGCTTATTTTTCTGGACATATGAGATGTTATTCTTGTAACAAGTATGGACATGTAGAAAAGGAATGCAGGTTGAACAGATATGAGAAATTGGATAACTTCCAGCACACAAATAGAAAGATCAAACAAATCTGGAAAAAGATGGAGGACTGATCAGAAACGTAGGGAATATTGACCCTACTGCAGTCATCCGCTTCTGAAGCTTACTTCTCTGATTTACTGCAGGAATGATGTGGGATCCATTATGAGATTTACTAATGTATCGTCACAGGGGGAGCAATGTATGATGTCTCTCATGGTTGATTTGATTATTCTGGTTATATGTATTTCGGACAGAGCATCTGATATGAAGAAGACAAGTACAGGAAGTACAAGATCAGGGGAAGATGAAAGAATGTGAAAAAAAATTATATGCTTCACTTTCCATAAGCGGGTTCTATGAACAAGTCGCGTATACACGCGAGTTCCAGCAGACACAGTCGCGTATGCATTGATGATAAGAGAATTTATATGATAGCCGAAGATCTGGAACAGAGGTTCAGGGGGAGTATCAGTCTGATTGTTAATAACTGTATTATTGACTATGTATCAGCTTAATTTCTCAGTTTTAAATAATGATGATATGATACTTGGTTAATTATGTTGAAGATTATGGATGAGTCCTGTTTGCTTGTTGATGAAGAGTATTCGTTGCTGAGATGAAAATCTTATAATTTGGAGATAAGGTCAGATCATATAGAGATGGTTGCTAATGACTTGCTGATGAAGGTGTTCAGGTTGCGAAAGTTAAGGAGAAGCACTGGTTCAGGGGGAGCAGCAGGTTGAATACTAATGATTGCATTGTTGGCACTATGACTGCTTACTCTTGGTTATTTTGATACTCATGCTTAAATGAGGATGACTTGGTACATGATTTATTAATGATGATATTTTGAGCCTTGTTTGGTAAAAAGTATCTTTTGTGCTCACACATGGATGAGTTGGAAGTCTTATGATTCAGAGATAAGAATAAATCATGCAGAACTTGTTACTATGGTTGAGATCTTTTGCCTTCATATGTTACTTCATGTTAAATCTTGAAGATCTTGATGATATTGGACCACATGGATGATTGACACATATTTGAAGATGTTGTTCTGGTATGATGATCTCTCTTGGAAAGATTGTATTGATGCTGCAAAGAATCTGAAGGCTTGGTTACTAATGTACTTATGCTACAACCATTGGATGATGCTTGAAGACACAACTACTCTATTCTATCTATTTGTAGTCCAGGGAAGAATTCAAATATCTCGGGAAGAAGCTGAACACTGTTTTTTTCTCACAGAGGATCAGATCTGGTTAAAGTATAGAAGATGGTATTGGATACGTGGATTTCCTGAAACATAGTTGCATATATACGCAAGTTCATGCACAGAAAACCGTGTATGTCTGATTGTTGACAAATTTCTGTTTGGGGTCAGCTCTCTTCAGCACAGCTGCAGTGCTGTTTGATATCTCTGATACTGTTTGGTATCTATGGTGGTGTTCCAGTTCTCATAATTCTATTTCTAATGTTTTGATAAAGATGCCTTGATGATTTGTTGGTGAAAGTGTTCAGGATGCACAAAGTAAGGGGGAGCCTTAGTCATATGGAAAGGTTGCTTGGATGCACAGATTTAGGGGGAGCATTAGCGTTGCTGAGTATAATGCATTGTTGGCACTATGATGGTTCTGAAATATGTTCTCTTTCTTGAGGAATTTATGGTGTTGGTTATGAAAAGTCATATTTGTATTTTGATGAAAAGGTCATGTTGAGACCCATGATGTAAAATTGTAAATTTCAGTCATGTAAGGACTTGTCAAAATTGGTAAACCCACTTGGTTGGGTAGCTGAGTCAAAATTTTGTAAACCCACTTGGTTGGGTAGCTGAGTTGAAATGTGTAAACCCACTTGGTTGGGTACTTGAGTCTTATATGTAAATCCACTTGGATGGATCTTTGATGTAAGTATGAGTCATTGGTGATAGGAATTTCACAGAGTCATGTACTTCATTGGAAAATATGTTTGAAGATTCAGCATGAACTCAGGGGGAGCTTGGTCACTTCAGTATATATCAGATCTGCAGAACGCTTCTTCCACATGTGGAGAAAAAGGGGAGAGTATGTTGGCTTTGATCCACCCTTTGCCCTTGATGTCAAAGGGGGGAGAGTGACATGGTGTTTGAATGAAGAGAAAGAATGGTGTCAAAAATGGGGAATGTGACATGGTGTCCTTGTATTCTTAATGTGCCTATCTATTGTGGTAACCAAACACCATTGTGGTTGCCATCAAGTCCAAAGGGGGAGATTGTTGGCAATATTATGAAGAGTGTTGTCCTTGATGGCAACCCACTGAATGAAGGTGAAGACATGAGACTGTTGACATGTGTTTTCCTTGATGGCAATCCACCTGATGAAGTTATTCTTGACCTGATGGGCTTGGTAAAATATGTAAATCTGATGTATCTACAGAGAGTACAGAAGGTAATGAAGAAAGGAATTCAATATGTGCTAGATCCATGATGAAAAGAGTAGGTTTCAAGGAATACGCGGATTTGTCTAGGAGAAGTCGCGTATGCACGGGGTAAAGTACGTGCCAAGTCGCGTATGGGAAAAAGCGCTCAAAATGTGCAAAACTAGGGATAACCACCATGGTATTGACCCATTGTATTGGGTAATGATTCGTCTAAATGACCCCGTCCTAGAATACCATCGGAAGTAATGTGGTTTTGGTTCATGGTATTGAAAAAGGGTAAACCTATATACGGAGAAGAAATTCATTGTGCAAATCATGAGTGTGGGTGCAAGATGTCTGAGCTTGAATGAATACTTCTCTCTGAAGTATATCTGAATGGAAAGGGTTACAGTTGAATGATAGATCTGAATGCATGATGCACCAATGATGAAAATGATGAAGAAGGGTATCTAGATCTGAAATGTATTTGTACTTGCTAGATCTGTTTATGGAATGATTAGATCTAAGATGAGGCGAACATCCGTGGGAATTAAAGGTAACTGAAAGGGGATGTATCTTCTCAAGAATTGCATTGACCTAAATGTCTCCAAGCAAACCACGCTAGTTCGTCGAAGAGGAAGCACATATATACTTTTGCTTCATTGAAGAGAAAGCGCGTATGCGTTGAAGTGAAATGAGCCTCGTAATATGTGCACATACGCGGGTTTGTATAGTATAAGGTGTGTATATACGCCGCAGAGAAAGGAAAGCGCGTATGCAAACTAGGGTTTGCTGAAGTCCGAAATATAAAAATGTCCGATCTGCTCGCCGTGTTGACTGAGTATCCTCGTCCGGGTTATCTAAATTAACAAGTATCCGTTGGTGATGTAATGTTTGAGCATAAAAGCATGGAGTGGGTCCTACTTCCGAAAATATGATGAAACGTGGCCCGCAAGTGGTGTTCTAAAGGAAGCTTTGGATCCAGTGTGAAAATTGATGAAACGTGGTCCATAGAGGTGCCGAGGGTTGTAGCCTTCCGTCAGGGGGTCGAAGCTCCCTTCTAGGTGAGGTCAGTAAACAAGAGCAGGGTCGAGCTCCTTCCAGAGAGGTCGGTAAACGAGTCGTGGGTTGGAGCTTCCCTTCCGTAGAGAGGTCGAGAACGAGCTTGTGTGGGTGCTCGCGTGTCAGTAGGAGTCTCGTACCAGCACATATGTTGTAAGATGTTTTCTCTATAACAAAATATTGAAGGCTGAGCAACTGCAGCGGTGGTTTTCTCCCGACTTGGGTTTCCACCTAAAAATCCTGGTGTTCATGTGTGATGCTTTGTGTGATGGTTTATTCTGTTGTTACTACACATTTTTACTGTTAACTTAACATCAGATGAATGAATAGTGCAAAGAACTAAGTTAATAAATATCTGCATATTTAGATCTCTGCTAATACGCGAGTTGTATGAAGGATATCCGCGTGTATACGCGAGTTTACTAAAGGAAAATAGCGTATGGGTTTTAGAGAGTGAAAAAGTAAAAAGTTTTGAATATGTAGTAAATACTGATTCACCCCCCCCTCTCAGTATTTTTCCCAACAGTTTTATCATCTCCCTATTTATAGAATTACATCGATCAACCCTCTCTAATTCTCTCATCTCCCTATTTATAGAATTAGACACCTTTACATGAAGTCTTCCACCTAGGCTAAACCCTAGAAACTGCTAAAGACACCTTATCCAAAACGGAACTGATTACAAGGAGAGAATATAGAGATATTTTTGTTTACAAAGAGTTTAAAACCTAATAGGACTCTAACACCATTTACTTCACTAAAAAATTTTAAATGACCCATACATGATGATATTTATCGAACAAGGAAAATTTTCCTGAGGTGGAAATGACCATGACTAAGTAAAACAGCCACACTAGAATCTAGGGTCTGCTTCTCTAATTTTATGGATGTGCTATTGTGCTAGATGATGTGTCAAGAATGATGAGCTAGCAACCCAATCACATTCCTTGTTGAGTGTTCTTAGAAAATGGAGTCTCCACTGATACACTTTAACATATCAAGATGACTGATGTGCTCCAAAAAAACATTTAATGCTTCAAAAACAACAAAATTTCCCCTCACTGCAAAAACATAGCACTTTAGGCAAGTCTGAAATGAAGATTTGGTAGCGTTCTCCACTTGGAAATTTCTACAACCATTTTGACTTATATTCTCATTGGAGGCTCTTCGGCCAAAAGACTTAAATAAATGATTTTACCCACTCCTCTTATGACCAATTTTGGAATGTATAACATAAAGTAATATTTAGTGAGTCCATAGCCAAAACTTGACTTTAAGTTTGGAGTATGCTATGAACTTGCCTGATATTTTCCAGATTTTGAAATTTCCACTTCTTACCTTCAAAAACTATCCATAGCTATGTGAAATTATGAGAGGGAGCATCATAAGGAAAAATTGGCTCAAAACATGTGTTATGCTCCTTAAGAGGCAGCAGGTTCATCCTTAGCAGGTTCATCAACCACTATCATTTTCAATCCTTTTTCCTTTAGCTCTGTTTGCACCATTTCCATTTGAATTTGTATCCCTTTAACTTGTATTTATAGATTTATCTTGTCTTCCTATAGCCACATGTTTCTCCTCATGGTGTGCTTCATCATCCTATGCAAGGGTATTGTTATTTTAATCATTTTCTTAGACCTTTCCACCACTTCATCATAAAAATTGATTTGCTTGCTAACTTCTTTCTTGAAATTTGAAAAATCATTCCTTTCTTACCTAAAATCCCCCAACTCCATCTTGGTTTCTAAGACCTCATCTCTTTCTTCCTTAAGCTTCTCTTTAAGAAGGTCCACTTGAGATTTCTCTTGTACTTTCTCTTTGCCTTTTTGTGACTTGGTGATTTCTGCTTCGGCTAGGGATAACTCAATAATATCTTCAACCACGGGTTGCTTCCTCTTTTCTATCTCCTCATGCTTCTTATCGGACTTAACACCTTTGAGAGTTGTGACCTAGTAAAAAAAATTTCTATGTTTGAATATAAAACCTAACTCCTCGCTAGGGAAATCAATCTTTTTTGCAGTGAGACCCTTCTTCTTCATTTTTTTTCCTTTAATCTCCACATTTTTTACCACAGGGGTTTCTTCAATGTCCATAGCCTGCAAAATTCCTTCAAGTTTACCCTTTCCTTCTGTCTAACTCTTGGTAATTCTCCAATGAGCCCTTGTGTTAGATTTGAGCTTGCTACTTGAAAATGTTGCTTGAGGTGCAAATATTTCCTGTAAATGTTCAATTTATACCTCCATGGGTTCTGCTATAGGCTACACCTATTCTTCATATAAAACCTTTGCTTCAACTATCTTCTCTTTATCCTTCTTGGGAGTGATTGTCTTTGACTTGGGTGTCTTCTTTGGAGTAAGCACATCTACAACATAACCACTTAAAAACAGAAAGGTAGCCCATTCCCTATTCAATTTATTCAATTATACCATTACCAACCACTTAATTAAGTCATGATGAAATATGGATGTCTCATTACTCTCAGTTCTGGTTTGCACCCTATCAAACAACTTACCTAAGATTCTAAAAAAGAAAAAAGGAAGATATAGGAGCTATTTACCTGTGAAGTGGAGTAAGAGCTTGAAATGATATTGGTAGATCATGTGAAATCTACCCTCACATGTCAAATACTATTGGATTACCATCAACAACTTTGAGTAATTCTCCTTAAGCCAACTCCTAGGTATACCTAAGGTTATATCAACTTGTACATGCTCTTGCTTCAAAAATTCATCAAAATTCTGGAGTTTGAACTTAGTGGCCTTGAACCATTCTTCTCCTGACCTCAGAATTTCTGCTTCTTGAGAAATATTCTTAAAGGAAACTGTAAAAAGTAGTATGAAAACCTTTCAAGTTGTGCCAACAAAGTTGACAACAAAATATTTGGAGACTTCAGCATGGTACCCATGCAAATTTTGACAGAATCTCATCGAGCCAGAATTAGTGAAGGCTTGTGCAAAACTTGGATCCTCCATAATCATTTTCAAGTCCATAGGTTCATATCTAACTAATGAACATCCTTTTTTGGTGCTCTTATGTCAAGCCATGCCCTCCAAAACAGCATTGCTTGCTCAAACTCTTGACACCTACCAAAAAATGTATATGCCAACAAGTTGCTTATTGACAGAGGTGGAAACTAACCTAAGACAACAACTAGAAAAAAGATAAAAGAGAAAAATGTTGGATCACACAACTCATAGGGAGCGATAGGTAAGTGATGTTGCTCGAATGGATGAAGACTAAATTACGAAAGGAAAATGGAAGGGAAAACAAAATGATGGTGGTGTGATGATTGCCAACCATGCAATTCATCGAATAAAGACTCATAACAGATATGCACATGATGACAAACTGACCTCTAACCACTGAAAATATGAAAGCTCACCGATCCTCTTACCGCTTGCAGAAAAACATGATTTTGTAGCGAATTCAATTATTGGGATGGAAAATTCGCTACAAAATTGGTAGGTGAGTCCGTAGCGAAAACAACCTATTTTGCACAGAAAAAACTGTGGACTAAGGTAAAATGTGCCAAGTGTTAAAATGACTTAATTAACCTCATGCATTCAAATTTTTGAATTTTACCAATGAAAAGACCTTAGTCACATAACTGATAACCACTTAAACCCATTATGAACTTTGATCACTTTCATGACTTTAGTTGACCAAAACAACTTGACCTAACTCAAGATGACACTCCTAACCAATCTAATTGTTATTAATTATAACATGAGATATCATTGTAATATTCCATTTGATAGTAGTAAATTGCTATGTTAGACCAAGTAGAGGATATAAGTAATATTTTATGTGAATTCAAGCTATCATCCTCTTTTCCTTAACCTATGCCTAGATATATAAATTTTAGTTGAAAGAGGTATTAAGGTCTAAATCCAAAAAATGGGTAAGAGATTAGGTTTGATTCCAAATTAAAGTGGCTTCCTAATTGAGACTAAAATTGACATAACAACTAAGGTATTCATTGGTCAATTTTCAATTCCCTGCATATGCCAATTTGAGGGCTATAATTTAGGTGATAACCATTTTCCCTTGCTATAAAACCTTTCACATGCTAGTAGATTTTATACTTCTACGATTTGTTTTAGTAGATAGAGAGTTCATAAATTCCATAGTAATATACAAAATTTGTCGAAATTTTGAATCCCAAAATGGATCCATCCCCAAAAAATGGTTAAGAACTGAAGAGGCAAAGAAAAAGAATAAATAAAATAGAACTAAAAAACCTAAAGAGGTTAACTCGGAAAACCCTAAATTAATTTTAAAAATTCTTTAAAAAAATATTAACCTAACAACATTAATAATTATTATTTAGTAATAATATATAGTGAAATACTAATGCAATATAGTAAATAATACAATATTATAATATTTAATGTATTATAATACCTAATGTATATTAATTAAGAAATATTGTATTATATAATTATTTTAGTTAATTTATATTAATTAAGTGGAGATTAAATTATATTACTTAATATTAAAAAGGAATATTGTTTCAGTTTGAAGTGACCGAAAGAAAATGGAACGGATGAATGAATTAATCCAAAACAAGAAAATAATTAGATATTGTTAATTATTATGATACATCTCTAAAAAAAGTGACAAGTGGTGGTTGACAAGTGGATCATATGGACTCCTTTTAGCTTGGTAGCTTGGATGGAAATCATGTTCGAGGCTTTTCATACAAAATATAATGAAAATAGAAATTGGGTTGTAGCACTTTTATAAAGGATATTTGACCCTTTTCACCATTTTCACCATTTTTTTTAATGTAACGTCACATTGATTCATATCACTTGCTTGTGAATTTTGTTTTTCCCATATGAAATTTTATTTGTTTATCAAAAATATAGTTTCATAGATGGTCATCCTCTAAGGATTTCTATTTGATGTGACAAAGCACAACTATCAAATTGGTATAATATAATTTAAGTAGAAATGTATAATACTTTCGGAAGCATTCATCTAATGTTAGAAAGTGACAACATCACAATTTTTTATATGTTGGAGCTTTGTGATCACATAGTAGAAATACCTTGGTTAAAAAATTTGTTTCTTAAGAATTGTTTCATGAGAATTAACTTTGAGATGTGCTATGTGAAATAGATGTAAATGATCAGAACCCGCAACATGTTGTCAGGTAAATTGTTTACTTTGCAAATTATTGCAATTTGGAACATTTTCAAAGTTGGACTATATTTTGTTAGTTAAAATTTGTAAAACCTATAATATGCCACTAAATATGAAAATAGTTTATAAGTTGTGAAACAAAAATATGTAACAATTTTTTTTTGCCTACCATGCAATTTGTCACATCAAAATACATTTTGAGAACTCCCGTAGGGAAGGATGTTTTCTTAAATAGTGATATATCATGAGCTCAATGAAATCTATATGTTTGAAAAGATCTATTTTCTGAAAACCAATCTGTATTCTTGATATAATCTTTGGAGAGTGTCTAGAACTTAATGCAAAATGGAAATTTTATAAATCATTGTGATCAATTTGAAAAACTAGTGTTTTGAGATTCAAAATATGAAAAAGGAGACCCTAACATTTTTTTTTCCTTTATCATTTGATAAGGTAAAATATATATATGAAAGTTGTTACGTTAATGCTCAACAATACCAATGCATGCATTTCTCAAACAATCTTTGGCTCTAGTTAATTGTAATATGCTCATTTTTCAATATCTCCTATAATTGCATTTGATTTATTTCAAGAAAGAGCTTAATGTAGGACTCATGGTCGATATAAACCATTTTCAATTTCAATACAAACTTTTGGTTGGATGAAGGCCTAATGTTAATTTTCCAAAACATATTCATTAGTCCATTAACTACCTAATTAGTTTAACATAATAATAACCTACCAATGAATTTCCACATTAGGGGAATTTCAAGGCTAAAAATGAAACAAAAAATGTTCCAACAACATTAACTTTAAAAAAAAAAAAAGGGTTCGTGATAGATGTCATCCACAACAAAAAATATTTTAGAGGGAAAATAAGAAATCTACATTTTTTAATTGTATTTTTGGCTTATTTCCATGTAGGTTCACTCAAATTTCAATAGTAAATACCCATTGGATGCATAATTAAATTCCATATATAATCAGTACCTACTCTCCATAATTTTGAGTAGATCCGCGTTGAAAAAAAATGAAAATATGTACCAAAAATGTGTTGTAAAAAAATGAGAATACATACAAAGATTATGTTGAAACACATTTTTTATAAATATTTTCAATTTTTTTCGATGTGGGTCTACTGAGAGGTATGCAAACTAGGTACACATTGGATGTAGAATTTAATTATGCATCAAGAGGGTGTCTACTCTTGACATTTAAGTGAACCTACAAGGAGATAAATCGAAACTACATTAAAAAAATAGTGTTCTTTCTTTTTCTTTAAAAATTCATAATTCTTGTTATATTATAATATAGCAACTATTTTAATATTTTCATTAGGAGACCCATTTTAGACTGAAAAATTTCCCTAATGAAAACCTATTTTTCTTGCTATGTAAAGGTTATTGTTGGGTATGTGTTATATTCTTTCCACGACTAGCCCCGGGGCAACGCCCCAGCGAAACTTTTTGTTCCTTAATTTCCAGTGGGTAGTCCGCGTCCATGGTTTTGTGCATGGTTTTGCACATGGTTTTTGGGAATGATGGTTTTCGACCCCTAGTATTTTTGTAGATCCGGTCAAGGGAACTATGGTTATGTTCTAATCCACGGTTTATGGATTGGGGTTTATGTATGCTTCAGCATGTATATATATGTGTTGTAACACTAAAAGAAATATAATGAAAAATCAAGCTGGTCGTCCCGATTTGGGATCCAGGGGAAAATCTCTGCGTTTATCTATTTTATGTTTTATACTCTCGCTATTGTTTATTTCCTGTTATAATATTCGTGTGTAGATAATTTCTGTTCAGGGTTAAAACCTACATTTGGTATCAGAGTTGTTTCAGCTTCAAGGGGACGCCTTTGCGGCTGAGGTTTTTTTGTTCGGGCCTGAGGTAGACCCTGTTCAGTGGGAGATCTGCGGGATCGATTCTTGCAGTGAAAGGAGATGGCGAGCGGCGGAAAGATAGAGATCGAGAAATTTAATGGTCAGAGTTTTGAGTTTTGGAAGCTCAAGATGGAGGATCTGCTAGTGGATAAATATCAGTGGATCGTGGTAGATCCAGGTACTAAGCCAACGAGAATGTCAGATGAAGACTGGAAGAAACTAGATCGGAAGGCTAAGAGCACAATACGATTGTGTGTCTCAGATTCAGTATTGTTGAATGTATCTGGGGAAGCTACGACGAAGAATTTGTGGGAAAAACTTGGGACTTTGTACCAATCTAACTCTCTAGTGAATAAATTGTGCCTACGGAAAAAGCTATATAACCTGAGGATGAAGGATGGATACTCGGTGACAGAGCATAAGAACGCCTTCAATACTGTGGTAAGTCAGTTGTCATCTGTTGATATTAAAATCTCAGATGAAGATAAGTGCATCACTTTGTTGTGTTCTCTACCAGACTCGTGGGACGGTCTGGTTATTGCAATAGGTAGCAATATAACTACCTTGAATTTTGATGACATTGTCTCAGCCTTGCTGTCGGAGGAAATGAGACGGAGAAATATGGAGGGTCAGAATAGAGATGCCTTATCTATACGAGGAAGGTCCCAGAACAAAAACAAGAATAAGGTTTCGAGTGGGAGATCCAAATCTAGAGGGAGATCTAAATCTCCTGGAAAGTTTTTAAAGGTGTGTTGGAAATGCGGAAAGGAAGGGCACTACAAAAAGTACTGCAGATCTAAAGCTCCCGAGAAAGGAAAGGGATCTGATGATGCTCCTTCTGCAGAGGCAAAAACCACCTCGGATGAAGGTGGGGATGTGTATTTGGCTTCTTCTTCATATACAAATGTAGATCATGAGTCATGGTTGATTGAATCAGGTGCATCCCTTCACTTCACTCCCCATAGGGAGTGGTTCTGTCAGTATGAAAAATATGACGGTGATGTCTTCCTAGGGGATGATAGGATGGTCAGAATCGTCGGACGTGGAAAGGTCAAGCTGAAGCTGCAAGGTGGAAGGATTAGAAAAATTCCTGGTGTTCTGCATATTCCTGCATTGGCCAAAAATCTAATTTCTGTAAGTAAGATGGATGATGCAGGTGTAAAAACAGTGTTCGAGAAAGATGTTTGCAAGATGGTTCGCGGAGCACTGGTATTAATGCGGGGAGTTCGGACTGAAACTCTATACAAGCTACAAGGTAGCACTGTTATTGATGGCTGTAACAGTTCTATGGTTCCTGAAAGTGGGGCGGAAAGCCTAGCTATCTCTGGAGAAAAGACCATGCTATGGCATCAAAGGCTTGGAAATATTGGAGAGAAGGGCCTTCGGATACTGCATAAAGATGGTATGGTAGAAGGTATGTCTAATAGTTCTCTGGATTTTGATTTCTGTGAACATTGTGTATATGGGAAGCAGAATCGGGTGAGTTTTCCTTCTGGTGCTAAGAGGGCAAACAAGATATTAGAACTTGTGCACAGTGATGTGTTTGGGCCCGTGTCAGTTCCATCACTGGGAAAGTCTGTGTACTATGTTTCATTCATAGATAACTTCTCAAGGAATACATGGATATATTTCTTGAGGAAGAAATCTGAAGTCTTTGACAAATTTAAAGAATTTAAGGCTCTGGTGGAAAACCAGACAGAGAAGAAGATAAAGACATTGAGGACAGATAATGGTGGGGAGTTCTGCAAGAAGGAATTTGAAGAGTTCTGTAAGAAGTGTGGTATAGCACGGCAGAAGACTACTCCATACACACCTCAATAAAATGGAGTTGCAGAAAGAATGAATAGAACACTGATGGAAAAGGCAAGAAGCATGCTCAGTGGTACCGGGTTAGGACAAGAATTCTGGGCAGAGGCAGTGGAGACTACATGTTACTTAGTTAACAGATCACCTTCATCAGCGTTGGAGGATAAGACTCCACATGAGGTATGGACTGGTAAGAAACCCTCTCTTTCACATCGAAGGGTATTTGGATGTGATGCATATGTACATGTTCCAAAGGAGAAAAGGACCAAGTTGGATAATAAATCTGAAAGGTGCATCTTTATTGGGTATAAGGACAATTTAAAGGGTTACAAGCTTTGGAACCCAGAAACAAGGAAGGTTGTGTATAGCCGAGATGTGGTGTTTAGAGAAGTGAAAGATGTTGTTAAACATGAAGTCCTACCAAAGGAACCCGAGAAGATAGAGTTTGAGCTAAAGGAGGATGAATCAGACTCTACAACAGAAGAAGACTCAGAAGATGAAGAGCCACAAACTCCAGCTTTGAGAAGATCAGTTCGGGAAAGAAGGCAACCAGAAAGGTATAGTCCATCCGCTTTCTGTTCAGGTTTTGCCTTAACTATAACTGATGATGAACCCAGAACTGTCAGGGAGGCAGTAGATTCAGAGGATGGAAAACTCTGGAAGGAGGCCATGGTTGATGAAATGGCATCCTTACACAAAAATGAGGCATGGGATCTGGTGGAGTTGCCGGCTGGAAGGAAGCCCATCGGGAGCAAATGGGTGTTTAAGAAGAAGATGAATGTAGAAGGCAAGGTGGAGAAATACAAAGCTCGGTTGGTAGCAAAAGGTTATTCCCAAGTGCCGGGAATTGATTTTGGTGATATTTTTTCTCCCGTTGCCAAAGTTACTTCTATTAGATTACTTTTATCTGTTGCTGCTGCATTTGATTTTGAGATAGAACAGATGGATGTGAAGACAACATTTCTTCACGGGGATCTAGAAGAGGAGATCTACATGAAGCAACCCGAAGGCTTTATGGTGAAGGGTAAGAAAGAACTAGTATGCAGGTTGAAGAAGTCTCTGTATGGGTTAAAACAGTCACCAAGGATGTGGTATCAGAAATTTGATACCTATATACGGGGACTTGGCTTCACCAGAAGCAAGGAGGATCATTTTGTTTATTTTAAATTAATTGGTGACCGTGTTATTTATTTGGTCTTGTATGTGGATGATATGTTGTTGATTAGAAATGACAAAGAAATTATCCAAGATTTGAAGACCCAACTGTTCTCCAAATTTAACATGAAGGATCTGGGTGCTGCAAACTATATTTTGGGCATGGAAATTAAGAGAGATCAGGAAAAGAGGAAGCTCTGGTTAAACCAGAGGAAGTATGTCGAGACTATATTGCAGAAGTTCAATATGTAGGATAGTAAACCGGTGAATGTTCCTATTCCTATAGGTGTAAATATGTCTGCTGAACAATGTCCCAAGACACAAGAAGAAGAGGAGTACATGTCCCACGTTCCATATGCAAGTGCAGTGGGTAGCCTGATCAGTACTAGACCAGAAATTGCAAATGCAGTGGGAGTATTGAGCAGGTTTATGTCAAACCCAGGGAAGGAGCATTGGACAGCAGTGAAACAAGTTTTTAGATATTTACGTGGCACTAGTGATTATGGCTTGTGCTACCAGGGAAGACCAGGATTGGAAAGAATGTTGGACATTCGTGGTTTTGTTGATGTAGACTGAGCTTGAGATATGGACCAAAGAAGATCTACAAGTGGGTATGTGTTTAGCCTATTTGGAGGTGCAGTCAATTGGATGAGTAAAAGACAGTCTGTAGTGGCTCTTTAAACTACATAGGCAGAATACATAGCAGCCACTCATGCAAGCATGGAAGCAATTTGGTTGCAGAGATTGTGTTCAAGTATGGGGTTGGTACAGCAAGCTATAAGGATAGACTGTGATAGCCAAAGTGCAATTTTCTTGGCTAAGAAACCTGCTTATAATTCAAAGACAAAGCACATTGATGTTCAATATCACTTTGTTAGAGATATGGTTGAGGCTAAAAGGGTGTTGCTGGTAAAGGTGGACACTTTGAAGAATGTTGCAGATGCATTAACAAAGTCTGTGAGCACTCAGAAGTTCTCTTGATGTAGAGAAACAATCGGTGTTGAAGAATTGGGCCAATGACTAAGCTCTCTTGTGACCCCCTGTGGAAAGAAAACAACAAGTGGGAGAATGTTGGGTATGTGTTATATTCTTTCCACGAATAATCTTTGGTCCTTAATTTCCGGTGGGTAGTCCACGTCCATGGTTTTGTGCATGGTTTTGCACATGATTTTGGGGAATGATGGTTTTCAGCCCCTAGTATTTTTGTAGATCCGGTCAAGGGAACTACGGTTATGTTCTAATCCATGGTTTATGGATTGGGGTTTATGTATGCTTCGGCATGTATATATATGTGTTGTAACACTAAAAGGAATATAATGAAAAATCAAGCTCGTCGTCCCGATTTGGGATCCAGGGGAAAATCTCTGTGTTTATCTGTTTTATGTTTTATGCTCTCGCTATTGTTTATTTTCTGTTATAAGATTTGTGTGTAGATAGTTTTTGTTTAGGGTTAAAACCTACAGTTATATCTTCTAATAGAATACTTTCAAATGGTTTCTAAACTAAATTTAATGAGATAAGAAATTAATTTTTCAATGTTTTCTAATATTTCTAGAAAATGGAATGTGAAAATGCACATTAGGCTAAATTATAATATGTCAAGCAATTTTCTTATCAAATTGTATAAAAGTTATCCACGAGGCTTCTATATGACTACTTGTTTTTGAAATTTCAACTTTTTTAGTGCCTATTTTTTTAATAATTAGCCTCATAGATTTTAATAAGGATAGAAGTGATAGCACAAAATTTAATTCAAAATATTTTTTAATAATTTTACATATGTTGGGATTGAGATTTATAAGAAAATAAAAGAAAACATGCAAGAAGAAAGAGGCGCCAAGAGTTTATGTTCAAGAAATCCCCAAAGAATAATTTTATGGAGTCATTCCAATCATGTATTTACTGTTGTTGTAGAATTAAGTCCTTTTATATAATAATAAATAATTATATGAACTAAGTCATACTTAAATATTTGGTTGTTCCATCTCTATAACTATCTTTAGTAAAATATCAATGAATCAATAAACTCACTCCATGGAACCTTCTTCCCTAACTTCTCTCATTACCCTCATCTTTGATAGAGAATATTCATGATTTAGATGAATAATTTCTCCCTTCATGTACACCCTTAATGAATACTTATGATTATAATATTTATTATTACCCTTTATCTCTACAACAAATTTTTAAACTACTTCAATACTCCTCTCCATTTTTTATCATCTTTGATTGTAGTCTTCTTCAATATTCATATTATATCTATAATAAGGATCATGTTTATTGAATTAAATATGAAAATGAATCCCTCCACCAAAATACATGAGTTTTCAACTGTGATAACCATAAATTCTCTAGGGAGATATTTCATGAACATGGTTCATTAACAATTCTTGAGAAAATATTTCTTTTTCTCCACCTACATCATCACTAATAATCATCCCGAGTCTTCTCCAGGTTAATTTGTAACTACATTTTGGGTTTTTTTGTGTATATCAACCACTATAATTCTCAAGTGGTTTTAGCTTAACATGAAACATACATTGCATAGAGTGGTATACCAGTAATAACAAACCTTATTTGTCACGACAAGTGGCTTTTAGTTTTCGATGAACCCTCATCAATCAAAATTTCAAGCTATAGTTTCCTTATCATTACTAATATCCTTGATTATTTTTCTCAAATACATTTTCATTGGATAATAATGATATTATAAAAACATAGGAGCATGAATTTTCAATCACAAAATAACATTATAAAAGAGGATCATCAAAGTTCACATGGATTCTATTTTAGTTAGTTTTGAATCTCAATTATGAAAGACATGATATTAATTTTACTAGTTACCTACTTTTCTTTTATTACTTCATGTTAAATGGATTTTTAGTCATTAATTCTCTTTCAATTATGCCTAGGAATTTATGCACATTATTATATTGTATTATTCCACTTTATTTCACCATCATATTTTATCCTTTATCATATTTTTCCACTTCTTCTCTCATCTTCTTCTTCTTTCATCCTACATAGATTACATCGTCTTTCTAAAATTATGCAGTCTTTTGTCTTCTACTTATTTTGTCTTGTTCTTTCATTTTTGTTCTTAATGTTATCTTGTTCTTTGTTTTCTTCTAGTGGCTTGTTTTTTTTTGTTATATTATTTTATTGACATTTATGATATTCTTCATGTACTTAAAAATCCATATATAAGATAATGTTTCCTATTGGATTTTATTAAGATCCAATCAAGAATTTATAACTCCAGTTTGGAAAATGTACTTTGTGCACCAATTTCATCATTTGACATAGCTATATGTTACATGTGGGGGTAAAATTTACTTTTCATGAAATACATCCACCAACATTTGTCATGGATACACATAATTTTAAATACAATTTTATTGAGGGTAATTTAGCACTTAGAGAAAGATAAAGTCATGGACATCATTTTTTTCACGATCAAAACAACATTATCATGGAGGATCATCAAAATTCAAATATATTCCTTTTTTATTTACTTTTAATTTCAATTATTGAATGCATGGAATTATTTTACTACTTACCTAACTTATGTTTCCTCTTCATCCTTTGTCCTTTATCCTTATGAAGAGGCACCACATTTTTTTTGTCACCACAACAATAATACCAATAGGTTTAGGGTCATGTTACTATATTGTAAGTTTTATTAAAAAAAATATCATGAACCATTTTAAATCCATTTGTTGGTACTCCTATCCCATACATTAACAATTTCATGCTGACTCACTCATAACCTCGTAAGAAATCTCTTGCTGTAACTTTTTGGAAACTCCTTCAATCGTGCTTTTTTATAGTGATGTCCAATGAATTATATAACAAATTATTTCTATACCTGTTGTAGCATGTGGATATTGTGCACATTAGTGAATAGTCTCCATAAAAAATTGTAGCTACAACCTAATCACTACATAGATTCCATTATTTATTTTTCCAAATTTTCGCAATAAAAATTTGCACTCATTTAAAGATATACACCATTCTACCATTAAATAAATTATTGCCTTTGATAGATAGAAAAAATCTTAGGGAGGTGTGAGGATTCTTGAACATCATTCAATGTAGTCTCTAGAAATCATAAATGAATATATCATATCTCAAACAATAGAACAATTATTTTGGATGGTGGATAAGGCAATCTCAAATAACGATACAACGTGTGAGAAGAAATAAATTTGAATCTAGAGGATATACATAGGTGTGATGTTTTAACTTGCATGACAAATTCACTCATACGAAATTTTGTGATTCAGATCCAACAACAAATATATGCCTTCGTGCATCAAGCAAGGGATACTTAGAGTTTATATTTAATATAGGAAATATTATTTAATCATTCTATTTATATGATTGTTTTTAATGTACAATTACACTACAAGGAAAATACCCTCTAGCGAAGGTTATAAAGGAGGTTTTTAGTGTTATAAAATTGGCCAAAATTGTCAAAAAAACATTTGCTACAACATCTGTTGTTGGTAACGGAGGTTCTGGCGAAGATTTTAAGGGAATTTAAACACAACTAAAAAACCTGGGCAGCTGGAGGTTATTACAGATTTTTTTTTCATTGGTGTGCTACTAAGGTGTCAACACACCAATGCGTGTCATATAGATGGTCGTTGCAGGGCGGTCGAAGGTGCATGCACCTAGCCGTAAAGGTATACCACCACACTGGGTGCATTGTAGGTGACACAATGCATGGGGCCGTTATAATTGGTATTGGTATTTTTACGGTGCCCATATGTCGTATCAACACACCGGTACATATTCTTATAGAAGCACCCTAGTGCGCAATATCAGAAAAACACACCAATTGTTCTAATTCGTATTGGGATTTTTGCAATACCCATTGGTCGTATCAATGCACCGATGCGTAGTCTCACATATATAGAAATATATATATATATATATAATACAATCTTTGTCATACAAAATGGGACAATTATTGGTATCCCTTTGTCTTTCAATTGGGACACTATGTCCATTACATTAAACAAAATGCCTGATTTCACAGACAGATATTTCAAAAAATACAATGCCTTGCTTTGATATCCCAACATAATGACGATCATTGTTTGCTTGAACTGTTGTCACTGCTCGAGCTACTTCCATGACATGGGTTATTCTCATGAATATTTTGTTGGCGGTGTTGATTGTTTTCTTCTTCTTCTTCACCTTCCACTATAAACATAAAAATAAATGTAATGAGTGTATATACATTGGTGAGAATAATGAAAATTGAAATATTAAATCATATACATCAATGTAAATAAAAAATAAATGACGTACCATAGAAAAAATTGACTTATGTACTATACACATTCTTTCAAAACCATGTAGTATGCCATATTTCAAGATTTCATCTGTTGGCACAGTTCCATACTTTGTTTCCTGCAAGTTTTATATTAAATCATATATTTAATATAAAAAAAAAAAATTCTATTAATTATAGACGGAGCTACGTTAAATAAGATCGATACATGCTTACAAACTCCACAATTAATTTCCGATATGCCAACATATACTCACATTCCATATTTAATCCAATGTCAATCAATTCATGAGATGGTTCTTCTTTGTATGTTAGCACCTATTTGAAGACATTCAGTGATGATTTTTGTAAAACAAATTAAAATATACAAAAATGAAATCTAGTTAAGTTGTTATAAGGAAGTAAAAATTACTCACAAACTTAGATATCAACCCTTTTCTTCCTTGTCGTCCTATTTTATGTGTTGAATGGGTTCCATTTTATTTTCTTTTCTACAAGAAAATACTTGAAAATTAATATTTAATGCTAAATTATTTATTTATTATACCTAATGATTGAAAAAAGCAATGATTACATATTACATTTGAAGCATGTTGTTGTTGAGATGGTTCCTCCTACAATGCAACTTTGTCCATTTCTTTGACCATCTCCTTGTACACCTTTTTGGACATTCCTACTAACATATTTCTGATATCAGCTCATTCATCTTTTTATATTTTCATAATCCTCCTGAATAGCATGAAAATAAGATATTTAATTTTTATATTGATATATGAAAAGAAAATATAACAAAAGTGATATTTATAAATAATTCTAGAAAAAAGTTTAAAGGAATATTACTTTTTCATTCCTTCCTTTTTGTTTTTGTTTGTTTTTTCTATTAAAAGTCTGACATGTCTCATTGACCAATTCTATGGAAACACTTCCTGTAGTTTAGATAAAATTTGGTTCTTGGAATCATTGGATTGATTTTTGTATTGTAAGTCGAAAGAATGTATATACATTCATTCCACTAGATCCCTAAAAATTTTGTAAAAGTATTTCCCCCTTTCATTAACCTCAAGCACCACTCCAAATGAGCTAAGGAGCAATTCATTTTCATCTACATGTTCTATTTTTTTTAATTTCTTAGAACAACATTCCTTTTATGAGTTGTTGGTCTCTGTAGAACATTAAAAAAATGTGAATGAATAGATTGTTTGAAACATGTTATCTAATAATTTTAAGTATATTATTAATGGAAATTCAAAAAATAAACTCATATTGGACCGATAGTATTTTCTCATTCACTTGATTCATCCTTTTGCAAATTTTCCATCAAGATTTTACGCTCTTCTAGTCCTAGATCAGAAATAATCTTATCAAACTTCGTAATTTTGTGGTTATGCATGATACACAGTAAACAATACATATTAGTTAAACTTACATATATTTAAAAAATAATATTTTTTGTAAAGAATTTACAAAGAGCTTACCTTTTTTTTTCTTTCTTGATGTGTTATTAGTATTTTTGTTACTTGATCTCTTATGAGCCATTTCTTTATCAATATGAAACATGTACCATAGCATTCATTAATATATTTTATAAATAAATTGTCAACTTTCAAAGTAAAAAAAAATATCAAGAAACCAGTGCACTTTTCATGGTCTACGCACTGACGTCGATACTTTATGGTCTTATAAACACACCACCCAAACAGTATAAAACACCGTATGGTTCTCTATGTCAACAAGGAGCACTGGTGTGTTACATTTTAATCACTGCACCGATTAACACAAACAAAATAATAAAACTCATCTAGTGTTAGTTTTTGTAGCATATGGTGTCATGGAGGAGGCGGTGCAGCCTATTCTTATAAACACCCCGTGCAAACAAGGGACCACCATATGGTTCTCTCTATCAACTAGGAGACTCGGTGTGTTATATGTTACATAGTGGACCGATTAACACAAAATAATTTTTTTTTTTTCCAAACACTATGTGAGTGATGCGCTATAATGAAATAGCACACTAGTGCCCTATTTTACATATGGCGCACGGATTTAAAAAAAAAAAAAAATTAACTTTTATGAAACAGCACATGCGCAGTGCATTGGGATAATCCAACGCACTGGTGTGCTAGGTTATGCAGAGCGCACTGATTTAAAAATTTCTGTTTTTTTTTTTTTAATTCATGCTAGGCCCGACATTGATTGGGATCTGACTATGGAATTAGTCTCGTGGGTTGGATGTCATAGGCCTATATATAAAGCAATAAAAACACTATAAATCTAAAATGAAAATACCTAATTCTGAAATCACAAAAACAGGAAGAAGCAAGGGCAGAAACAAAAAGAATGAAGGGTTCAGGGTAAAAATAGATAATTTTTTTTTTTCTCTGAAAATGAACAAAAAAATGAAATTTTTTACTTACTGCATAAAAAATACTACATAAAATGTAAAAAAAATAATAAAATTTAATCACTATCATTTGAAATTCTATGTTATAGTGTTTGAATCACCAGAGGTTTGTAACTCTGAATGTTAGAATACTTTTGTTTGAAATTATTTCGTTGCTCCATAGTGCTCTCGTACTCTCTTACTCCAGGTATGTCTCCTGCAAATCTCTGGCTGAAATTTTTTGCAAAAATATGGAAATAATGAAAAGTGTTTAATTTTTAAATAATTGTTTTATGAAATTATAATTTTGAAAATATTTTTCCTCCCATTTTCCAATTTACCGCTTTTTTTCACATTAAAAAAATAAAGTTGTGCTTTTTTTATTTTCACTTTTCTTCACCAATGCATCAATTAATAACATTGCACTGGTGCATTAGTTAATAACATGACACTGGTGTAGAGTAACTAAAACTGCATTGGTGCGGTTATTTGTACATAAGCACCAATAACAATAAGTCCATTTTTAAGACACCGAAATTAATTTTAGGTGTGTTCGATAAAATTTATTATTGATTATGCTCAAATGCAAGGAGAAAATATCATAATTATATTGAATACACAATTGTTCAAAATCCATCTCTTTCCATAATATTTCTCAAAGTCCATCACGGAGTTCTCCTTATCCACCTCGAGATGTAATATTTACTTCATATTTTATTTATATTTTCATTATCTAATTGAATTTATGTTTTTTTATCCATGTCAAACAACTTAATAAGATTTATAATGTATACAAATTTCTAGGTTCATGCAGATTCATAATTGAGTTCAGATGCACAAAATAATCAAACATCTCCAAAACATCGAAAACTTTTATCAGGAGCAGCATACCGCAAGGCACATTTGGTAGATGAAAATGGACAGTCGCTTCACCCTGCCAATTGTAACAATATTCCATCTTCTAGCCATAATCCCGGGACAATGATGGTAATAATAATTGTTTGGTATATTAATGTAATTATTAATTTCAATGTGAAACAAATTAATCATGCATTATCAACGTTCTTACTATATGATATCATTAATCATGTTCAAATATATTTTTTGAAATTATTAGGATTCTAGTGATGATGAGGGACCTACCTACCGTCTTCTGTTGCACCCCATGACAATGTCAAATCAATAGAAGGCTGAATTAAGAGAAAAAATGGGAGAGGAACAATACCTAGAATGTTTGAATCAACCACCGATTCAATTCCCGCTATGTCCAAATTCACCAATTAGGAATGACTACAACAATAGTAGTTCTTCACAAGTTGTAAATGGAGGCAATCAAATAGAGTTTGGTATGGATGATTACTTAAGGGATATGACTGTCATGGAGACAATGTTGTTAGATGCATTCCAAAATGGTGATCAGCTAGGGGATGATGCTCATATCGCTGACACCTTTTTCGAAAGCCTTAAATTTTCTTCAACCACCCCTCTCTTTGGACCTCGAGGTCAGTCAAAGTCTACCTAGTTGGGGACATCAATGTTACTGTACAACTGGAAAGAAAATTTTGTCTTATCGAATACATGTTTCTCAGAAATTTCGAGGTAAGTTACCATAAAGTCCTCCCTTATATAAATTTTAGAAATATAATCAAACAATGAAAATTAAAAATGGTCAATTTTATGAACATTCATAATTATATCGCCATTAATGTACATTTAATATTTTCCATGATGATCACCAACTACATGTTATTCAAATATAAGGTTCTTCCAACCGATAATGTCTTTCCCAATAGCTCCGAAGAGGCAAAGAAATTGTTGAAAATGTTGGGTGTTGAGTACATATCATATCATGCATGTCCAAATGATTGTATTCTATATAGAGGACAATATGCAGACAAAGAGATACGTTAGAAATGTGGGCATGACAGGTATGATAAATAAAAGAAGAAGGGTAAATCACGTATTTCGCCTTTTAAGATATTGAGGCACATGCCTATAATCCCAATGATTCAAAGGCTCTTTCATTGCAAAGAATTAGCTATGTTGCAGGGATGGCATGCCTCACACAAAAGTGAGTTTGGAGTTATGCAAATCCAAACTGATTCAATAGCCATGAAGAATATAGAGGATACATGGCTCGAAAAATTCAAAGATGAAGTATGAATTCTATGACTCAGCATAGACATGGATGTCGTCAACCCATATTCCCTCCAGAATGCCAAATATTTTTTTTTCTTTGTCGTAGTGATCAATAACAATACCCCCCCATGGTTGTCTGTGAAGAATGAACATCTTATGTTTTCTCTCATAGTCACTGGTTGAAGACAACTGAAGAATATAGATGTCTACTTATAACCACTGGTAGATAAATTGAAGGAATTATGGGATGGGATAAATTTATGCGATGTATCAAGACCAATTGTAGAAGAGAGGAGTTTTACATTGTATGGCATATGTGCTTACAAGATACATGATTATCCAGGCTTAGGAGTTTTCTCTGGTAAATTACAGTTTATTGGTTTGTTTATATATGCAACAATATTCTTTCGCATATTAGTTATTTAGTTTGTTGTAATTGTTCTGATCTTCATGATATTCTTTAACGTGCCATGCATATAAATTGTTTACAATAATCTCGCAGGTCTTGTAACAAAAGGGTATTCTAGATGTAAATGTTGTGGACCTTCTCTGAAAGCTAGATGGTCTAATGACCTACAAAAGGTAGTGTATGATTGCTCCAGAGTATTGGGTGCAGAAACTCGGTAATAATCTATTTAATTTATATGTACATTTGAAACTTAATAATGCACTTTTCAAATGTAATTACATCTGTATTTCATATTCTAGCTGTTGGGTTATTATAAGACACATGACACTATGATTTTTTAACTTTTTTATAGGTGCATTTGTTCCCATTTATGTGGGCATATGGACACCATTTTAGCACAGAAAATGTCGATGATGGACATATCACACAAGACAATGGAGTGGAAGTGGAGTTCGGTCAATCTAGTCGATCTAGCCACCATGATCAAAACCTAGTACGAGAGACATTAGGTTACATCGGACATATACAAGATCATTGAATTGGATTTCTCTTCTTTCCAATGTATTATTTTTAGGTCCAAGTGGTGGGACACCTTTGATCAGAATAATGTAAAGGAAGATCGCGATAGTAGGATAATATGTATCAACTCTATCAAGATATGGGATGAAGCTAAGGAGCCATATGTTTTCCCAAAACACTGCAACCAGGTGTTTTTTTACCTAGATGTGTTGGATAGGGATTGGTGGTTCGTATTGAGACATGAACCTAGATCAAAACATATTTTTTATAACAAGAGTGTTATCATGCCATGTGAGTTGGAAGATAATGAGGGTGATCATGAGAACCAAGAGTGATATGGTACATGTGTCATTTCATCAATATTTATACTTTTTAAGATGGGGTTTTATAAAGAAGAGGACTTAAATACCTTATAACTTATAGGCTAACTTTTTTTTCTGAAACAGTATAATATGTGTTTTGAAATAATTGGTGATTTGCATTGAGCTAATGTTAAAATCAATATTTCACTTGATAATTTTCAATTATGTTGATCTCAAAAACAATGGCGTACTATATAAAGTTTTTTTTTTTAATGTAAGATCATAATAAAATAACGATAATTCTAAAGTACATGAATTTATTTGCATTATTTTCTAAACTTTATTATGTTACAAAAATTCATATTATTCTAGATTTATTATTTTACAATTATTTAAAATTTTACAAATTTACAAATTTAATTTTTTTTATAAAATCATCTGACATTAATATAGTTAAAATTTTCACATTAATACAATTAAAATTTTACTAATAACTTACATACAATTAAAATTTGAATTTGAATTACAATTACAATTTTACAATTTCATATAAAATTACAATTACAATTTTAGAATTTTACATACAATTACAATTGCAATTACAACTTTACAATTACGATCATTTCACCGTAATACAATTAAAATCTTACAGATATTTTACATACAATCAGAATTAGAATTAGAATTACAATTTTACAATTTCACGTACAATTACAATTACAATTTTAGAATTTTACATACAATTACAGTTACAATTTTAGAATTTTACATAAAATTTACAATTACAATTACAATTTTACAAATTTATATATATACCATTACAATTACAATTTTAGGAGTTTACATACAATTACAGTTTTAGAATTTTACATATAATTATAATTACAATTACAATTTTACAATTTTACAGATATACAATTACAATTAAAATTACAATTACAATCATTTCACAATAAATTAATTTAGTATAATACAATTACAAATAAAATTTTACAAATGTTTTACATACAATTACAATAAATAAATTAGTTCAGTTACAATTAAAATTTTACAATTTGTCATATATACAATTACAATTAAAATTACAATTACAATCATTTCACAGTAAATTAAATATTACAATTACAATTAAAATTTTACAAATATTTTACATACAATTAAAATTAAAATTAAAATTACAAATACAAATACAATTTTACAATTTTACAAACAATTAAAATTAAAATTTCAATTACAATCACGACATAATATTTAATAAATATCATGATAATTTAATATTAAATTAATTAATAAACATCACGATCATGATAACCATCGTACAAACATCATGTTCAACTAAAAAGGACATTCAAATTCGCTAACATCATCGTGATCATGATCATGTAACAAAACACAATTAGCATTGTATAATATCATAGCAACACAAACATCAAATATACATCTCATGTCAAATAATTGCTATCACATACACATATATCTACAAGCTGCACATTAAATGAACATATCTAACATGACCTAACAATATACACATCATGATGATCACCAACATGTAAATTAAGTACAACTCTAACATGAAAATAAAATACATGGACCATATATATGTGTGTGTGTGTGTGTGTGTGTGTGTGTTTGTGTGTAATTTCAAAAATATACAACTATAATATAAATGTCAAATATCAGTTGGTGGTGCATCATCAATAACAGTACTAGTCGAGGCCTGCTCAATCAATGGTGCAACCTCGACAAGCTCAAATACATGTTGATCATCATGTGCTTGTTGATCTGGTACTGGTGCCTCATGTTGATCACGATCAACTATCGGCTGCTCATTGTGATGAATAGACATGGTCGATGGTCCAACCTACTCATGATCATGAGTATTGTTGGACACTGCAGGATGCTGACTCGATGTGGTTGATGGTCCAGCCTACTCTCCACGATGATTTCTGATAGATGTTGTAGGCTTCTCATCTGGCGTGACGTGAGGTGAACAATGATCACTCCCCTGATCATGATCATCAGATGATGCATCTCTTCTCGTGAATTGTTGACGTGTTGCGTCTCGACAATGCTTATAACATTGAAGGGCCCTCGTAAACCATGTAACTAAGCCCGTAGCTCCTACGACATGCTGCATCACACTGTACATGTCATGTGGCAGGCCTCTCCGCATATGTACCATCCTACCATAGGCCTATATATCTCTCATAGTGGGAGGTCTAACTCCCACCTTAACAAACAATACACATGTTTGGTGGCCCAACTCCATCTTCAATCTATTGTCAAGCCTACGCCTAGAAAAAGGTGGTACAGAAGCACCAACAGGAGCAGGTTTGTCTGCACCAGTCTCATGATCGTTACCATCTACCATATCCTAATCGTCATCAGGATCCACACCTAGATCATTCAGTGGCGCTGGCATCTCATCGCCATCAGAAGACCCAATGTCTACAAAATATATATAATTTCACAACAATAATTAGACAATTTAATTAAACAGGTTAATAAAAATAAGTTAAAGAACATGTTATAATAAATTTAAATAAAACAGTAACATTGCGTCTATCATCTGGTAGCTCATCATTATTGAAGAGGATGCCGGAACATTCTCGCCAATCCAAACCAGCATAAGGACATGGGACCATAATGAAGGGATGCTCGTGAACACTAGCTAGAAACTCCAGTGCATCATGTGATATCCTCACGGAAAACTTAGTCTCGCCCCTATTGGGCATCATTTGTCCCCACATGTGCATCTATGCATTTAGCATTGGCCTATGAGGCTGTCGAGCAAAAGTAGGCCTCGTCTATGGAAACCTCTCAAAAAATAAACAAAATAACTCTGAAACAAAAGGGAATTTGACCATCCCTTTTGCATGAGCAAGACATCTATCTAAGGTTGTACAGAACCACCGCAAAAAAATGGTAGACCACCTGACAAGTCATGGCTCCTATACTAAAGAATCAACATAATATAGAAGTGGGAAACTAATTTGTTGCTCTTCGCTGGTGTTGTGTGAAATTGTCGAAATCATAAGTGAGAGGCACCTCACCTCCTCAGTACCAATACATAACTAACCTCGGGAGATTTAAAAATCTAAAGGAGACAGTATATCTATGCTAATGTATCTCTCAGAGTACACCAACTAACTCCCTTCTGCATAGCCAACTAGAACCTCTGGGAATGAGGGAAAACCCATCCCTCTCCTCGATATACCAGTAATGAAATATATTTCCTCCTCAGTGGGCACATACCACTGGTTAGTACCAACTCGGAAAGCCTATAGGTGGGAATTCCACCTGTGGATAATATGTCACAAAAACACACCATGGCCCTTTAGGGAAGTAGCCTCCTCATAGAACTTGAGGAGGCCTACCTACCTTAGGAGCCCCTGGGTAGCTGCTGCAATAGGGTGAGGGTATGCATATCTCTCCCTCTCTAGTGCCTCCAATAGGAAAACCATGTTATACTGGTCCGCCTGTTGTTATTGTTGTTCCCTATCTTCTCTCCTTTCACGTCGCTGAATGATTGACATATTAAATACAATTTTTTATTAAATGAGACATGTATTTAGGAATATATATATATATATATATATATATATATATATATATATATATATATATATATATATATTTGTTTGAAAAAAAATAACAGTTGGTGCGCCACAAAAACAGCCATGCACCGGTAATGGTGCTTCTTTTTTTGTTGCGCACCGGAGGTGATGCACCTGAAAATTTTCAGCGCACCACCCTCCTAGCATTTTTCCATTGTCAAAAGTGTGGTGGTATAACATACCGCACCGTTGAATATGGACCAGTGTCGGGAGGGCATGTGTTGACCAAACTATACGCCCCGAGGCATATAGCTTGGTCAACGCACTGCCCTCTTCACATCAATACATAGGCAATGGTGTGGTATTTTACCAGGCCACACCATTAACCATGTTGAATTGTGAGAATGTGGCGTGCTGAAAAAATTACCCGCCCAGGGGCAGATATTTCCATTAACGCATCACATTCCCATTATTCGACAGGGTCAACGGTGCGGCTGGGTAGCCGACCGCACTGCACTTTTTTTAAATTTTTAAAAATCATAGTGCGCCTTTCGGCACCGCCCAAAAACTACTGTAGATACCATTGGCATCGGTTGTGGTGTGGTTTGTAAATTTACACGAAGCATCGCGAACCGGTGCGAGCTGAACAACTCGAGCACACCACGTGGGATTTTTTTTTTTTTAAAGAAGGTGAATTTTAATCTAATTTACAAAAATAATCCACTAAAAGGTTTAATTATGGAAAAACAAGGAAAATACTTGTACATTTGGCCATCGAGGAGGCATATTCACTATAGAATTTTCAAAAATAAATTTTCCCACCGTTTCGCAAAATTCAAAATGGAGATGGTGGGCAATGGATAGCAGCGGTGCATGCAATGGGAGCACCGATGGTAGGGTGCCTCACACAAGGTAAAGCTGCATCGGTGCTTTAGAGCTTTGGAGCACTAAAAGGTTAAAAATGTGAATTTTTGGCTGTAATTTTTTTTTTTTATGTAACCCTGTTTTAGTGTGCAGGTTTTATAGGCGCATGGGTGTCGTTTCTTAGGACCGCAACAGGCTGTTTGATTTTTTGCGTGAGGTTTTAGGACGCACCGGTGGATAATATTTGTAAATAACCAGTGCGTTACAGTAATAAGATGCACTGGGTAGGTTTGTACAGAGCGCACGATGTCCTGGTGTGCCAATGTTTTTTGCGCACCAGTGATTTCTCTAGTTGAACACACCAGTGTAGTTTAGTATGATAAGCGCACCAAAATAAAAACATCCACAAAAACCTCCACCTGCCAAACTCCTCTAGTAACCTCCACTACAAATGGATATCTAGGGTATTTCTATAAGGGGTTCCTCAAAAACATCTGCTAGAGGGTCTTTTCCTTGTAGTGTTAGGTCCTTTTACATAAAAATATATTTTATTATAGTAACTATGTAATACTTATATATTCAACTTAGCCATATCTCTGATCTATTAATCACTTAACTCAATTAATGAAATCTGCATACCTAACTTCTCTTTATGTCCTTATCCTTAATTTGTATATATAGTTTAATGTATGGCTTTTAACATTACGAAAAAGTAATATAATTTAGACATTATTCAATATTTACAAATAAAAACTAATCCTTGAGAATTAATTATAATGAATAGCTTAATACGTTTACCTTCCATATATGTTATACTATTGTCATCCATGTTAATACATCAAGGATTTATTTGATGCGTTCTTTTAAATATAGCTAAAAAAAATGGACCCATTTTCTAGCACCCTTCACCTCTCTATTGTGGTATAAATATAGGATCTCTTACCCTTTTAATAATTTTCAATAGAAGTTAGGATGCTATAGAAGTTAGGATTGTGTTAAAAGTTTAATTATTCAACAAAAGATTACATGAAAAAAATTTCTTCACTAGAACGTTGTGCTCAAATTTCATCTTGAATTTCATCATTGGTATAATTATCTCATGGTAAATCCGTTGTCATTTCTTATAGATGAAAAGTTATCTTTATGATTTTTTTTTGGAGATCGAGTCTATATTAGATTGGATTGGCCTTTCATAAAACCATCTGTTTTATTTGTGGTGATAGGGAAGAAACAATGGTGCTATTTGTTGTGCTAGAGTATGGATTTTTCCTCTACTAAAATCTTATGCTTTCTCACACCTAGCCTTATATTATCTCTTCCTTCATTGATCTTTTCACTAGTATTTAGTCTCGACAAAGAATTTATTAATCAATATTGTTTTTTATCCCATCTTCACATGTAGAAATAAGAAACAAACCATATATTCCTTCTATTCACATAAAAATCTTTAAAAAATGTTTCTAACAATAGCTTTTCATGAAAGACATACATTAACTTGCATACAACATTAATTTTTTTTAATAGTTTAATGTTGTTCTTATGCCATTTTTACTTTTATCTAGTGGGGACACAAATGCTATAGAATGTGTAATGTGAACATGTTCTATATGTGTGTGTGCATTAATAATACAATGGACAATACCCTATATCTTACTAGAAATTTCACCTTAATATCATCAACCTTAATTCATAACGTTATCATCCTTAATATGATCAAACACCTAAACAATATTATCAACTAGATTTTCTATGGGTAATTAGAATCCACTTATTATAAATATGGATGTCGTTCAAAGGAATTTTAGACTAAAACTTGTTGCATGTGTCCCTAAGAATGGAACATACCATGGTTAATTGATCCGGGTCCGTCAGCTACCATATTTAGCCATGATATTTTACTTTTGTGATGTATTATAATTTCATTTTATCAAAGCATTAAGGACACATGTGTAGATATAATTAAGAGGAAAAAATGTCAACAATTACTCAACAAAATGCAACACGTCTAATAATGGATTTCGTCCAGTGTGGACTATGCCTTTGGCCCTCGGTGTCTCAGTGGTGTTGGCTGCTTCATCTGGTGCTGGAAAATGTGATGATGTTAATGGAATTTTTTTTCTCGTCATACAAGGAAATGTGCCCTCGACATGAGTGGAAAACCCTCTCCATGAGACATTCCCTACAAGGAACTCTCACTCATAAAAAACCTCCTATCAGCATGAAAACCTCACACATGGTGACAAAGAGTATCCCGCCATCAAGGCAACAAAGGGATCTCAGAACATAAATGACCATCCATGATAAATACATATCACATGACATAAAAATCAATATTTTTCATTATACATCAAGCAAGCATCGACACGACATAAAACATCTCACAACAATAATCAATGAAGTACATGGCAACAACACTTCATATACCTCAACTATGATGTTGGATGAAGAATAGGCTACTCAACTGCTCGATCTGAATACATCATTGAAGTCATGGCATCGAATGGCATGAAATCGACTATCCAAACTTTGAATTTTGACACCATTACTCCAATTTGGAAAATGGTTGAAAAACATATGCCTCATATGGTAAACCTAACTGCACCACTAGATTCATGTCATCGAGAGGTGTAGGATCCACTATCAATTTTCTAAATTTTGACACTATCAAAATTTGGGCCTTAGGGATTCATTTAGATTCCCCTTAGATTCCTCCAATATGCTGCTCCATGGCTGACTGGGAAATATGCAACTCAAAACAAGAATCTCATCTCATAGTTGAGATCCTTGTGAGATTCTGAGAAGAATGAGTATAAATTTGACCTCATTCCAACTCCGATGAATTTTAACCTCTAAGGAATTTGGAAGATTCCCTCAAGATTCTAGAAAATTCTCTTTTGCAGGGAATCTAAAAATCTATTGATCAAAAGGAAAATCCAACCTTGCCATTACATTCCCTGTGAAAATCTGAGAAAAATGACTGTAAACTTGAATGAATTTTGACAAAGAGAAATTTTACCTCCCAAATAATCTTTGGGCATCAAAGAAATATTCTCGGTCTCGAACTGCATGCCATCAGTCTGCCTCTTGGAGCTGTGTCATGGTTCCACTGTAGGGAACCCCATTCTATGTTCCTTCCTTGGGCTCCTTTGTCCCGTTCCGTTTTGACTTTGTTCTCCGTTTTGCCCTGGTGCTCTGCGAATGAGGGTTTATATATTGTTTGGAGGGTGAAGTTACCAACGCAGGTTTGGTGGGCCATTGGTAATAGAGTGAAATAAGAATAATGGTTTTGGGGGGATCATATCCCACCCATGCCAAAATCAAGATAACTATTTGGCACATTTAATAAAACTGGTTTATTTTTTTATAACTTTTGTCTGAACCACATATAACAAATATTTGTTTTATTTTAAATATTCATTGGTTGGAGTCGTAATATATGTTGGAGTTTGTGGTTCCACCGGTGGACCAACCAACTATTAAGCCGAGCGGGTTCGACACCTGCCGAAATGATTTATTGATGGTTTACATGTTGTGACATTATATGTTGGCATATATATGTTGGAACGGTTTGGGTGGGTAGGGTCCACAAACCATGGCCCCAACCCAACCCGTATCTGTGGCATTCTCTGGGATCCGTTATATATATGGTGGACTATTTGACTATGTGGCAGGGTCTTGGCAGGGGTGGTGGGGTTGACAGCCCACCCCCCAAATATTAATAGTTTTTTTTTTCCAATGTAATGATATGTAACCGTGCCAAAGAGTGGCATGGTTTTGTTTTTTATTTTAATGAAAATAAGGATTATTGGGGAATTAATGTGGCGACAATTTAGCCCCATTTTCGGGAGCTAGGTTCCTTTCTAGTTGACAGTGAATTTGTGGGATAGTTAAACGTGACTCCTACCCAACTTTGTCCAAAACTTTGACTCATTGTAACTTCTCCATACGGGCTTGGATTGGAGATCTATTCACACCATTGGAATCAGGATGATGAGTACTTTAACCTTAACCTAGTTTGAGAGCAATCCGACTACTTTGAATTTTGACCTATCATCAGCCCTTTTGGTCTCTTGAGGGTGTCTAGAGGCAATTGGATCAATCCTCTCCACTGTGGAGCTTTTGGTCCACCAAAATCATGAACATAATATACAACTGCTTTGTACCTTGTCTGCACCACAAGTGTCCTGAAAGGTCACCCTTCATTCTCCTTCACCTTTCTCCTTCAGAGCCATAAGCGATGAGACGACACCTGCATCTTCCGCAAACATGTATTACAATATTTTTTAAATTACATGCTTAACTAAGCAACCAATATATGACGCTATCATTCCCCACACTTGCCACGAGTTTATAACACATACTCAGTGGTCAAGTTTACATTAAAATGGAATCAATACCACAAATATTAATACAAGGCCAAAATATCATTGTTGCTTCATAAGTGATGGAAAACACATTGTTACTTTACATTTTAAATTACAACACATCATTTACAATTATGGCTAATACATATAGAAAAACAATTTCTTACTTAACAGAGTGAACCATGATGACTATAGAGGATTTGCTTGTTGAAATTTTTCACTGATTGGTTTATGCATGGACGCTTTGTCCTTCAGACAATGCTATGGATGGGGTCTCCAACACGTGGCTCTTTGATGGCCACTTCTCTCACAATAGCTGCAATGAGTATTCTTCCTCCATCACTACTTAACCAATTTCTTTCCCTACTGTGGAGAAGGCCTTTCATGCCTCATACTCATTCTTGTTTCCATTCTCTTCTAGAACTCAACAATGACATGGTTATTTAAACCACAAAAATTACAAGTTTTTATATGTCGTGACTTCCGTCCGTGATTATCAACATGCTTATAATCAAAATGAACTTGAGAATATGGAGACATGTTATACCTTTCTTGGTGGTCTCTAGTGTGACCATGGTGACGAGAGCTTACCTCAACTCTTTCACTGTTATGTGCACTATCATAGGATGATGGTGAAGTGTTCCCATCTATATCTTTCCCAGTGGGCTCAACCATGTATTGGGAGCTTCTGACAACTTCAAGCACTGTCCTTCAGTGTACACCAAACCTGCTAATCGGGGTCTTTGCACAATTTCCAATGGTTGAATAATGCCTTAGCCATTAATGCCAAGTCCTCCTCATTTGTATCCCATATTAGTGAGGAGTCGCATTCCAGTTACTGTAATGAGTATCTCCACTTTTCCCACAGAAATGATAGCATGTGAAGATGAAATCGAAGAAACATCAACATTTTTTACCTCAGATTTCGATGCAGAAACAGGTGATGATGGTTGTTTCAAGCCTTTGGTGTGCTTCAACTCCTTCAAGGCCTCTTCCACGGCTCGTAGTTGAAGCTACAACCTTTTCTTCTCTGATTTCTCTTCTTGGAGAATCCTTCTTAATTCAACATCATTTTCTCGAAGGCTCTGTTCATTGCAATTCAATTCTTCCAATGCCTGTTTTGTGGCTTGCAATCGAAGCTACAATCGCTACTTGTCCTCCTTCTCCTCTTGTAGAAGTGTTTTCAACTCATCGTTATATGCTGCTTGTTCCTTATAATCTTCATACAAAATCTCCATCCTTTCAGATGTCCTGAGCATGGCCCCATACATGTCTTTGACATCCTCCATTGCTGCACATTCAATTCTTATTCACGCTCACAATTCACATTAGCAAGAAGACCGCTCTGATACCACTTGAACTGGGTCCGTCAGCTACTGAGTTTACCCGTGATCTTTTACTTATGTGATGTATTAGAATTTCATTTTATCAAGGAATTAAGGAAACATGTGCTTATATAATTAAGAGGAGAAAATGTCAACAATCACTCAACAAAATGCAAGACGCTTAATAACGGAGTTCGTCAACTATGGACTATGTCTCCAGGCCTTGGTTTCTTGATGGTGTTGGCTAATTCATTTAGAGCTGGAAAATGTGATGATGTACATGGACGTTGTTTTCTTTTCATACAAGGAAATGTTCCCTCGACATGAGTGACAAAGTCTCTCCACGAGACATTCCCTACAAGTAACTCTCACTCATAAACAAACCTCCTATCATCATGACAACCTTACACATGGTGATAAAGAGTATCCTACCATCAAGGCAACAAATGGATCTCAGAACATAAGTGACCATCTGATCCAGGTGGATATTGGTGGCCCCTCAACTATTCCATTTGGACCCGCAACATCAATTCTTGTACCTTTTCACTTCCAATAGCTTACTATTTTTAGCAGGTTTTCGAGTCTTGCACGCCTACAGCCATTTTGGGGCATTAATGATCTAGGTGGATATTGGTGGCCACCAACCTATTCCATTTGAACCCCTACCATTAGTTCTTTCCGTTTTCAAGTTTTAGCACAACTTACTATTTTTGGTAGTTTTTTGGGTCCTAAACTTCCGGAGCTGTTTTGAGGCCCTAAACGACACTTTTTGGGAAAACGGGGAGCAACATGGGTGATCTACCATTGTTTCTCACTTAAAATTTGTAGTCCTCAGATAGATATTTATAACAAGCCATTGTTCATGTCAAATGAAGATCAGATGCCAAAGTTATGTCCCCGGGAAGTTGAAACACCAACTTACCCAAACGGGGCCCACAGTTTTGGCGCTTTATCTACTAGGGTTAGGTTTTTGGACGTTTCAGATTTTACATTGTTTCTCAACAATAAATAGGCCTTCAAGCCTCATTGTAACACAATTCAGGGGGTTGGTAGCTCGCTTGTTCTGATCATGTCTGTATTGTAACACAGTATAGGCATTGGTAGCCGACACATCTCTTCTCAGAGATAAGCATTTCTAGTACCCTAGCTACTCATTTCCATTATGTCTCATTGTAACACAGTTCAGAGGCCTATAGCCACAACATATCTTCTTAGAGATATGCCTACCAGTGCCCTAGCTATTCATTTCAGTCATTTGTTTTATTAATAACATGAAGAATTATTTCTGCTACATCTCTATGCTTACGGTTATATGTGTATTTTGTTGTGTTCCTACAAAAATCTGGATCAATGGTATCAGAGCGGGTCTGCTCTTTCTCTGTTTTTCTTTGTATGTCCCCAACACGATCAGGGTATAAGGATTTCGGGCTCGATCTGCCTCGCAAACCCCAACTACCCCCCATGGCGAAAGGAAAGAAAGACGAGGGAGCAGGAGATCTTATAAAAATATTGCTTGAGGAGGTGCTCGAGGAACAGAGGAACGCAATGATGGATTGCGTTTCCCATATCCTCCAATGGCTGCCCACCGATGACACATCTACATCCAGCATGTCTGCCAATAGATCCGCGACATCCTGTACAAATCCAATACCAAGCTCAGTAGAATTTCCCCCCCCCATGGAGGAACTTAACACAATGGAGACCATTTATTCCTAACGAGGGAGGAATGATCCAAGTGGATATCGGTGGCCCCCCACCTATTCCATTTGGACCCACAACATCAATTCTTGCAGCTTTTCACTTCCAACTGCTTACTATTTTTAGCAGGTTTTCGGGTCCTGCACGCCCATGGTCATTTTGCGGAATTAATGATCCAGGTGGATATTGGTGGCCGCTCGCCTATTCCATTTGAACCCCCACCATCAGTTCTTTCTGTTTTCAAGTTTCAGTACAATTTACTATTTTTAGCAAATTTTTTGGGTCCTGAACTTCCGGAGCCGTTTTGAGGCCCTAAATGACGCTCTTTGGAAAAACAGGGAGAAACATGGGTAATATATTGATGTTTATCACTCAAAAGTTTTATTCCTCAGATAGATCTTTCTAACGAGCCATTGAGCATGTCAAACGAAGATCAGATGCCAAAGTTACGTCCCCAGGAAGTTGAAACACCAACTTACCCAAACGAGGCCCACAGTTTTGGTGCTTCATCTCCTAGGGTTAGGTTTTTGGAAGTTTCATATTTTACATTGTTTCTCAACAATAAATAGGCCTTTGAGCCTCATTGTAACATATTTTAGGGCATTGGTAGCTGACACATCTCTTCTCAGTGATAAGCGCTACTAGTGCCCTAGCTCGCCTGTTCCCATCATTTTAGTTTTGTAACGTAGTTCAGGGGCTAGTAGCCATCACATCTCTTCTTAGGGATACACTGCCAGTACCCTAGATCATCTATTTCCATTATTTCTTTAATAGGCCTTTGAGCATCAATGTAACACAGTTCAAAGGCTTATGCACACAACATCTCTTCTCAGAGATACACTACCAACACCCTAGCTTATTTCCATTATGTTTGTAAGCCTATTTCAGTCATTCTTTTATTAATAAAATGAAGCACTATTTCGGCTGCATCTCTGTATCTATGGCTATATGTGTATTCTATTGCGTTGTTGCATAAATCCGGATCACCATCCATGATAAATACATATCACATGATATAAAAATCAAGATTCCGCACCATACATCAAGTAGCAATTGACAGGACATAAAACATCTCACAACAATAATCAATGAAGTACATGGCAACAACACTTCATATACCTCAACTCTGATGTTGGTTGAAGAATAGGTTTCTCAGCTACTGTATCTAAATACACCATCGAAGTCGTGATGTCGAATGGCACGAAATTGACTATCCACACTCTGAGTTCCAACACCATTACTCCAATCTGGAAAATGGTTGAAAAATATATTGTAGAAATTTGAATAACTGATATATTATTCACCGAGATTCTCCTATTCACACACTATTTTATCTTCATGCACAATACAGAATTTCTTCTACCATTGATCATTAATTGCGGAAATAAAAACAATCGCATGCGCACAAACCATAAACATTCACACATATGAACACAGTATTTCATGGGAAAGATTAAAGCTGAAAACCCCAACTATCTGTATATTATATGTCATAGATATCATGTAACAATCATTGTACAAAGCTCCTCACAAGCTCTCATCACAACCTCCGATTGCTACACACTAATCAAGCTAGATCTAGCTCCAATCTCTGCCACCTGATAGCCAGCCTCTATGGCATAATCAATGTTGTAGGATGGCTCATTAAATAACTTGAACCACTTGGCTTGTACTGCGCAATCCTCATGGGCTCCTCCAATCACTGGTTAGTGCAAATATGCAACAGTATAGTCACATCTGATAGTTAACCTGCTCTTTCAGATATCTCTGCACTGGTCTCCACTGAAACTATCCATGCACTGAAGTTAACTGATGTATTATTTAGTTGATTAATGAGTTTATAATTAGTGAATTAATTAATAATTAATTCACACCACTCTTCACTAGTGTATTAATCAGTTAGACTAAATACAACTAGTTCAACTATGTTTAGATTAATTAAACTGAACACAACTCCATTAACTCCTCAATCAACTCCACCAAACTCTCTCACATGAGTTCTAACTAAAGTCTCCATGCAATAGCTCCACTTAACCCCTAGGAATAGCGTAATTCCTTCTGTCAGCTTCTGTGCCACATCTGTGCACTTAACTGAAGTGCTCGAAGAGAATAAGATAATGTTTATATTCCAAATATTATTAAGAGGTAATAATATTCGACATATCTATTTTTAGACTGGAAATCTAAAAATAGATTCTGCCCAATATGTCTAAAAATAGAAGTCCATCTATTTTTATCCAACTTTACCAACCATCCACAAATAGCATCCTGCAACTCATAGAATATGATCGACATGTATAAAAATAGACTTGCGCCAAAAATAGCCTGCGGGCCCACTTAGTGAAGGCGACTCTTTTCACTAAGCTCATCGTCTTGTTGCAATCTCAACACTCCATCTCAACAAGATAGGGATTATCTGCCACCCCAATCATGCCTCTGTGGTATTTGAATTTTCTCGTCGTGAGCACCTTCGTCAAGATATCAGCATCGTGATCCTCCGTGGGAATATATGAAAGTAACATGATCTTCCGCTACACACAATCTCTGATATGATGATACCAGATATCAATGTGTTTAGATCTATCATGAAATTTCAGATTAACCGAGAGTTTAATGCAACTCTGATTATCACAATAAATCACAGTAGGGTCTAAGTGTGAATCAAACTACCCGACCAGGATCTTCCTCATTCATATAGCCTCGCATGCAGCCAAACTCGCTGCCATATACTCGGCCTCTGCTGAACTGAGTGCCACAGATCTCTACTTCCTGCTGTACCAAGAAACTGTTGTCGACCCGATACTAAAAATCCCTCCAGATGTGCTCTTTATATCCATTGGGCTCCCTGCCCAATCTGCATCCGTGAAGCCACACAGCTTCACCTCATCCGACTGTCTGTACCATAATCCATATCCCGATGTGCCTCTGAGATATCTCAATACATGCTTCCCCACCTTCCAAAAGAGCTTGGTAGGATTAACCATAGCTTGTGAAAGTTGGTTAACTGCATAGCATATGTCGGGTCGTGTATTGACCAGATACCTAAGCGACCCCGCCAACTATTGATAAACAGTTGCATCCACTACATCCGCCGGAGTAGCATCTTCCTTCGTCCAACCACCAGGAAGAGGAGTATCAACAGGCTTGCAGCCATGCATGTTGAACTTATCCAGTATCTCCCAGGCATACTTACCCTGATAAACAAACAGTCCACCACTGCGCTGCCAAATTTCCAATCCCAGGAAATAATGAAGGAGGCCCAAGTCCTTCATCTCAAACTCTTTTGCAAGATTAGGCTTGCATGAGAGTATCAACTGTTCATCACCAGTCAGTATCAAATCATCTACATAAAGTAAAATGATCAGGAACTTACCCTCCACCACTATCTGGTATAGGTTCAGATCCGCCTCACTCTTGGAGAATCCAAGTTCGATAAAATAACTGTCGATCCATGTGTACCAAACATGAGGTGCTTGTTTCAACCCATACAGCACTCTCTTGAGCCTGCACACATGCGACTCGTTGTTGAAGATCTCGAAACCTTTGGGCTACTCTATGTACACCTCGTCCTCAATCACTCCATTGAGGAACACAGTCTTCACATCCATTTGATGAATGTGCCACCCCATTTTCGCTGAGAGAGAAAGAATCGTTCATATGGAAGAATACCTTGCGACAGGTGCAAAGGTCTCCTCATAATCGATCCCCTCAATCTGTGAAAAGCCTTGGGAAAAAAATCTTGCCTTGTACTTCTCCACACTCCCGTCAGCTACTTGCTTCACTTTGTAGATCCATCTCAAACCCACCACTGATTTCCCTTCTGGCCTCGGGCAATTTCCCATGCACTATTTCTGACAATCGAATCATACTCTTCCACCATGGCATCTACCCATACGAGATCCTCCACAACTTCCTCGAAAGAGGATGGCTTTGTCACAATACATTGACTCATGAGAACCATGTATCTAGTGTATCTATCAGGTGACTGTCTTTATCTACGCTGTGATGTAGGTGCTCCTACAATCCTCTCTACATCTTGAGCCAGTCGCTCAGCTTTTGTAGTGCGCTTCCGCCCTCTGATGGTTGGTGTTGCATGAGTGGTCTCTTCCACTCCATGAACTTCCTCTTGTGGCTTATCCACATCTTGAAGCTCATCCATAGGAACTAATAGCTCCTCATCTGCATGCAAGTGTGGCTCCCTCTCAAGCAAACACTTCATGGCTTTCTCTTCATGAAATTTGATATCCCATCGCACAACAGTCTTACGACTGTCTGGAAAATACACATGATAGTTGTGGGGTGTATCAATGTACCCCACAAATATCCCAACCTCTGTAGTTGGCTCCAGCTTCTTCCTGGCATCCTTCGTCACATGAATGTAAACATGTGAACAAAAAATCATCAAATGGGAAATATCATGCCTCTTACCAGAAAATGCCTCCTCAAGTGTACTCATGCCAAGTATCCTGTGTTTACAACGGTTCTACACATATACTGCAGTATTGCATGCCTCAGCCCACAAGTGTATGGGAAGGCCCTGATGATGCAGCATCGCCCATGCAGCACCCACGATCGTTATGTTCTTCCACTCAGAAACCCCATTTTGTTGTGGGTTATGAGGTGCTATGTGCTCTCTTCGAATTCCTTCTGTGCTACAAAAGTCCTTGAATTCGCCAGAGACGAATTCACCACCATTGTCGCTCCTAAGAGCCTTCACCTACTTCCCCAATTCTTTCTCAACCAATGCCTTGAACTCAGAGAACTTTGAGTATGTCTCGCTCTTCTTCTGCATGAAGAAGATCCAGCACTTACGAGAAAATTCATCAACAAATATCACATATTACCTGTGCTTTGCTGTCGAAGCTACTGAGAAAGGTCCACACACGTCTGTGTGAATTCTCTCAAGGATCATCGTGGCACGATTATCCTTCTCGTGAAAGGTGGCTTTCACAAATTTTCATAAGGTACACCCCTTGCACTGATCTGACTACACAAGAGTACCCTTAGGAAGCCCAATAGAAATTTGCTGCAGTATCTTCAAAGCTCCATTGTGAAGGTGGCCCAATCTCCGGTGCCACAACTCGCCTTCATCCCAGCTCACCACTCGTTCTCCCTTGCCTACCATTGCTGCACAACCATATACCTACAATTGATAAAGGTTCTTAACTTGAACCCCTATCCGCCGGGTCTCACCAGTTGCCTTACTGCTTAGGAAAGCCTTTCCCTCGTGAAAGACAACATCATATCCCTTGTCTTCTAACATCGCCACAAAGATCAGATTCTTCTTCAATCCTGGAACATGCATCAATTCCTTCAATATGAAGTGTTTACCAGACTCCCTCTCAAAGGAAATGGTACCGATATTGGTCACACTATATCTACCATCATCGCCCATCTCGGTGTGCACTCCAAGATCTTTCTCATCCAGATCAGTAAACAAATCTCGATCTCCTACCATGTGAAAAGATGCACCACTGTCAAGAAACCACACTGAATGCATCACACTTGAGACGAAGCATGCGATCAACAAAAAATCCAGCTCAAACTACGAGGCTAAGGCCTCTCCAGCTACAGTTCCAGCAGCCTGCTTATTTTTCTTCTTTTGTGGACAACTAGTGGCATAATGTCCGTGTTGGTGACAGTGAAAGCACTTCACCTTGGACATGTCCTGCTTCTTGCCTTTCGCACCGGATTGAGAAGCATACTTCTTGCTCTTCCCCTTCTTTGCTTTGGCAGCCAAAGCACAATTCTCTTCATCTAAGTTCTTTGATGAAGATCTGTCCCTGATACTTCGCCTTATCTCCTCTTGCACAAGATCCAACCAAACTCACTCCCATCCTGGCAATTTCTCCCGACCATTGACAAAGTCCTGATAGGAATGCCAAATCTTCAGAAGCCTAAGGAGAGACAAGCTCACCAATTCCTTGTCATCAACAGTAACCCCCACACTTCCTAGCTCATCCCTGCATTGGATGAACTTCATGAGGTACTTTGGCATACTGTAGCCTTTCTCCATTTTTATGTTTCTGAGTTTATCCTTGAGCACCAACTTCCTCTAGTTTCTCTTGCTTTGGAATAAATCTATCAAAGCTTTCCACATCAAGAATGGATAAGCTTTACCATGAAGGCTGGACACTATGTGATCCTTCACACCTTCCAACAGAATTCTTCGACACTTTGTTGTCTTCTTTTGCCATGCGTCAAGTACGACAGCATCAGTAGAAGTAGGTTTTCGAATTTCTGCATCTATGAACTCCTTTAACCCATTGTCATCCAGCACTGCCTCCATCCTGTCCTTCCATGCAATATAATTCAAGCTGCCCTCAAGGGCATACTCCAATCACAATCCGTTGAAAGACATCTCAACTTCGACACCAAGAAAACACTGCTGAAAATTCGAATTCCACCAGCACAAAACTCAACCGCTTTGATGTTTTGTAATTGCTCCAATGATCAATATCGCTCTGATACCATGTAGAAATTTTGAATAACTGATATACTATTCACCGAGATTCTCTTGATCACACACTAGTTTATCTTCATGCACAATACATAATCTCTTCTACCATTCATCATTAATTGCGGAAATAAAAACAATCGCATGCGGACATTAAAACCATAAACATTCACACATATGAACACAATATTTCATGGGAAAGCTTAAAGCTGAAAACCCAAAATATATGTATATTATATGTCATAGAGATCATGTAACAATCATTGTACAAAGCTCCTCACAAGCTCTTAGCACAACCTCCGATTGCTACACACTAATCAAGCTAGATCTAGCAAAACACATGTTCCAATCTCTGCCACCTAATAGCCATTCTATTAATGATAAATGTTGTGGATGGCTCATTAAATAACAGAACCACTGACTTGTCTTTAGCAATCCTCATGGAAATATAAATATTTGGTTGTTGCAAATATGCAACAGTATAGTCACAACTAATAGTTAACCTGCTCTTTCACCTATTTCTAAAATAGTCTCCACTGAAACTATCCATGGACTGAAGTTAACTAATGCATTCTTTAGTTGATTAATGAGTTTATAATTAGTGAATTAATTAATAATAAATTCACACTCTTCACTAGTGAATTAATCAGTTAGACTAAATACAACTAGTTCCGTATGTTGAATTGATTCATTTGAACACAACTCTAATTAAAATCTCAAAATCAACTCCACCAAACTCTCTTGTGATTCTAGCGAAGTCTCATGCAATAGCTTAACAACCCTGGAATAACAATTATACAGCTAGGCTCTACATTACCATCCATACACTTGTACAGGCTCCAGAAAATTAGACAATGTTTATAGTCCAAATATTATTAAAACTAATAATATTAAACCATATCTATTTTAAATGCAGAAATCTAAAAATAGATTCTGCTAATATGTCAAAAATAGAAAGTCATCTAACAAACAACAAACCCCAACCATCCACAAATAGCATCCTGCAACTCATAGAATATGATCGACATGTCTAAAAATAGACATAGTCTAAAAATAGACTTGCACCAAAAATAGCCTGCAGACCCACTTAGTGAAGGTGACTGTTTTCACTAAGCTCATCATCTTGTTGCAATCTCAACATATATGGCTCATATGGAAAACCTGAGTGCATCGCTGGATTCGTGTTGCCGAGAGGTGTAGGATTGATTATCAATTTTCTGAATTCTAACTCGGTCGAAATTTTGGCCATACAAAATCTTTTAGATTCCCCCTTATTTTCCTCCAATATGCCACTCCATGGTGGATTGGAAAATCTACAACTCAAAATAGGAATCTGATCTCACCATTGAGATCCTTGCCAAATTATGAGAAGAATCAATATAAAGTTGACATCATTCTGACTCTGGTGAATTTTGGCCTCTAAGGAATCTGGAAGATTCCCTCAAGGTTCTCAAAGATTCTCTTCTACGGGACATCTGCAGATCTGATGCTCAAAAGGAAAATCTAACCTCGCCATTTCATTCCCTACAAAAATTTGAGAAAAAATATTGTAAATTGGAATGCATTTTGACAAAGAGAAATTTTACCTCCCAAAGAATCTTTGACCATCAAAGGAATATTCTTTGTCTCGAACTGCATGTCATCATTATGCCTCCTAAAGTTGTGTCATGGTTCTACTATATGGAACCACATTCTCCGTTCTATCCTCGGGCTCCTTCCTCCCGTTTCATTCTTCCTCTGTACTCCGTTCGGCCCCGATGCCCTGCGAATGAGGCTTTATATATTATACGGAGGGCGATGTTACCAACGCAGGTTTTCTAGGCCCTCAGTAAGAGAGTGCAATAAGAAGCATGGGTTCGGGGGATCAAATCTCGCCCATGCCAAACTCAACATAACTCTTTGGCATGTTTAACAAAATTGGTTTATTTTTTTATAGCCTTTGTTTAAACTGCCTATAACAAATATTTGTTTTGTTTTAGATATATGTTGGTTGGGGTCGTAATATATGTTGGGGTTTATGGTTCTGCCGGCAGGCCGGCCGGCTATTAAGTCGAGTGGTTTCGACACCCATTGGAGCCATGGATTAACGCTTTACATGTTGTGACATTATATGTTGGTATATATATGTTGTAGCAGTTTGGGTGGGTGGGGTCCGCCAACCACAGCCCCGACCCAACCCGTATCTGTGACATGTTGTGGGTTCCATCATATATATGGTGGATCATTTGATTATGTGGTGGCGTTCCAGCAGGGGTGGTGGGGTTGGTAACCCACCCCCTAAATAATAATACTTATTTTTTCAATTTTATGATATGTAACCATGTGGTGGGGAGGCGGGGGTGGTGGACCGCTACCCCCACATTTTTACATTTTTTTTCGATTTTTACAATATAATGGTCATTTTTTTCATTTTAATGAAAATAAGGGTTATTGGGAAAATAAATGAGGTCACAATTTAGACCTTTTTCGAGATCTAGGTTCCTTGCCAGTTGACGGTGATTTTGTGGGATAGTTAAACATGGCCCTTGCCCAACTTTGACCAAAACTTTGACTTGCTCTAACTTCTCCATACGGGCTCAGATTGGAGATTCGTTCGCACCGTTGGAATCAGGGTGCCCAGTTCTTCAACCTTAACCTGGTTTGAGAGCAATCTGACTACTTTGAATTTTTACCTATCATCTACCCTCTTAGTCTCCTCAGGGTGTCTCGAGTCACCTGGATCATTAATAGAGGAAAATAATGGTTTAAGATCCAAAATGAGGTTTTCTAAACTTAATGACCCTGAACAAGGCCTTGAACCATGACCTTTGTGGTCATTATTATCGTTTACATAAGGAAAATGGTTCTCGAGTTTTATACAATGGATGGTGGATTAAAAAAAAATCCTTTATGCCCTAAAAGAAGCTTCTCAAACTCAATAGTATTGAGCGTGGCCTCAAAGCATCACATAAATATTCTCTAGATATTTACCATTTATGAAGGGTGCTTGGGCACCATTAATATGTTTATGGACGGTCCTTTGAAAACATTAATATGTGTGGGGTATCTTTGTCATCATTAGTATGTTTTTCACACACAAAAAAAGAAGAAGGTTGCAATGGCTATATAATGGTTAGAGGGTGAAAAAAGTACAAGCCCAAAATAAAGCTTCTCAACTTCAATGGCTATGAATAGGCTTGAAACCACCACATTAATTATCTTGAAAGGACTTTTGACCACAAATTAGGATATGGGTACTTCAATTTTTTACTTGTAATGCATATGGACTTTAAGCTTTCACCATGGCTTGGGGAGGAAAAGCATGGAATTAGGTCCTAACTGAAAATTACTTATAGTTGATAAATAAAAGCAAGGCCTTTAAATTAGAACATGCCCATTAATAGCATACTTTTAATAATAGGAATGAGTAAAATAGTTTAACCATAACCCAACAAGGAAAAGAACATTCTCATACACTAAATGAATCATTCTTATATGCCATGCCCATAAACAATGCATCCAACAAAGAATATGGATGAGTGAAAAAAGTCAGTACCCTATTCCATAAATGATGATTGCTCATACTCAATTACCATAAATAACGCCTCTAAGAATATAGATACAATGAATATGGTTTGTACGTAAAGATGGGCCTTAAACCCCCTCCCATGATTAGGGGAGAAAGACAGCGACCAGCTAATCTTCTTGAACTTGATGTTAAGAAGGTCTCCAGCCACCACAAAGATCCAACCACTCTAGGGATCGTTGGCCTCTGATGGGTATGTGGCACTATTAATATGTTTTGGACAATACGAATTATTAAATGATTATTAGTCCTGACTATTGAAAGCTTTGCTTTCACTGTCAGGTTTACTCATGTTTCTCCCTGACATCATTCATTTATGTTGAGAGTAAATTTGTGCGTCAGTGGGCACACACCAGCCCCATTTTGGAGAGACACAACGAAACATGGAACAGTTAATTCGGAGAACACGTTGACGACTATATTAACTCCACATTAATATTTCATATTTCATATGGAAGGCATTGCAACAAACATATTCATCGCTTATAAGAGTTTCCATTACTGTTCCTCGGTGTAGCAAGAATCGCGACTGCCCAGCCTCCTCTCATATCATCCCATCATGACCGATTCAGCACATCCCATTAGACGCTGCCAGCACTGTTTTCCTGTCAACCGAAAAGAGGCAAGGCAAGACAGCTTCTGGCATGTGCACCGAACTGCCACAGCCAAACACTGCCGAATTTGCAGACCTTTTCGACTGGTACGGAGCTGCCCAGGACCGAGAACGGGAGAGGCTCCAAAAGTAGAATGGATTCGAAATTACAAGAAAACTCTCTGCAAAAGTTGGAGACAGTTTCGACTGGTAGGGAGCTGGCGCAGAAGGTGAACAAGGGAGGCCCCAAATGTAGAATGGATCCCGAATTACAAGAGATAAAAGGTTTTATGGAGCTTCGTTTTGAGTTCAGAAAGGACCAGCTGACCCCGCAATTACTTGTTCTTCTTCCTGGATTGAAGCGATTAGTCGATCATGAAAATAGCACCCAGATTTTAGGGTTCGAAGAATCGCCGTTGGAAAACTGGGAACTGCCAAACCTAAATGTGGCAGACGTGGATATGAAAGAACATGTCAAGCTCTGGGCTCGGTCTGTGGCTTCAACTCTGAAATGAAATGTTGTTGTGCACATAATGCCCACATGCCGACATTTCTGTTTAAATGTCAACCTTTTCATGCAGTAAAAGTGAGATATAGTTTTTGAAATATTACATGCTTTTTTCATCTCATTGATCTCGAATAGGTTCCGAGCTCAAACATAACGGAAGTGGATATGAAAGATCTTATTAAGCTCTGGGCTGGATGTGTGGCTTCAACTCTGAAATGAAATGTTATTGTGCACATCATGTCAAGGTTCTGTCTGAATAGCATCTTTGTGATGCAGTATAAGCAAAGTTATGTATTTTCGGATGGGAGGGCAGGATTTACCATATATTTTCAATCGTGCATCTGAATTGTTAGGGTTTTGTTTCTAAATATACTATGGTTTTTTCTTGCTCGCTTCCTATTTTAACCACTTCATGGCTGGGCTGACAGGGTGGGGTTAGAGATTCCCAATTTACAAACACGCTTAGATCAGTAATGGTTTGAATGATAATTGTAGTAACTCATCACCGAGTGGTTTGAATGGCGTCTCCAATATTCCACCAAGTAGTACAATAGGAGCTGTAATAGGGGAAAAGCCTAGTAGACGAAGATTAGTCGTAGTAATCTCATGCAGCAAAATCAGGGCAGGGCATACCTCAAGCAAACGCTAAATCTAAATCTGTGATTTGATCGAAGCACATTGGAAACTATGCTCAATTCATTAAAGATCATGCAGTCATTGTTAAATTTCTCGATATATGGCACCCTTGATGAGCTGACATAAATGGGATCAAAGCTCATTGCAAAACCAAAAAAATGTATTGGCATCAAGCTTGGCTCCAAGTTCTTTTGACCAACATCTTTGAGCTCCAGCGCTATAGGGAAAGAATCTTTGAAAATGAATCCCACTCCAAAAAATCTATCGTGACAAATGATATTTCACCTACACCCCTACTCAGATTTGTTTGTATTTGCTTCCACGAAAACAATGGGTTTAAAACTACTTAAAGGTATTGGGCTATATGCGGAAGCATGCCAAATCCTAGATTGTTTCATACTGGTACGTGAATTTGTTCATTCCCTCAAATTTAATAAAACTTGACTGCTTATTGAACATGCTTGTTGAGCTTGACATCTCCAGAGATTTTGATAAACACAACTAGAAATACACCCACTATGTCCTTCACAATCATGGATTTCACCTCTTTTGATAAACACAACTAGAAATACACCCACTATGTCCTTCAGAATCATGGATTTCACCTCTCTTGGATCAACTAGATCTATAATATCATCTCTCTTATTTCTTTTTCCACCTTGGTTGATGTCTCCCTTTCTCTTCCATCTAGGACTTCTAGAGGCATTAGTTAGACATACCATATATATCATTTCATATTAATTTTTATGGGTCAAACGCTTGGAAAAAGCCTAGAGTAGCTTTAGTATCTTGGTGTATTAATGGAATTAAGTTGCTTAATAACCCCCTCACTACCTTAGAAAATAAATTTGTTGATCATACTTTGTTGATGTGATACCCTTGCATTAAAGAAGTTTATGTTTTTGATAAATATTTAGGTGATTTGATGGAAACCCACCTTCATTAAAGATGAAAAATATGATATTTTTGTCTTCCACACCTCTATGCTATTCAACTTACATTTGTTACATCTTAGACTTCACTCAAAACTCCCTTCCAACCAAATATTTTGCACCCCCACTCATTAATTATGCTTTCAAGAACTTCTTACAAGATGACCTAGTCTATTCAATTGATTCTCTCATCTTAGACCTTCCACTTTTTGAATATTTCTAGAAGGACTATCTTTCTCAAGTTTTTCATCAAATCCATCCACCTTTACCTTTTCATTAACTTGGCATCCACTTTTACCTTTTCTTTACCTTAGCATCCCTTATGAGAATTTTAAAAACAAATAATTATATCCAAAAAAAACTTCATATGGAGAGTCTCAAAGGATGCAATGAAATGGACTACAGTTGTGTGGCGCATGTCATGTACCTCTAAGCTAAGAGGATGTCTTGAGGTATTAGTGTTTGAGATCAAGAAACACATAGTAGACTTTTGGGAGCCAAAAATATGTGGATATGGTTATGAGGAAAATATTAATGCTTGAGCACTTTTTGGAAATATAAATGTGATAATGATCTAAAATAAATATCAACACTCGATCTAATCTAAATCAAAAGCCACTATCTATTTTTTCCTATCTCGATTGTAGTTGAAAACACAAATATGTCATCAAAATTCACAGTTTCTAGGAATTCCTCAAAGGCTGATCAATCATGAGATCAGACAGTTTCCCCATGACATGGACAGTATTAGGGTCTTTAGGTTTTCTTCCAGGATTTTTTACGCACAAATCCCTCACTTTTTTTATCATAGATAGATACTTCCTTAAGAGCCTGTAATAGCGGAATCCGCACATATAAATTTTGGAGTTCCTTAAGGAATTTGGATTCAGATTGTGAGGCTGGCTTGGTTTTAGTTAATCTTTGAGGGTGTGGAGGATTTTGAATGTTAACAGTTGAGTCAGCTATGATAGATGCACCAGCCTTGCTCAGGTTGGATGCTATAGAAAAAATACACCCTCCCAAGTTGGCTGCTACAGGCGTAATAGTGGGTGTTGTATTAGTTGTTACATGTGTAACAGTTGCCTCAAAATCACCCATATCCTGTCTAGGTGACTCACATTCTTCAGTAAAAATGGGAGTATGTTCAGGTCTGACTACTTTCCGTGATCGAAGTTGAACCTCGTTAAGTCCAATAGGAGTAATAAGATAAGTCTGGAGGGTAACCAGAGCATCCATGCTCTGGACTTCCTTAATGTTCGGATTGGGGTTAGGTTGCACAGGTAATTGGGGTCAGACAGAAGGTGTAGCATTTTGAATAGAAGGCAGTTGTAACTGTTATTGTATTGGTAGTGCAGGGGGTACTAAAACTTAGCCATTACTTCTCCAATTCTGACCCCTAGTATTGGGTTGTGATGGAGGATATTGCGTTCGTGGAGGAGAAGACCACTGGTTCCATGGTGAAGGAAATTGTGTTGAGGAAGGAGTAGGATACTATCATGGATATTTCTGACTATTATAAACATTATTCCAAGGATAAAAAGAGGAAAAATCTGAAGTCATACCTGTAGGTCCTAGCTACCATGGTCTCTTTGATCTAATGAAATAAGAAGACTGGAAATCCTCCCTTGATTCTTGAAGTACAACCTTCAGTCTGGGAAATTCAGGACATTGATTCATAGAATGTGCCAACTCACAGATATTGTACAAGCTGGTACTATTCATTCCACATTCTCTTTCCAAATTTTTCATTTTTCATCAGGGAAAAAATATTACTAAGGCTACTTCAACTTCTTCTTGTGCTTTATTAACTTCTACAGTAGTGATCTTGGCAGAGAGAGTGCTAAGGAGGTTGGTTTCTAAATCCTCAAACAGGTTTCTGATCTCTCCTCTCGTTACTCCTCAACTTGTGGACTTTTGTATCCGGACTGAAGGATCTTGAACTGAACTTCTCCCCTTGACTGATCCTCTTGAGCTACGTGGGTAGAGCTTCATTATTTCATTAAGTGGTTCTTGTGATATGTCTCCTTTTCCAAAAAAATTCAGATGCTCCAGACAGTCATCCCTTATACCTCTTAAGAATAGTGGCTTTAGAATTTTCGAGTCTAGGTTACTGAACTTAGATCTTTGTAAATTGTAATGAAATCGCTCCACATAGTCATCTAGGCTCTCTTCCTCCTGTGAAATCCTTAAGATCTCTTGCTTCAAATCCCTGGTTCGACAGTAATCCTGGTACTTAAAGAGAAAATCCTCTCGATTGTTAATCAAGGTTGTCATTAATGTCAATGTGGCATTGACCAAGATGTCAATATTCTTGATAAGCCCGGTTCTAGATGATGATGCCATGACTCTTGGTTGACTAGGATACTATCAATGAAGATGTCAAGTCATGAAGAAGTCAAACCCCTAATGAAGGAAGCACTAAGTAGTTGATCTAATTTTGAATACACGTGATGATGATGACATGGTTGGAAGATTAGATGATGACATGGAAGATCTCATTTGATGGTTGGAAGTCTATCTTGCTATCTTGGGACTTTCCTAATGATGAATTTTCCTATGTCATATCACTGCACTATGACATGAATACATGATGACACTATGATGAATCACTTGGTGACATAAGATGACATGGAGGACCTCATGATGACATGGAAATAATATAAAAACATAGTTGCAATCATAGAAATGAAGAAGGCCTAATGACCTCTTGCTGTCCCAATCACTTTCTACACATAAAAATTCAAGGAAAGTTATAAAGAAAAATAATTTTTTTCATCTTGGAAGCAGCGTATCCAATGAGTCCTAGACCATATGAAAGAAGAATTTTTCCCCTTTCCAACGAGCCTTTACTTTCCCTGAAAATCTCAACGGTTGATGAGATATGGAATTTTTAAGTCAACGAAAATTAACCATAGCATTGAGCCAACCTATCCTTGTCCTTCATGTCGACCTATTTGAAGAGAGGTGTCCTTTCATTTTTGTTGTGCGAAAATCACTATTTATTAGAGTTTTCAGCTCATTCTTTACACATGAATTTAGCCAACACCACAGGAACTCAGCTATCATCACAGGAATAGAAGAGCACTGTTCACAACTCGTGAACACAAGGGAGAAAGGATTATAATGAATTAAGGTTGGGTTAGAAATAGTTTCAGCATGAGATAATTGACCTTGGCCTACATACTTGAAACAATAAATGACTCATGTAGTGACCCTTTGAGATTCAGTTTCTTTATACACTCCTATAGATCGAAATTGTGGACAAACAACAAGACTCTTGGATCTCTTACTATAGTGCTTGGACTATCATAGAACCTCAGACATGTGATCATCATATAGCCTCGAGTCAACTTTATAATGGTGAACTAAGGTATGCAGAACTATATGATAGGGATACTTATGTGATAACATTACATCATTGAGAATGAGAAGGGTTAACATTTGAAGAAGGTTTTTATTGAAAGTTGTCCTTATTGAAGAACTACAGTGAAGAAGTCTCTATTTTATTGAAGCAATCTCAGGCCTTACTGAAGCAGTCTTCAGAAGTAGATTGGGATCACTGTCTAAAGCAATATTAGACCTTGGACAGTGAATAGAGAAGAGCTCGGAGCATAGGACAGAGAGGAGCTTGGAGATTTGGACAAAGAAAGATCACTCTCACATGGACCTTTGGCAACAGACTTGTTTTGGGCCTCTTGGAGATTGTCTCTATCAATAATATAAATTCTAAGACTAAAGTCGACCATAAGGAAGAATTTAGATTTTGTAGTAGACTTTTCTCAACTATATTTTCAGTCTTTGAGAAGACCTTTCTAAATAGTATACTCAGCCTTTTTTTGGAGCAGTTTCTCACCTTTACTTGGAACAGGACCTTCGGATTTTTGAAACGCAGAACCCGTCCTATTTCTCAGCATTGTTGAAGTCTTGATGAACCTTTCGAAGACATCTTGGAGTACCTTGAAGACATCTTGAATATTTTGGAGAAATACCTTGCTGGGCCCTTGTGAGAAGATCTTGAGAAGTCCCTTGAAGAGGCTTAGAGCGGGTGCAAAACAAGGACTTCTCATTCTAGACACACAGAAGATTTGTGGAAATCATTGGAGACAATAATGCATTAATGAAGCCATCATGAGGTAACTCGGAGGAGTTGATTGGGTATCATGAAGAGCAGTGGTGACACCTTCTAAGAGATCAAGGTTGTCATTGATAATTTAATGTGGAGACTACAGTGAAGACTAAGTGAAGATTGTCAAGGGTCATTGCAGAAGGTATTGGGAGCTGTAACGAATCATCAAATATATCTTAACGAATTGAAGATAGAGGTTGGAGCCTCATAGAGACAAGGTTGGTGCCTTGGAAGATATGGTTGGAGCCCTAGAGGATAGGATTCCTCAAGAGACCAAGTTGGAGCCTGTACCAGATATAGGGTTGGAGCCCTTGAGGTTGGTGCCTTAGAATTGACAAGGTTGGAGCCTTGGAAGTCCAAGTCGGCGCTTGGAAAATACAGGTTGGAGCCTGGGAGATTGAAGATTGGTGTCTTCATCTAGGGTTGGAGCCCTACATATATTGTACTTGATTTATTCTAGAGAAGAAATCAATAGAAGCATTTATTCTTATTGTTCATTTTGTGCTCTAAATATAAGTGATCTAACTGGTAAAAATAACAATTGAAAAGAAATAAAGATTCACCCCCCTCTCTGTATTTCCAACAATTTGTATCAAAGCCATTACCTTCACTCAAAGCCTAACATCTTGAAGGTTGATCATTAGAACACAAATGGCAAAGCCAAGAAAGAAATTGTCCAATCCTCCTAAAGACATGTCTTCCTCAACCATTGAAATTGAAGTAAATCAATTTGCGAAGGCTTCATTGTTCAATGGAAACTTTGATATATGGGTGGCAAGAATGAGGAATTTCTTGAAGACTGAAGGAATTGAAGTTTGGAAATCAGTGATTACTGATAGCATGTTGGAAGGAGAATCCAAGGAGTATAATACAAGAGAAATGAAAGCAATCTTCAATGGGCTACCTGATTCTATGAAGGCCAATTTGGAAAAATGTTCATCAGCAAAAGGCATATGGGACAAACTTCATGATCTTCACTCAAAAGGAGCATTGACCATGAACTCTAGTCTAGAAGATGATGGAAAACAAGAAGGAAATCCAAAACCCATCAAGGAAGCTGAAGATAACAGAGATGGCAACAAGGCTAAAGAAGACCTAGAAGATGAAGAGAACAAAGAATACTTTGAAGAAGATCTCCTGAATAAACTTATGGCTTCCATGGAAGAGATTAACGGTTTGAAAAAGGAAAATGAGGAACTTAAGAAGAAAGCGCAAGATGGTAACCAAGACGAGACAAGGAAGGAAGTCGACTTTGTCAAGCTTCAAGAACAAGAAAGACATGAGGAGCTCGCCAAACTTAAAGAGGAATTTCATCAAAACAAAAGAAAGCATCATGAAGAAGTCATATCTTTGACAAATCAATTGGATAATGCAAAGAAAAGGGAAGAAACTTTGTCAAGACACCTTGAACAGATACTTAAGAGTTTGAACAATCTAGAAGTAGAGATTGGTCAATACAAGGAAGAGGTCTCTTCTCTTAGATATCAACTAGAAGAATCAAGGAAACAAGCACATGGAGCCAAGAAGGTGATGGAAACTTTGGCATTCATAGAAGGAAAGGTTAATAAAGAAGAAAAGGAGAGAAACACCATGATATGCCAACTAGAAGAAAAGGATGAATAAATCTTGAAACTAAGATCAGACATCAATATTCTCAAGGCCGAAACATGTGAAGCTACAAGAATAAAAGAAGAAATGGAGAGTAGTCTAGCAAAGGAGAATGAAGAAGTCTTCATAATGAAATCAAATGTCATCTCCCTTAAAATCGAAGCACATGAAGCAACAAGAATGATGGAAGAAATGAAGAAGCAACTAGTTATGAAAGATGAATATTGTGAAAAGTTGAAAGGAGAAATTATATTTCTTAAAAAGGAAGTTGACTTGCTGAATAAGAACTTGAAAAGCTCTCAAACCCTAGATGACATCCTAAGTCATCAAAGGTCCCCCCTTGATAAATCAGGTCTTGGCTATGCAGGTGAATCCTCAAGCAAGAATGATAATGCTTCAAACAACAAATATGTGAGGAACCTAGGAAGAAATGTTGATGCTCCCTATTCCAGCAAAGGAAAGGAGAAGAATCAAGACAACAATGAAAGAAATTCTACTCCAAGGAGACTTGCATATGGTGTCAAGGATACAAAAGGAAATGAATATAATCAAAGAATCCCAAGGCAAAAAACTTCAAAAGTACTTCAAGGAACTCTTCATCTCCCAGGCACCAAAGTATATTTCTTGGATATTGCTATCCTTGTACAAACTTTGGGCACGTGGGAAAATATTGTAGGGCATATCACAAAGACAAATATAATGGTCCCTATCAATCTCCTCGAAGCAATTTTTCAAGAAGAAGTCATGATTTCTTATTCATGAACAAGATAGAGTGCTTCAATTGCCATAACATTGGACATATGGCACATGATTGTAATTTGACTTGAGCCCCTACACAAGCTAGAACCATGAAGAGAAGAAATTTACACAAGTATGGAGAAGGAAAAAACATGAATTCGGAAGTTGCTTGAACACTCAAGTCATCAAATCATGTTGTTGATTTGATGAAGACATCTTTGGTAGATGTGATATTCCAATTATTCGATGATGAAACCCTGCCAAAAAGAGACGATGCATATAGTTACAGGGAGTTTGTGATTGTTGAGTATTCTTGCAGAAAGTGATACGTGAGTGGGCCCTATGAAATCCTTGATGAGTTACACATGGAAAATCTTGATAAATCATCTCTCAGATGTAACTCCACTGAAGAAAAACATGATTTTGTGATGATGCCTTCTACTTGATCACACAAGGTGAGTAATCCTTCATGAGCTAAAGGAATTTGTCCAGACAGGGGGAGATGGTACAACACATGAAGAAATACAAACACATCTATCATGGAACATATTTCTAGAAGAAAAAGAACCGTGGCAGGGGGAGTAACATACCTATGAAGGACTATAATTCATGAAGAAAAGAAGAAACTTGACAGGCGAAGTATTTGGGCACCTCATTTTCCATTGATGTCAAAGGGGGAGAGAGATTAGAAGGGAAAGAATATTGCCATCAATGACAAAGAGGGAGATTGTTATTCAAGGTTGTCATTGATTTCAATGTGGCATTGACCGAGATGTCAATATTCTTGAGAATCCTGGTTCTAGATGATGATGCCATGACTCTTGTTTGACTAGTATACTATCAATGAAGATGTCAAGTCATGAAGAAGTCAAACCCCTAATGAAGGAAGCCCTAAGTACTTGATCTAATGTTGAATACACATGATGATGATGACATGGTTGTAAGATTAGATGATGACATGAACTATCTCATTTGATGGTTGGAAGACTATCTTGCTATCTTGGGACTTTCCTAATGATAAAGTTGCCTATGTCATATCACTGCACTATGACATGAATACATGATGACACTATGATGAATCACTTGGGGACATAATATGACATGGAGGACCTCATGATGATGTGGAAATAATATAAATACATAGTTGGAATCATAACAATGAAGAAGGCCTAATGACCTGTTGTTGTCCCAATCACTTTCTACACATAAAAATTCAAGGAAAGTTATAAAGAAAAATAAATTTTGTCATATTGGAAGTAGCATATCCCAATGAGTCCTAGACCATCTGAAAGAAGACTTTCTCCTCTTTCCAACAAGCCTTTACTTTCCTTGAAACTCCCAACGGTTGATGAGATATGGAATTTTTAAGTCAAGGAAAATTAAGTATAGCAGTGAGCCGACCTATCCTTGTCCTTCATGTCAGCCTATTTGCAGAAACGTTTCCTTTCATTTTTGTTGTGCAAAAATCAATATTTATTAGAGTTTCTAGCTCATTCGTTACCCATCAATTCAGCGAACACCACAAGAACTCGACTATCATCACAGGAATAGAAAAGCACTGTTCACAACTCATGAACACAAGGGAGAAAGGATTATAATGAATTAAGGTTAGGTTTGAAATAGTTTCAGAATGAGATAATTGACCTTGGCCTGCATACTTGAAATAGTAAATGAATCATGCGGTGAACCTTTGAGATTTGGTTTCTTTATACGCTCCTGTAGCTCGAAATTGCAGACAAACAACAAGACTCTTGGATCTCTTACTGCAGTGCTTGGACTATCACAGAACCTCGGACATGTGATCATCATATAACCTCGGGTCAACTTCAGAACAATGAACTAAGGTATGCATAAGTGTACGATAAGGATACTTTTGTGATAACGTTACATCATTGAGAATGAGAAGGGTTAACATTTGAAGAAGGTTTTTATTGAAAGTTGTTCTTATTGAAGAACTACAGTGAAGCAATCTCAGGCCTTACTGAAGCAGTCTTTGGAAGTAGATTGGGATCACTGTCTAAAGCAATCTTAGACCCTGGACAGTGAATAGAGAAGAGCTCGAAGCATAGGACAGAGAGGAGCTTGGATATTTGGACAAAGAAGATCACTATCACATGGACCTTTGACAAAAGACTTGTTTTGGTGCTCTTGGAGATTGTCTCTATGAATAATATAAATTATAAGACTAAACTCGGCCATAAGGAAGAATTCAGATTTTGTAGCAAAATTTTCTCAACTATATTTTCAGTCTTTTAGCAAACCTTTCTAAATAATATACTCAACCTTTTTTTGGAGCAATTTCTCACCTTTACTTGGAACAGTACCTTCATATTTTTGAAACACAGATTCCGTCCTATTTCTCAGCATTGTTGAAGTCTTTATGAACCTTTTGAAGACATCTTGGAGTACCTTGAAGACATCTTGAAGATTGTGGAGAAATACCTTGTTGGGCCCTTGTGAGAAGATCTTGAAAAGTCCCTTGAAGAGGCTTAGAGCAGGTGTGAAACAAGGGCTTCTCATTGTAGACACACAGAATATTTGTGTAGGTCATTGGAGACAATATTGCATTGATGAAAGCCATCATGAGGTAACTCGGAGGAATTTATTGGGTATCATGAAGAGCAGTGGTGACACCTTCTAAGAGATCAAGGTTGTCATTGATAATGTAATGTGGAGACTATAATGAAGACTAAGTGAATATTGTCAAGGCTCATTGAAGAAGTTATTGGGAGTCGTGAAGAATCATCAAATCTATCCTAACGAATTGAAGTTAGAGGTTGGAGCCTCATAGAGACAAGGTTGGTGCCTTGGAAGATATGGTTGGAGCCCTAGAGAATAGTAGTCCTCAAGAGACCAGGTTGGAGCCTGTACCAGATATAGGGTTGGAGCCCTTGAGGTTGATGCCTCAGAATTGACAAGGTTGGAGCCTTGGAAGTCCAAGTCGGTGCTTGCAAAATATAGGTTGGAGCCTGGGAGATTGAAGATTGGTGTCTTCATCTAGGGTTGGAGCCCTACATATATTGTACTTGATTTATTGTAAAGAAGAACTTAATAGAAGAATTTATTCTTATTGTTCATTTTTTGTTCTAAATATAAGTGATCCAACTGGTAAAAATAATAATTTAGAAGAAATACTGATTCACCCCCCTCCCATTATTTCCAAAAATTCCAGGATTGAATCGTGCGAGCACTCAGTCTCATGAACCATCTTAATGCTTCTCCTTTCAGAGTAACAAGAGATAATTTCAGCTTCTGGGCATCTGAGGTGTAGTCATAACCTCTACACAACACTTCGAATTCAAACAAAAAGGTATCAGGATCTTCAACATCCGTCCCTTGAAAGGATGGTAGGGATGACAAAGGAATTTCCTTCATAGGAGCCTCATCATGTGTTACTAGTATCGGGAATTGAAAAGTAGCAGAGCTATTTGTCTTGACATTCGCGTCCTCTAGTGAAACCAGCTCCAAAAATAGAAGAAAAGAGATATCAGCGCGTTAGTAATAAGCCACTTCGAGGGGGAAACCCCCAATACATTACATGAATGAAAAATTCTTGGATGATTCAAATCACAAAACCTCCTTTCTATATATAGTATTCCATGGGGCCACAATGTAATCCTAGTGGGGCCACAATGTAATCTTAGTTGACCTAACAATAATAATTTAAGGGCACAATAATAATAATATGGGGGTTATAGGGGTATAATAATAACAATAAGGGGGTTACACTAACAACAATAAGGGACTATACTAGTAATATAGGGACCTAACATGCCCCTCTCCTTCAAAAACTTGTTGTCCTCAATGCTTGAGTAGCTCTGGGTGCTTCTGTATAAAATTCTCATCCTCCCATGTAGAACCTTCAGTGAGTAAGATCTTCCACTTGATGAGATAATTTAAAATTGATCGATTTCATAGCTGTCAAGTTCTTGTTTTCGTGACTGCTTCGGGTTCTAGTATGATTTTTCCTTCCACATCAAGTTAAGGCAATATTGTTTGAACTGGAAGAATTTCACCTATAACCCTCTTTAAGCATGAAACATGGAAAACTGGGTGCACTTGCGAAGAAGAAGGAAGCTCCAATTTGTATGCCATAATACCAATCTTTTGCAACACCTTGTAAGGACCATGGTACTTTGGCGATAATTTATTATCCTTCTTAGCTTGCTTGAGGGACATTTTTTTGTATGGTTGTAGCCGTAAAAATACCCAGTCTCCTACATCAAAACTTCTCTCAGTGTGATGCTAATTTGCCTATTGTTTCATTCGATTTTGTGCCAAATTCAATTTATCCTTTAAGAGTTAGAGAAATTCTTGTTGATGCTCAATGTGATCTTCCACTGCTTGAACCTTTGAATTTTCTCTTAAATATTATGTGATGGACAGTCGATGATATCCATAAAGTGCCATAAATGGGGTCATTTTTGTTGCAGTATGCAAGGAAGTGTTATACCACCATTCAGCGAGAGGTAACCACTTGACCCATTGTGTTTGTTTATTAGATACAAAACAACGAAGATATCCTTCCAAAAATTTATTTAATATCTCAGTTTGACCATCAGATTGAGGATTATAAGATGAGCTATGAGCTAATTGAGTACCCAAACAAGAAAATAACTTCGACCAAAAACTTACAGTAAAAATGGGATCTCTCTCACTCACAATAACCATTGGGTTTCCATGTAGCTTTTGATTTGTGTCCATAAATGTAGTAGCAACTGTACGTGCTTTAAATGGATGAGATAATGAACAAAAGTGTGCATACTTGGTAATTCTTTCCACTACCACCATGACGACACTCTTTCCTTCAGACTTAGGTAAACATGTGATAAAATCCATTGAAATCTCCTCCCAACGTTGGCTTGGAATGGATAAAGGTTGCGGAAGACCCAGGGTCTTAATTGTCTCAACTTTATTCTGTTGGAAAACCAAACATTCCGCCACAAATATTTGAATATTAGATTTAAGGCCATCCCAAAAAAATTATTTCTTCACCCTGTGGTAAGTTTTTAAAAATCCTGAGTGTCCTCGTGAAGGAGAAGTGTGCAATACCAAAAGAATCTTAATTTTTATTTGGGAATTCTTACAAAGATATAAGTGATCTTTGTACCATAAGGAATCATTTTTCCAACTAAATGTATCAGATGTACTAGGATCTTGCTGCAAATTTTGAATGAGTGTCCACACTTCTTCGTCCTTCTTCCATTCATCCCTTGCTTCGTTTATCCAATCCCATTGGATAATAGATATGGAATAAATCAATCCTTCCACCTCTTCATTCTTTCCTGAGAGTGCATCTGCGACAACATTTAGCTTCCCTTTTTTGTCGATTATTTCAAAGTCATAACCCAACATCTTTGTGACCCATTTTTGCTGCTCTTATGAAGATAATCTTTGTTCCAAAAATTGTTTAAGACTATCGTGATCAGTTTTTATCTTGAAGTGTCTTCCCATTAGGTAAGTTCACCATTTCTTTAGTGCATGCAGTATTGCTAACATTTCCTTCTCGTAAATAGATTTATTTAAATACTTTCCTTTGATTGTACGACTTTCAAAATAAATGGGTCTTCCTTCTTGCATTAAAACATCACCAATTCCATTTCTTGAGGCATCACATTCCACAATAAAGGTTTTTGTGAAACCTGGCGTAGCTAAGATCGGTGCTATGCACATTGCTTCTTTAAGATGTTTAAAGGCCTTAGTTGCTATAGGAGTCCATGAAAATGAATCTTTCTTCAATAATGTTGTTATAGGTGCTACTAATCTCCCATAATTCTTAACAAACTTGCGATAATACCATGTTAACCCGAGAGATCCTCGCAACTGCTTTATGGTTGTGGGGACTTTCCATTCCTTAATGGCTTTAATTTTGTTAGGGTCTACCTTAACACCCTCATGAGATACAATATGAACCAGATATTCCACCTCTTGTACTCCAAAGAAACATTTGGATGTTTTTTCATATAATTGTTTCTCCTACAATAGTTTGAGCACCCTGTCAACATGTTGAACATGATCCTTCCAAGAACTGCTATAGATTAGTATATCAAGAAAAAATACTAGTATAAATTTGCTAAGGAAGGGTTTGAAAATGGAATTAATCAACCCTTGAAATGTGGAAGGTGCATTGGTAAGGCCAAAAGGCATGAAAAAAAATTCATAATGACCCTCATGAGTTCGAAATGTTGTTTTTGGAATATCTTCAGTATTCACTCTAATTTGATGATATCCTGAACGAAGATCCAACTTGGTAAAATAAATTGCTCCATGTAATTCATCCAATAATTCCTCAATCACAGGAATGGGAAATTTATCTTTAACGATGAGCTTATTAAGCTCCCTATAATCTAGACACATGTGCCATGATCCATCCTTCTTGTGTACCAATACTACGGGAGCAGAGAAAGAGCTTTGACTAGGTTGAATTATACCAACCTCTAACATTTCTGCAATCATACGCTCAATTTCGCTCTTTCGGAAATAAGGATATCTATAAGGCCTCATGTTTGGAGGGACACTTCCTGGAATCAAATGAATAGCATGATCATGATCATGAATAGGTGGGATTCCTTTGGGAGTTTCAAACACCTTGGAATGATTGTCCAAGAATTTTTGGAGATTTGAAGAAATAGATGATTTTGATGTTGGAACTTCTAGTGAGAATAATTGTGCAATTAAGCCTATTTTTTCTTTCTTTAGAAGATTTGTCATGACATTAGAGATTATTATCTTTCTTGACCTCCCTGCAATACCCCGTAATTTGACTTCCTTTCCTTATGAAAAAAAAATCAAGAAAAGTTCTTGAAAATTGAAAGCTACCGTCCCCAAATATTGTAACCATTGTACTCCCAGTACAACAGCAGCACCTCCCATAGGAATGGAAATCACTGGAATATTCAATACATATTCCCCCATGGTTTGCTTGATATTATGGCATTTTCCAAAGAAATTTATAGTTCCTCCATTTTCAACCATCACTTGACATTCTGGTGTTGGGTATAGGAAACAATTCAATTCCTTGGCTACCTTACAATGAATTAAATTATGGGTACTACCTAAATAAATCAACACTATTGCCTTTTTCTACTTGATATGTCCTTCTATCTTAAGATTTTGAGGAGTGGTAATTCCTACCAATGCATTACATGATATGGTCGGACTCATTTCTTCCTCTTCTAGGGTTGGTTCGTGGTGCATACCCTCTTCTTTTGAAGATTCTTGTTCATTTTCTTCTTCCTCTTCACAATATATGTAAAATAATTTCTTCTCAGCACACTTATGACCTTTAGTGTATTTTCTATCACAATAGTAGAAAAGCCCTTTCACTCTTTTTTCTTCCAATTTTTGTGGTGTTAACCTTGTAGGTTGTGCAAATCTAGGATTAGCAACACTTCCCTCTTTATAGAAGTGAGTGGTATGATTCCTTGTCGCCATAATTTTACATTCAATTTTTCTGGCCAACTTGAATGCCTTCTCCAATGAATTAGGTTCCAAAACTCAAAATTCATGTTGGATGTTATCCTTTAAAGTACCTATCAAGAGATCAATCCTATGTTCCTCTGAAATATCAGTTACCCTTATATTCAATTTTTGGAAGTCCTCAATGTGCTCCCCCACTGAACCGTTTTGTTTGAGATTTATCAATTGGCTAAAGAAGGTGTTTCTCTTTGCATCCTCATAATGTTCTATCGTTTCCTCCGTAAAAATTGACCAAGTGACAATTTTTTTACGGAAGCAAAGCCATCGATACCATACAAATGTATTTTGTTCTAAATGTAAAGTTGCAATGCGTACCTTTTGTGTGTTTTTCACATTATTGAGATCAAAAATTGCTTCATCTGTAGTATCCATGTTATAGGATCCTTTCCATCAAAATTCCTCAGATCCATTTTTGGAATATGGGGGTTCTTCCCTCCAACATTAGAGTTTATGAAATCACGATTAACATTTATTTTGTTCTCATCATGATTTTCCTCTGCTATCTTTTCACCATTAGGAAAAATTCCTTGCATCAACTTTTCCAAACCTTCTATGTCTACTTTTAGATCATTCTTCATGTTTTCCATGTTGTCTTTCATTTTTTCATTTATCTTAGCTTCCATGTCATCCATCTTAGCTTCCATGCCCACTTTTATGCCATTCATATTAGCTTCCAAACCATTCATCTTAGCTTCCACGTATTTCTTCAAACCATCGATCTTAGTTTCCACACCTCTCTTCATAACTTCCATTTCATTTTTTGTAGCTCTTTGCAAGAGAAAAATTTGTTGCACTTGCTCTTGTAATTTAGATATGTCATGTTGCCATTATTCATCTTCATGAGTCATAGTAGAGCCTTCTAAAGGATTAATGGGTGTTGAATTATTTTTAGGGGCCATTTTAGAATCCAATACTGATATCTATTCTACAATATTCCCTTCGAATCAATTCAACTTGATTCTTCAAACAAGACTTATGCAATTCGGAAAAAAAAAAAATACACATCTTTTACTTGCTTTTGAGGAGATTGATATTGAAATTGAATTATCTCTATAATTGCGGATCCTAAATATCTAAACTTCAGCCCTATAGTAGCCCTCTAAATCTTCTTTCAAATTCCACATGTCTGATCTGATTTGGATTCTTCAAGACAAAGTTATGTCTAATCACCCACAATGACCCAATTATGGACTAGTTTAGTAGAGCGAACTTGTACGACTTTCCACGTGTCTTTGTTTCCTTATTTGACTCTGAAATTGATAGAAAAAAAAACTAAAATCTATGTAATTATGGCCACTTTTTACAGCATTCCAATCCGATGCTCAGAGAGAGAGCTATGAATATTTTTTCACTGTCACCTCTTTGAGATGAAATTCATAAGCCTGAACAAAACCTAACTTCCATAGACAATATCTCTGAAAATATTGCGAACCAAGATCTAAAATTTTTTTATGTTGTTCCTCGGGATTTCGGCTTCGCACTCTAAAAATTTTGGATTTTGAACCTTCGTAGAAAAAATGTTATAGAGAAAATTCCACGATGACCTATTTAGGTTAAATTCAGGAGCCTGCAAAATGACCTAAATTCCAAAAATTATATCTTCGCAAATATTGTGAAACAAACTCTGAAATATTGTGACGATGTTCCTCGGGATTTTGGCTTCATACGCTAAACATTTCAGCTTCTGAAACTTCTTAGAAAAAAATTTATAGCGAAACTTTCACGATGACCTGTTTGGAGCAGTGAAACACTAGAATCCAAAGCTCTGATACCAAATGCTCTGAAACCAGCTCCAAAAATATAATAAAAGAGATATCAACACCTTAGAAATAATCCACTTCAAGGGGGAAACCTCCAATACATCAAATTGATGAAAAATTCTTAGATGATACAAATTACAAAACCTCCTTTCTATATATAGGAGTCCATGGGGCCACAATGTAATCCTAGCCGACCTAAAAATAATAATTTAAGGGCACAATAATAATAATATGGGGGTTACAGGGGTACAATAATAACAATAAGGGGGTTACACTAACAACAATAAGGGACCATACTAGTAATATAGGGACCTAACACGTCCCCATGGATGATAATTCTTTATGGGATGAACTGACCTCGAAGTGTGTTGCAGATTGATAAATAAAAGGATCAAGTTGTTCCAGGACCAGTTCTTTGATGGCACTACCAGCATCCAAATGATGATCAATTAAATGTTGTTCCTTAGGTCCCTGATGCTCCCTACTGGTCTCTCCGTGTCCTTCAATTCTCAGATCCTGATCAATGATTTTCCATTGTTGTTTTGAATCTTGAGTCTTTATATCAGGAGGGGATATGTTGTTCAAAGGGTGGTGAGGTCCAGACATGGAAGACACCGATGCCTTAGGCCTTGATATAGTAGCTGATTTCTATGGTCCTGACTTCCTATTGTCTTTGTATGAAGTAGACTGTTCCTTTTCTACTCTTGAGATCATATCTGAAAAGAATGTCTTTCTTCCCAAGTCTACACTCTTCTTTTTCTTCTTATGACTTGTCTTTATTGTAGTTAGTAGAGTGGGGGGTGTTTTTGGATGCTTCTATCATCCCACTCAAACACATGGACCCTATGTGTATCAATTCATCCTATAAGTGCTTCAGTTTTTACAACGGTGATCCCGCTCAAGTTCATTAGAGAGATGTCCAGGTTCTTACCTCTTGTCTTACCACCCAACGACTATATAGCTAAAGACACCCTAAAGAAACACCCAAAAATTCACACTTCTAAGTGTCATAGCAAGAAATTCGTGAGCTCGCTGAAGTTCGTCAGAGCAATGCACAGGTTGTTACCTCTTGTCTTATTGCTGGCAATTATTTCATTAGTGACATGCTAAAAAAAAATGGAAATTGCACCTCCAAGTGCCCCAATGTGGCATTGGTGAGACCACTCAATTTCATTAGAGAGCTATGTAGGTTCTTACCTCTCATCTTACGACCCGGAAATTGCAGACTAGGTACATTCTATCTTGTAACAAACAACTCTTGTTGATTGGATCGTCACTTCCATCCCATGCTACGATGCCAAAATGTTGGGCTGTATTAATCACTATCAAATGAATAAAACAATAGACATAAATAATTGATCCAGGGACATATTTTATTTCAATGACAGTCGCACTATCTATGTTGATACATCAAACCAGAAGCAAATCCAAATAAAGGAAATTGTTGCTAAACTAAAGGTTGGAAGGAAATCACCCATGCAGAAATAAAATGATCTACAAGACTGTAATCACACCTCAATTAATCTGTCCTAGCGCACCACACAAAAATTGTCGAGTTGGTATCACTGATCTCATATGTGTAGCAACATATAAAACATTGTAATTGAAGCAGATCCATTCATAGCTAAAACAACAGCAACAACATTTCCAATGATACATAAACAAAAGTAGAAACACGTATACATGACTACCTTAACAATTTCAATCCGTGCTAAAGAGGAGGGCCCTTCCTCCCTAGTAGGGCACAGGTAGAGAAAGAATTTTTAATGAAAATAAATCAAGTAATGCATGTAACAACAACAACAGGATAATTTGTATTAATATGAGCAAAATTACAGAGAAAAAGTAATGCTATTCGCCGCTAACCTTTCTACCTCAAGGGCCAGGAACTATATAGTGGTTACATCTCAGGAAAACGAGGGATGGATTAGCCATGAGAATCTTATGATTCTCATGTTGATCAAAATAGAATACATATGGTTACAACCACTTCTTAATAAAATTCTAACTAGAAAATTATAGATTACAATCAAAAACTTCCTAGAGGCTGTTATCCAAAAATACAATACTTAATAACTTCTACAGCTATCACGATAACTCAAAGTTGTAGTGTAACAGCTTGAGGATATGTCAACATCAAGAGTTGAGGAGATTCAGTCAGCAGTACAGTTGTAACAACAATTCACCAACGGGTCTGTAATAGCATGGTCTAACGACAGCATGGTGTAAAGGCTCGCTGTAACAAAACACCTTTAATTACTCATGTATGCCTCTTTCTTGAGATATTTTGTGCTACAAATGACATCTGGAAAGCCAACAAAAGACCATAGATCTTCTCCAAATGTTCATCCTCAGTTAGTCATAAAAAAGAAGCACTATACATCAAAATAATTGATGAAATGGCAAAGTAATGAAAATAAGGTGAAACAACACAAGTTAAGATAGAATAGTAGGAAAAAGAGGTAAATATATTCCCAATGGTTATATTCATGAGGTAAAATATGGGAAACAAATGTAGGAAATAAGTGCAAAACTAGCACCCAACGATAATTTTATCCCATTTAGCATTAATTTTCTTAGTAACAGATAATGGAATTACATTCACAAATACACTTGAATCAACCAAACAATTATGGAGATTGTAATTTAAAAATTTTAGTGTTGACAAAAATTGGGGGTAGAGAGTGTTAACAACTAAATCTACAATATTAACCACATATTCAAGAGTTTTGAGATACTTACCGGACATCGTTTGAGAAATAGAGGCTTTGTCACCTGACGAATGATGTGAGAAGGCTTGGACAAGAAGCTCATGTTGGCTTGCTATCTTTGACAGCTCAAAGATGGAAATGTTGGAATGTTCTCTTTTAAATTCTCAATGATATCATAGTTTATGGTCCCATTTCTAGAAAGAATTTTGAAGTGTCTCGAAGTGTGGCTTTGTTCAAAACTTCCAGAGTGATAGACTTATTTTTAATTCTAGTGGAAGTATTCTTAGAAGCAATAGCATTTTCAGTTTCGGTTTATGCATTATGAGTAGGATTGGTTGGTTGTGAGATCCTTCTTAATAATTTCTTCTTCAAATCTTGTCTCGTCACTTCTTATTCAGAATCAGACCCTTTGATCCTCAAATTATAACAACCAATTTGTTTTTGAGGGGCTTCACTTTGAGGTGGTCCTTTAACACTTTTTTTGTTACTATTGATAATTAAATCAAAGGAATTAATTTAGTGTATAATTATTGTACTTTATTAATACATTGTAGGTTAGTTTTTTTCTTCTATATTCTAAGACTGCTCAGCTACTAGTAAAGTATCAATAATATGGGGAGACAAATCAGTCAAGTTTTGGTTCCATTATGGGAAGTATTTTTTTTCAATGCCTTTCTTGATGGAAGGAACAATATTTTTCCATGCACATGCTTTCAAAATTCAACACAATATTTGAGCTCTATGTATATTGAATTGGTTGGTTTTTTTTATTCCTCCTAAATAAGAAATACTTAGGGGGCTTGCTAGTGGTAGAGGCCTTGTTTGACTTTTTCTTTAATTATGAGACTTAATTAGTTAGTGACTTTAAAGGTTTATTCAAGATTTTAATATCAACACAATCCTTTTATTTAGAGTAAATTGAAGAGGGTTGGGACTTCTTACCAGTATCCTTAGAGTATTTAGATTCTTCATCATTAGTAATACCTCCAATGGCACACAAGTATTTCTCTATGGTGATTTATTTTTCAAAGTTTAAATCTAGTGTCTCGTTTGCAGCTCTAAATTTAACAAAAATAGAAATGTTTGTTGGCAAGGTATCCATATAATAACCTATAGTAATAGACTTGTGAGGTTGCATGTCTGTGGAAAACTTGTTTATAATATGGTTATAATTTTTATTGAAATATTTGACTCCTTTTCCCCCATCTTAATATTTCTGAGCTCTTTTAACAACATGGTGTGACTTTTATCATCATAAAATTTCTCCAGAAAAAATTTCTTAAACTCCCTCCAACCATAGATTGAATTAACAGGCAGACTATGATACCATATTGTTTTTCTACCTTACAAATTGAAAGGAAAGAGCCTACAAGAAACATCATCATATCATACCTCTAGCATTTGTAGATGCATGTAGAAATCATTAAGATGGTTCTCTACGTTAGCTTTCTTTCGAGGATCAAAATTTGATAAAAACTTCTCCATATGCTTTTGCATTATATGAAGGCAATCTGGAAGAGTGAGTGGCCTTTAGGCCATCCAATCTAGGTTTGGATCAGCCATGTCTTTGTCTCCTTGTTCCTCCTCCTTGTTTGAACCTAACGAGCCTTCTCCTTCACTGTTAAGCCTTCGTTAAACTCAAAATTAGTTGTCGGTTGTTCTCCATTAGACATAATAATATATTCTTCATACTCTTCATGAATAGGTGGAAGTGGCTCTTGTTGGACTGTGCATTCTAAATACTTTTCTAATTCCTCAAGAGTGGTGAAAACCAAATCTTCCACTCATGTAACCAATACAGAGCTATGAGTTATTTCTTTCTTATTTCGACGATGAGGGATATTATGAGAAATGGAAAGTAAACTGATAGCTTTCATGAACTCACAAGTAATAGGACAAATTTCTCATAGTTGATCATAGGTAACTTCATAGGCCAACTCTATTCCAGGTTGAGAAGACCATCCTACATCGGGAATAGGAGTTGGGGTGGGAATCAGGAAGTTACAGCCTTGTCCATAATATGAATGATTTGGATTTGATGATTTATGATCAAGAAAAAACTAGTGGCCCTCCTTCTAGAGATAGAATGTTGACAGAGTTGGATCCCATAAACATACAAGAGATATCCCCGACATAAGGTCCCAATTAGACCTCACATCATTTGGTGTAGCAGTCCCATCTATAAATATCTCCTGACTTCCATTAGCTTATATATTTTACTTAGCTTAACCAATTATCATAAGAGAGTAGCATGCATGTTATTTTGAATGAGCAAGATAGTGTGTCTTGTAGAATGTTTGATTGTATATGTATCAAGTTTCTTTCACTACAAGGAAGAAAAGTGAGCCTCTACGAGAAAAGTAATAGTAATAATATAGTGGAGATGAATGCATATAAACAAGGAATAATTGTTAGTAATCAAGTAAAATAGTTCACATAGATGCAACAATCATTAAAATCATCACAACAAATTTCTAGCAACTTGAGCACTAAAGTAACTAAAATAGTTCAATTACTTTAGTACATATGAAATAAAACATAAACTGCAAACATTGGAAGAGTATTCTAAGAACATCCACGATCCATTCATGAAAATTGGTTGGCCAAATGGATTCAAGTATTAATAAAAATTTCCAAGATACATAAGTACAACGAACATCACATAGTGGAGTGTTAGAGCCAGTACATGCTCCCCAAAAGTATTATCTCCATCTTTGTAATGCCCTGTGCTAGAAGCCAAGGTGAAAATTATTTTTCTTCTGTAGTGAGGCTCCTTTTCTAACTTGAGGCATGACCTTTCATATCCTCAGGACTCTTCAGTTTCTCTTATTAATTTTCAACATCTAATGACCTTTGGATTTCTATATAACTCTTGCAATTCAAAATGACTTTTGAAATTACACATGACTTTTGGAATTACATCACTTTTGGACTTCTTCACATGGCTCTTTCTTCCATACATGAATCTTGGAATTAGACTTCTTTGTATTTACAACAACTACATGATTACATCATGTTTTCCACATCATCATGTGGTGAGAATATGACAAGTGACTAAAAATTAATGACCTAGAATCAAAGCAACTGATGAAATGGAATTTCTTGATTGGTCACAATGCTGCCACTTGTGTCTTCGATATGGCATGCGACATCACCCATGATTTTGATGTATTCACCCTCCAAAGGTTTTTTGGTCACATGGAGTATTTTGGGATGCTTTGATCATCAATATTTCGATGTTCTTCATTTTGTTACACCACATGTTCTTCGTTCTTGAATGCTTCCTTTGACTGCACTATTTTCCCTGTTCTCTTCATAGACATTTTCAATGTTGTTTTGGAATACCTAGAACTAAAATCACTCATGGAAAGGAAACATTAGTCAGAAAAATATCCCATTCTCACATGTGTCATGCACATTTCTATTTGTTATTTAATTATGCGCTCTGGAAGGACAAGGGAAACTTTCGGGCACAAGGGCACCTTTCCAAAGGGTGGAGGACTAAGTGCTTCAGGCTTCAAGGATGAACTATGTGCTCAAATAGGAGAGAGTAAAATAAAGGGAGGGAACAAGGAATAGGTTCGAAGCATGAAATAATCTGAGTAAGGCTTCCCAAGTGTGCTATGTGCTCAAGAGAGACAAAAACGGGGCAGGGTGCAAGTCTTCAGGCTAAAGGGGGAAGGTTTATGCCTTCCCAGGTGTGTTGTGCACTCAAGAGAAGCCAAGAGGGAATTGGGTACAATTCTGAAGGCTGAAGGGACCATGATGTTGCTTCGATGGTGCACCATACACTCAATTAGGAGGAAGGCTTACTTTAAGGGAATATTTAGGAAAGGGAAAGAATAGGAAGATCCTTGGGATTGCATTATGCACTCTTGGGGGATGTAAGGTGAAATTATAAATAGATAAGGCGTCTCGAATACGGCTTAAGAGTGTTCCATGCACTCCTAGCCTTAGTGGGGGAACTTGTGCAACCAAAAATTTCACAAGTCTGAAAGATGGAATAAAGGGGAGACATAATTATTTAGCCATAGAACTAAGTGTGACACATACCAACTCATTAATAATACTCATATAGGATTGAAAAATGAGAAATAAACATAAAATCAAGAGTTGGCAAACACTCTTCAAGCACAATATACAAAGTGTATGTGACTGCGACCAAATGTTTCATTCTACATGAAGCAAAGGTATTATAACCATGAAGTGGACTAGATATGTTCTAAATAATGTGACGACACTTAGGAATGTTTAAGAAAACTTAAAACCCTTGGAGTAAGTTGAAGTGACACTTGAAGACCAAAGTGACACTTGATGCGATAGTTTGGTAGGCTACAAAATTCAAATGTAGTGAAATCTTAGAGGGCCTTGTAGTAACGAAAACAACAACCCTCGTTATATGCTCTCCTAATAGATAGTTTTTTAGATTGTGGTGCATATATTTCATAAGGAAATATATTGAAATATGGTGGATGAAGTATCTTCTACTTCTGTCATGCTAAAAAGCTAACGATTCTCTAGCACTTGCTAAGTCATGTAGTACCTCATAGGCATTTGGTGGACATCAATTCATGCCTTAGGGTATTTTTACAAATTTTTCTATTTAACTACAGGGCTAGATTTCTTATTTTGATGTTGAAGTTATAGATGGTCCCTTAGATTATAATTCACCCATTTACCATAGTTTTTTTTACTCCATGCGTTCTATTAGGTCTTTTGTGTTTCATGTGTTTTTATTTCCACATAAAGGGAATATTGTCATGATCGATCAGTGTAACTATTGTATACTGTTGACCAATTCTACCACTATAAAAACTTTTGTACCTCTCATTCGAGACAATCTTGGCACTTATGAGAGTGTTTTTGTGGGAATATTTAAAATTTTGTCTCTTATGAATGTCTTTCCTTTACCCGTGCCCCACATTAATTCTTCTTCTACTACTCTTAAGAACATGGTCTCTTCCAGCACCTATGGACCCCATAAGTATACTGACCATAGGGAGGTGCATTATTTTTTGCATGTATATCAATATGGTGAGTATGTGTCACCTTTAGAGGAAGATATTTCCTCTTTGTAAGTCATTTCAATACCTCCTGAGCCTAGTAAAACACTCCATCTCAATATGAAATATGATCAAGTTCCTTTTCACACATAAGTCGTCAATATACCTATTCCACGAGAGACTCTCACCAAAAATTCTCCTTCTTGAAAATCCATCTTGAGGTCATGGATCATATTATAATGCTAGGGATATTATACCTCTTAATTTCTAGTCTCCCTAACTTCGAAAATGAAAATATTAGAAAAATAAATATTAATATGAACCAAGGCATTAGGGGAATTTTGAGGTCTAAAATGGGCCTCCTAAGGAAATTATAAAATAATAGTGGAAAAAATCAAACAAGATTTGATGACATCATCAAATTTTAGAGGGAAAAATGAAAAAACTACTTTTTCAATTCATATTTTCAACTTATCTCCCAAAGTTTTTACTCAAATTTTGAGCGGGAGTACTCGTTGGATGCGGAACTTAATTCCTCATCCAAGGAGTACCATGTTGCATACTTTCGATGGGTCCTACTACACGAAAAATGAGAAATACATAAAAAAACGTGATTACAATCACGTTTTTTATGTATTTCTCATTTTTCGTGTAGAAGAGTTCATCGAAAGTATGCAACATGGGTACTCCTTGGATGAGGAATTAAATTCCGCATCCAATGAGTACTCTCGCTCGAAATTTGAGTAAAAATTTTGGGAGATAAGTTTAAAATACGAGTTGAAAAAGTAGTTTTATTATTTTATTATTTTTTAATATTTTTACTTTTTTACTCCAAAAATGGTGAATCATCCATTATGGATGACATCATCATCTTGAATCCTATTGGTTCTTATAAAGTTTATTTTGGTTGTACATTTTTTTTAGGAGGCCTGTTTTAGACCTCAAAATTCCCCTAATGGGGAATTTTCTTAGCCAACCCTGGAAGTGTCATCATTTGGATTGAGTCAAATATTGGGTTTCTAATGTTGAAATTTCCAATTAATTTTCCAAATCATATCCACATGTTAATGAGTGCCTTGTACCCATTTTGAATCTCTATAATCCTTGTCAAGGAGTTGTACTAGCTCACATGACCACTTACTTTGTATGTCTTTGAATCATTCTTTATAACACTATCATTTTAGGTTTTCTATAGTATCAGCAACCTTCAGGAATTGATTAGTTCAAATTTGTATGACATGTCCCCATAATGGTGCACCATATGATACCAACAAAAACCCATGAGTTCATTTATGAAAATCCTTGGCCTGTGCTAGTCAATGGGCACACCTTGATGTAACCTATTAAATTCTATTACACTTTGCTCATATCGTACATAGGAATGTGTGTGATGTTTTCTATATTTTTGGGTTTGGCATGTGATTCAAGAAGTTTCCTAATACATCATATGTACCAAAAAATCCAAAAAATAAATAAAACTCAATACACACACACACACACACACACCCACACACACACACCCACACATATATAGGTTCTTCTTTTTTTACCTAATCCATGTTTTATTTTTTTCATTATGTGATTTAATCATGGGTCCAGTCTTTGGATTTTTTTTCAAATATGGTGGTTCTTTTATTGTGACATTTGTTGGACCTTAGGTGCATTTATCTTGAAATTTTAATCTAGGGGCAGGTCTCACACTTTTGTTTCCATTTTATTATTGATTGTCATTTCCATCTTGATTGTGCCTTAGGTCTAACCCCATCAGCTTGTGATATTAGCCTATCTCTCTTATGCACATTGTAACTTGGCATTACAACTTACATATACATGGATTCCCTAGTTTAGCACCTTTATTCCATGTTGCTATCCATGGAATATTTATTTATCTCATTTTGAAAGTTTCTCCTTTTGAATTGCCATGAATTAGAATTTAAGCCTCATTTTTTCTCTTCTTCGTCATTTTCTAGGCCTACCATGGGAGGATTCCACTAATTTATAACTTGTGATTGCTACATCTGTTTAGCCTATTTCATGCATGTTTAGAAGCCTTTGTTTATGATTTCTCCACCACTTTCATCCTTTTATCGACCCATTTCTTGGTTTCGCTTGACTCTCTTACCCTTTGTTAGAGGGGCCACTACAATGAGTGGTCTTATGCTCCAACATCTTTTCCTCCTTATGCTTATGATGGTTTGATAAAATCCAAACTATTTGTTACCTTTTATACCACTTGTTCCTCTAGAGTGAGATTCCTTGGTGTCCTTTGTATTCTTATTAAAAATTGAAAGGTATTAAGTATCCTTTCATCTATTTTTTGGGATCGTTAAAAATGAATGGAAGAGGAACTATTGAGCTTACATGTCATCTCTTTGATGTCCAATAAACTATGAAGGAGACTAAAATGGGAAAAGAGAAGAGAAACCATTTACTTGTTATTAACTAAATGGAAACATCAGTTGTGTCACCCTTGAACATGTCACCTATTTCAGTCATTATATCACAACTAGGTTTTAGCTTTCCTTGGAGCCATAACATACATATGAGTCTATCTAGACACTCCTCTGGCTGGTTACTTTTTGTTAGGTCCCTATATTACTAGTATAGTCCCTTATTTTTGTTAGTGTAACCCCCTTATTGTTATTATTGTACCCTTGTAACCCCCATTTTGTTATTATTGTGCCCTTAAATTATTATTGTTAGGTCGGCTAGGATTACATTGTGGCCCATAGGATTACATTATGGCCCCATGGACTCCTATATATAGAAAGGAGGTTTTGTAAATTGTATCATCCAAGAATTGTTCATTTATGTAATGTATTGGAGGTTGCCCCCTCGAAGTGGCTTATTTCTAAGGCATTCATATCTCTTTTCTTCTATTTTTGGAGCTGGTTACACAACATTTGGTATCAGAGCTTTGGATTCTAGGGTTTCGCTGCTCCAAACAGGTCATCGTGGAATTTTCGCTATAATTTTTTTTCTACGAAGCTTCAGAAGCTGAAATTTCAAGGGTGCGAAGCTGAAATCTTGAGGAAGGTTGTCTAAAAATTTCAGATCTTGGTTCGCAATATTTGAGGAGATATCATCTGTGGAAGTTAGGTATTTTTTCAGGCTCATAAACAAGTCATCGTGGAATTTGCGCTATAAATTTTTTTGTACGAAGGTTCAGAGTCTGAAATTCATATGGTGCGAAGCTGAAATCTTGAGGAAATTCGTCAAAAAATTTCAGAGCTTGGTTCGCAATATTTTTGGAGATATGATGTGTGGAAGGTAGTGCTTTTTCAGGCTATTGAATTGCATCTCAAAGAGGTGATCGTGGGAAAAATTCAATAACTCTCTCTCTGGGCATTGGATTGAAGTGCCGTAAACAGTGGTCGCAAGTACACAGACTAAAGTTTCTGGGCTATCAATTTCAGAGACAAAGGACAAAACAGTGACACGTGGCAAGTCGTACAACTTCGCTCTACTGAACCAGTCCAGAATTAGGTCATTGTGGGAGATTGGACACAAATTTGTCTTGGAGAATCAAAATCAGGTCAGACCTGTGGCATTTGAAAGAAGCTTTAGAGATATACTACAGGGCTGAATTTCAGATATCAAAGATTTTCAACTACAGAGATAATTCAATTTCAATATCGAGCTCCTAAAAGCTAGTAAAAGGTGTGTATTTTTTTCCGAATTGCATAAGTCTTGTTTGAAGAATCAAGTTGAATTGATTCCAAGGGCATCTTGTAGAATAGATATCAATATTGGATTCTAAAATGGCCCCAAAAAAGAATTCAACACCCATCAAGCCTTCAGAAGGCTCTACCATGAATCATGAAGATGAAGAATTGCAACATGATCTATCAAAATTACAAGAACACGTGCAAAAAATTTCACTCTCGCAAAGAGCAGCAAAAAATGAAATGGAAGTTTTGAAGAAAGGTGTGGAAGTGAAGATGGATGGTTTGAAGAAAGGCATGGAAGCTAAGATGGATGGCGTGGAAGTAAAGATGGAAGGTTTGAAGAAAGGCGGGGAAGCTAAAATGGATGGTGTGCAAGCTAAGATGGATGGCATGGAAGGCAGGATGGATGGTATGAAGTGGAGCATGGAAGCTAAGATGGATGACATGAAAGACAACATAGAAAACATGAAGAATGATCTAAAAGCATACATGGAAGGCTTGATGACAAGCTAAAACAAGAAATGTTTCCTAATGGTGAAAAGATAGTAGAAGAACCTCATGATGAGAACAAAATAAATGTTAATCGTGATTTCATAAACTCTAATGTCGGTGGGAAGAACCACCATATTCCAAAATGGATATGAGGAAGTTTGATGGAAAGGATCATGTAACATGGATACTACAGATGGAGTAATATTTTGATCTCCATAACATGCAAAACACACAAAAGGTACGCATTGCAACTTTACATTTAGAACAAAATACATTTGTATGGTATCGATGGCTTTTCTCCCGTAAAAAAATTGTCACTTGGTCAATTTCTACGGAGGAAATGATAGCACATTATGAGGATACAAAGAGCAACACCTTCTTTAGCCAATTGATAAATCTCAAACAAAAGGGTTTAGTGGGGCAGCACATTGAGGACTTCCAAAAATTGAGTATAAGGGTAACTGATATTTCAGAGGACCACATGATTGATCTCTTCTTAGGCAGTTTAAAGGATAACATTCAACATGAAGTTCGTGTTCTGGAACCTGATTCATTAGAGAAGGCATTCAGGTTGGCAAGAAAAGTTGAATGTAAAATTATGGCAACAAGGAAGTCGACTACTCAATTTTATAAAGAAGGAAGTGTGGCTACATCTAGATTTCCACAACCTACAAGGTTGACACCACAACAATTGGAAGAAAAAAGAGCAAAAGGGCTTTGCTACAGTTGTGATAGCAAATACACTAAAGGTCATAAGTGTGTCGAGAAGAAATTATTTTACATAGATTGTGAAGAGGAAGAAGAAAATGAACAAGAAGAGGATATACACCAGGAACCAGCCCTAGAAGAGGAAGAAATGAATCCAAACATATCGTGTAATGCACTGGCAGGAATTACCACTCCTCAAACTCTCAAGATAGAAGGACATATCAAGAAGAAAAGGGTAATAGTGTTGATTGATTCAGGTAGCACCCATAATTTTATTCATTGTAAGGTAGCCAAGGAATTAAATTGTTTCCTATACTCAGCACCAGAATGTCAAGTGATGGTTGCAAATGGAGGAACTATAAATTGCTCTGGGAAATGCCATAATATCAAGCTAACCATGGGGGAATATGTATTGACTAGTCCAATGCTTTCCATTCCTATGGGAGGTGCTGATGTTGTACTAGGAGTACATTGGTTACAATCTTTGGGGACGGTAGCTTTTAATTTTCAAGAACTTTTCTTGAAATTTTTTTCAGAAGGAAAGGAAGTCGAATTACGGGGTATTGAAGGGAAGCCAGGAAGGATAATAAGCTCTAATGGCATGACAAAGCTTCTAAGGAAAGAACAACGAGGCGTAATTGCACAATTATGCTCACTAGAAGTTCCAACATCAAAATCATCTATTTCTGCAGATCTCCAACAAGTCTTGGACAATCATTCCAAGGTGTTTGGAACTCCCAAAGGACTCCCACCTATTCGTGATCATGATCATGCTATTCATTTGATTCCAGGAAGTGTTCCTCCAAACATCAGGCCTTATAGATATCCTTATGTCCAAAAGAGCGAAATTGAACGTATGATTGCAGAAATGTTAGAGGCGGGTATAATTCAACCTAGTCAAAGTTCTTTCTCTCCTCCTGTAGTATTGGTACACAAGAAGGATGGATCATGGTGAATGTGTCCAGATTATAGGGAGCTCAATAAGCTCACCATTAAAGAAAAATTTCCCATTCTTGTGATTGATGAATTATTGGATGAATTCATGGAGCAATTTATTTTATCAAGTTGGATCTTCGATTAGGATATCATCAAATTAGAATGAAGACTGAAGATATTCCAAAAACAACATTTCGAACTCATGAGGGTCATTATGAGTTTTTGGTCATGCCTTTTGGCCTTACCAATGCACCTTCTATATTTCAAGGGTTGATGAATTCCATTTTCAAACCCTTCCTCAGAAAATTTGTGCTAGTATTTTTTGATGATATACTAATCTACAGCAGGTCTTGGAAGGATCATGTTGAACATGTTGACAGGGTGCTCAAACTATTGCAGGAGAAACAATTATATGCAAAAGCATCCAAATGTTTCTTTGGAGTACAAGAGGTGGAATATCTGGGTCATATTATATCCCACGATGGTGTTAAAGTAGACCCTAACAAAATTAAAGCCATTAAGGAATGGAAAGTCCCTAAGACAATAAAGCAGTTGCGAGGATTTCTCGGGTTAACAGGCTATTATCGTAAGTTTGTTAAGAATTATGAAAGAATAGCAGCACCTCTAACAACATTATTGAAGAAAGATGCATTTTCATGGACTCCTGAAGCAACTAAGGCCTTTGAACATCTTAAAGAGGCAATGTGCCTAGAACCAGTCATAGCTATGCCAGACTTCACGAAAACCTTTATTATGGAATGTGATGCCTCAGAAAATGGAATTGGTGTGGTTTTAATGCAAGAAGGAAGACCATTGCTTTTGAAAGTCGTCCAATCAAAGGAAAGTATTTATAGAAACCTATTTATGAGAAGGAAATGTTAGCAATACTGCATGCACTAAAGAAATGGCGAACTTACCTAATGGGAAGACACTTCAAGGTAAAAATCGATCATGATAGTCTTAAACACTTTTTGGAACAAAGACTATCGTCAGAAGAGCAGCAAAAATGGGTCACAAAGATGTTGGGTTATGACTTTGAAATAATCTACAAAAAAGGAAAGCTTAATGCTGTTGCAGATGCACTCTCAAGAAAGAATGAAGAGGTGGAAGCATTGCTTTGTGCCATTTCTATTATCCAATCAGATTGGATAACCGAAGCAAGAGATGAATGGAAGAAGGACAAAGATGTATGGACACTCATTCAAAAGTTGCAGCAAGATCCTAGCACATCTGATACATTTAGTTGGAAAAATGATTCCTTATGGTACAAAGATCGCTTATATCTTTGTAAGAATTCCCAACTAAAACAAAATATTCTTCTCGAATTGCACACTTCTCCTTTAGGAGGACACTCAGGATTTTTAAAAACTTACCACAGGGTGAAGAAAGAATTTTTTTGGGATGGCCTTAAATCTGATATTCAAAAGTTTGTTGCAGAATGTTTGGTTTGCCAGCAGAATAAAGTTGAGACAATTAAGACCCCGGGACTTCTACAACCTTTATCCATTCCAAGTCAATGTTGGGAGGAGATTTCAATGGATTTTATCACAGGTTTACCTAAGTCTAAAGGAAAGAATGTCATCATGGTGGTAGTTGATAGACTTACCAAGTATGCACACTTTTGTGCATTATCTCATCCATTTAAAGCAAGTACAGTTGCTACTACATTTGTGGACAGAATTCAAAAGCTACATGGAAGCCCAAGGGTTATCGTGAGCGACAGAGATCCCATTTTTACGGGAAATTTTTGGACGGAGTTATTTTCTTGTTTGGGTACTCAATTAGCTCATAGCTCATCTTATCATCCTCAATCTGATGGTCAAACTGAGATCGTAAATAAATGTTTGGAAGGATATCTTCGTTGTTTTGTATCTGATAAACAAACGCAATGGGTCAAGTGGTTACCTCTTGCTGAATGGTGGTATAACACTTCCTTCCATACTGCAGCAAAAATGACCCCATTTATGGCACTTTATGGATATCATCCACCATCCATCACATCATCTTTAAGGGAAAATTCGAAGGTTCAAGCAGTGGAAGATCACATCGAGCATCAACAAGAAGTTCTCCAACTCTTAAAGGATAACCCGAATTTGGCACAAAATCGAATGAAACAACAGGCAGATCAACATCGCAGCGAGAGAAGTTTTGATGTAGGAGATTGGGTATTTTTACGGCTACAACCATATAAACAAATGTCCCTCAAGCAAGCTAAGAAGGATAATAAATTATCGCCAAAGTACTATGGTCCTTGCAAGGTGTTGCAAAAGATTGGTACTATGGCATACAAATTGGAGCTTCCTGCTTCTTCGCGAGTACATCCAGTTTTCCATGTTTCATGCTTAAAGAAGGTTATAGGTGAAAATCTTCCAGTTCAAACAATATTGCCAGAACTTGATGAGGAAGGAAAATCATATTGGAACCTGAAGCGGTCATGGAAACAAGAACTCGACAGCTACGGAATCGATCAATTTCAGAGTATCTCATCAAGTGGAAGAACTTACCCACTGAAGATTCTACATGGGAGGATGAGAATTTTATACAGAAGCACCCAGAGCTACTCAAGCGTTGAGGACAACACTTTTTTGAAGGAGAGGGGCATGTTAGTCCCTATATTACTAGTATAATCCCTTATTGTTGTTAGTGTAACCCCCTTATTGTTATTATTGTACCCTTGTAACCCCCATATTGTTATTATCAGGTTCTTTAAATTATTATAGGTCGATTAGGATTACATTGTGGCCCACTAGGATTACATTATGGCCCCATGGACTCCTATATATAGAAAGGAGGTTTTGTAAATTGTATCATTCAAGAATTGTTCATTTATGTAATGTATTGGAGGTTGCCCCCTCGAAGTGGCTTATTTCTAAGGCATTCATATCTCTTTTCTTCTCTTTTTGGAGCTGGTTACACAACAATTTTACAATAACCATGGAGGGTGCTTCAATGCCTCATGTGTTGTTGAATAATATCATGTGGCGCTGATTAGTCAATGTTTCCAACTCACTTTTTTATTGTTTTGTTATGTTCTCATCGGAAGCCTTAACCTTTGTTGGCCATCTGCCATTCTTATTGAACATTTTGTGTTGACCACCCATTTGTCAATTTTACTTCATCCCTTCATGACTTCATCCATTTACATAATCTCTTAGTTTCTTATATGTCGATTGATGGGGGTTACATTAGGGCCCTCCTTGAATGGATCTTCTCCTATATACTTCAATTCATTATCCAAGAGCTTTACATAGGAACCATTAGTACCTTATATCTTTAAGTCCTTCGTGGGAGGCTTCCTTGGGTTTAACAATGGGTTTACCTAATTTCCTCCTAATCAATAGAGTCTGCAAGTGTTTGAATTCAAATCATTTATTCACACTTGGTGGATGTTATAGGTACCTTGGGGTCCATTTTCATCTTCAGTCAGTCCCTTCGCATATGTTAAAGGTACATCTCATTGACCAGTAATCAGATGATTTCCACCATGCTTGAGATTAGCACATTTATTTGTATCTTGTAGATTCATACCATCAGGGTTATGTAGAAGACCCTATGTTAGGGATGTCTCACTCTTATATGGAAACCTTATTGGGTTGGAGTTGTGTATCATTCATGTAATTTCAGTACTATTATGGGCCACCTTTCTTTCATTTTTCTATAGTCCTATTGATGTACACTGTGACATGGATCTACACTGTATTTTCTAGTGGCTACAATTTTTTTTTTCATATGGATCCACCATGTATTATTCATTGTTGTGTAACCAGCTCCAAAAAGAGAAGAAAAGAGATATCGACGCCTTAGAAATGGGCCACTTCGAGGGGGAAACCTCCAATACATTACATAAATGAACAATTCTTGGTTGATACAATTTACAAAACCTCCTTTCTTTATATAGGAGTCCATGGGGCCATAATGTAATCCTAGTGGGCCACAATGTAATCCTAGCCGACCTAACAATAATAATTTAAGGGCACAATAATAACAAAAAGGGGGTTACAAGGGTACAATAATAACAATAAGGGGGTTACACTAACAACAATAAGGGACTATACTAGTAATATAGGGACCTAACATGCCCCTCTCCTCAAAAAAGTGTTGTTCTCAACGCTTGAGTAGCTTTGGGTGCTTCTGTATAAAATTCTCATCCTCCCATGTAGAATCTTCAGTGGGTAAGTTCTTCCACTTGATGAGATACTCTGAAATTGATCGATTCCATAGCTGTCGAGTTCTTGTTTCCATGACCGCTTCAGGTTCCAATATGATTTTTCCTTCCTCACCAAGTTCTGGCAATATTGTTTGAACTGGAAGATTTTCACCTATAACCTTCTTTAAGCATGAAACATGGAAAACTGGATGTACTCGCGAAGAAGCAGGAAGCTCCAATTTGTATGCCATAAAACCAATCTTTTGCAACACCTTGTAAGGACCATAGTACTTTGGTGATAATTTATTATCCTTCTTAGCTTGCTTGAGGGACATTTGTTTGTATGGTTGTAGCCGTAAAAATACCCAATCTCCTACATCAAAACTTCTCTCGCTATGATGTTGATCTACCTGTTGTTTCATTCGATTTTGTGCCAAATTCAGGTTATCCTTTAAGAGTTGGAGAACTTCTTGCTGATGCTCGATGTGATCTTCCACTGCTTGAACCTTCGAATTTTCCTTAAAGATGATGTGATGGATGGTGGATGATATCCATAAAGTGCCATAAATGGGGTCATTTTTGCTGCAGTATGGAAGGAAGTGTTATACCACCATTCAGCAAGAGGTAACCACTTGACCCATTGTGTTTGTTTATCAGATACAAAACAACGAAGATATCCTTCCAAACATTTATTTATTATCTCAGTTTGACCATCATATTGAGGATGATAAGATGAGCTATGAGCTAATTGAGTACCCAAACAAGAAAATAACTCCGTCCAAAAATTTCCAGTAAAAATGGGATCTCTGTCGCTCACAATAACCCTTGGGCTTCCATGTAGCTTTGAATTCTGTCCATAAATGTAGTAGCAACTGTACTTGCTTTAAATGGATGAGATAAAGCACAAAAGTGTGCATACTTGGTAAGTCTATCAACTACCACCATGATGACACTCTTTCCTTCGGACTTAGGTAAACCTGTGATAAAATCCATTGAAATCTCCTCCCAACGTTGACTTGGAATGGATAAAGGCTGTAGAAGTCCTGGGGTCTTAATTGTTTCCACTTTATTCTGCTGGCAAACCAAACATTCCGCCACAAACTTTCGAATATCAGATTTAAGGCCATCCCAAAATAATTCTTTCTTCACCCTGTGGTAAGTTTTTAAAAATCCTGAGTGTCCTCCTAAAGGAGAAGTGTGCAATTCCAGAAGAATCTTTTGTTTTAGTTGGGAATGCTTACAAAGATATAAGCGATCTTTGTACCATAAGGAATCATTTTTCCAACTAAATGTATCACATGTACTAGGATCTTGCTGCAACTTTTGAATGAGTGTCCATACATCTTTGTCCTTCTTCCATTCATCTCTTGCTTCAGTTATCCAATCTGGTTGGATAATAGAAATGGCACAAAGCAATGCTTCCACCTCTTCATTCTTTCTTGAGAGTGCATCTGCAACAACATTAAGTTTTCCTTTTTTGTAGATTATTTCAAAGTCATAACCCAACATCTTTGTGACCCATTTTTGCTGCTCTTCTGAAGATAGTCTTTGTTCCTAAAAGTGTTTCAGACTATCATGATCAGTTTTTACCTTGAAGTGTCTTCCCATTAGGTAAGTTCTCCATTTCTTTAGTGCATGCAGTATTGCTAACATTTCCTTCTCATAAATAGGTTTCTGTAAATACTTTCCTTTGATTGGACGACTTTCAAAAGCAACGGGTCTTCCTTCTTGCATTAAAATAGCACCAATTCCATTTCCTGAGGCATCACATTCCACAATAAAGGTTTTTGTGAAGTCTGGCGTAGCTAAGACCGATGCTAGGCACATTGCCTCTTTAAGATGTTCAAAGGCCTTAGTTGCTTCAGAAGTCCATGAAAATGCATCTTTCTTCAATAATGTTGTTAGAGGTGCTACTATTCTTCCATAATTCTTAACAAACTTGCGATAATAGCATGTTAACCCGAGAAATCCTCGCAACTGCTTTATTGTCTTAGGGACTTTCCATTCCTTAATGGCTTTAATTTTGTTAGGGTCTACTTTAACACCCTCGTGGGATATAATATGACCCAAATATTCCACCTCTTGTACTCCAAAGAAACATTTGGATGATTTTGCATATAATTGTTTCTCCTGCAATAGTTTGAGCACCCTGTCAACATGTTGAACATGATCCTTCCAAGACCTGTTGTAGATGAGTATATCATCAAAAAATACTAGCACAAATTTTCTAAGGAAGGGTTTGAAAATGGAATTCATCAACCCTTGAAATGTAGAAGGTGCATTGGTAAGGCCAAAAGGCATGACCAGAAATTCATAATGACCCGAAATGTTGTTTTTGGAATATCTTCAGTCTTCATTCTAATTTGATGATATCCTTAACGAAGATCCAACTTGGTAAAATAAATTGCTCCATGTAATTCATCCAATAATTCATCAATCACAGGAATGGGAAATTTATCTTTAATGGTGAGCTTATTGAGCTCCCTATAATCCGGACACATTCGCCATGATCCATCCTTCTTGTGTACCAATACTACAGGAGCAGAGAAAGAACTTTGACTAGGTTAAATTATACCCGCCTCTAACATTTCTGCAATCATGCGTTCAATTTCGCTCTTTTGGAAGTAAGGATATCTATAAGGCCGGATGTTTGGAGGAACACTTCCCGGAATCAAATGAATAGCATGATCATGATCACGAATAGGTGGGAGTCCTTTGGGAGTTTCAAACACCTTGGAATGATTGTCCAAGACTTGTTGGAGATCTGCAGAAACAGATGATTTTGATGTTGGAACTTCTAGTGAGCATAATTGTGCAATTACGCCTCGTTGTTCTTTCTTTAGAAGCTTTGTCATGCCATTAGAGCTTATTATCCTTCCTGGCTTTCCTTCAATACCCCGTAGTTCGACTTCCTTTCCTTCTGAAAAGAATTTCAAGAAAAGTTCTTGAAAATTAAAAGCTACCGTCCCCAAAGATTGTAACCATTGTACTCCTAGTACAACATCAGCACCTCCCATAGGAATGGAAAGTATTGGACTAGTCAACACATATTCCCCCATGGTTAGCTTGATGTTATTGCATTTTCCAGAGCAATTTATAGTTCCTCCATTTGCAACCATCACTTGACATTCAGGTGCTGGGTATAGGAAACAATTTAATTCCTTGGCTACCTTACAATGAATAAAATTATGGGTGCTACCTGAATCAATCAACACTATTACCTTTCTCTTCTTGATTTTTCCTTTTATCTCGAGAGTTTGAGGAGTGGTAATTCCTGCCAGTGCATTACACGATATGGTTGGATTCATTTCTTCCTCTTCTGGGGCTGGTTCCTGGTGTATATCCTCTTCTTGTTCATTTTCTTCTTCCTCTTCACAATCTATGTAAAATAATTTCTTCTCAGCACACTTATGACCTTTAGTGTATTTGCTATCACAACCGTAGCAAAGCCCTTTTGCTCTTTTTTCTTCCAATTGTTGTGGTGTCAACCTTGTAGGTTGTGGAAATCTAGGCATAGAAACACTTCCTTCTTTATAGAATTGAGTGGTAGGCTTCCTTGTCGCCATAATTTTGCATTCAACTTTTCTTGCCAACCTGAATGCCTTCTCCAATGAATCAGGTTCCAAAACGCGAACTTCATGTTGGATGTTATCCTTTAAAGTGCCTATGAAGAGATCAATCCTGTGTTCCTCTGGAATATCAGTTACCCTTATATTCAATTTTTGGAAGTCCTCAATGTGCTGCCCCACTAAACCCTCTTGTTTGAGATTTATCAATTGGCTAAAGAAGGTGTTGCTCTTTGTATCCTCATAATGTGCTATCATTTCCTCCGTAAAAATTGACCAAGTGACAATTTTTTTACGGGAGCAAAGCCATCGATACCATACAAATGTATTTTGTTCTAAATGTAAAGTTGCAATGCGTACCTTTTGTGTATTTTGCACATTATGGAGATCAAAATATTGCTCCATCTGTAGTATCCATGTTACAGGATCCTTTCCATCAAACTTCCTCATATCCATTTTTGGAATATGGTGGTTCTTCCCGCCAACATTAGAGTTTATGAAATCACGATTAACATTTATTTTGTTCTCATCAAGAGGTTCTTCTACTATATTTCCGCCATTAGGAATCATTTCTGGTTTTAAGCTTGTCATCAAGCCTTCCATGTATGCTTTTAGATCATTCTTCATGTTTTCCATGTTGTCTTTCATGTCATCCATCTTAGCTTTGATGCCCACTTCCATGCCATCCATCTTAGCTTCCATGCCATCCATCTTAGCTTCCACGCCTTTCTTCAAACCGTCCATCTTCACTTCCACGCCATCCATCTTAGCTTCCATTCCTTTCTTCAAACCGTCCATCTTCACTTCCACGCCTTTCTTCAAAACTTCCATTTCATTTTTTGTTGCTCTTTGCGAGAGTGAAATTTGTTGCACTTGCACTTGTAATTTTGATAGATCATGTTGCAATTTCTTCATCTTCATGAGTCATGGTAGAGCCTTCTGAAGGCTTAATGGGTGTTGAATTCTTTTTAGGCGCCATTTTAGAATCCAATATTGATACCTATTCTACAATAGGCCCTTGCAATCAATTCAACTTGATTCTTCAAACAAGACTTATGCAATTCGGAAAAAAAATACACACCTTTCACTTGCTTTGAGGAGCTCGATATTGAAATTGTATTATCTCTATGATTGCAATCTTCAATATCTGAAATTCAGCACTGAAGTAGCCCTCTGAATTCTCTTTTGAATGCCATAGGTTTGACCTGATTTGGATTCTCCAAGACAAAGTTGTGTCCAATCTCCCACAATGACCGAATTATGGACTGGTTCAGTAGAGTGAACTTGTACGACTTGCCACGTGTCACTGTTTCATCCTTTGTCTCTGAAATTGATAGCCAAGAAACTAAAATCTGTGTACTTGCGACCACTTTTTACGACACTCCAATCCGATGCCCAGAGAGACAGTTATTGAACTTTTCCCATGATCACCTCTTTGAGATGCAATTCAGGAGCCTGAAAAAGCACTACCTTCCACAGATCATATCTCCAAAACTGTTGTGAACCAAGATTCAAAATTTTTTGATGAATTTCCTCAAGATTTCAGCTTCGCACCATACGAATTTCAGATTCTGAACCTTTGTAGAAAAAACGTTATAGCGCAAATTCCACGATGACCTGTTTAGGAGCCTGAAACAATACCTAACTTCCACAGATCATATCTCCGAAAATATTGCGAACCAAGCTTTGAAATTTTTAGACAATCTTTCTCAGGATTTTATCTTTGCACCCTAAAAAATTCAGCTTCTGAAACTTCGTACAAACAAAGTTATAGCAAAACTTCCACGATGACCTATTTGGAGCAGCGAAACCCTAGAATCCCAAGCTCTGAAACCAAATGTTGTGTAACCAGCTCCAAAAAGAGAAGAAAAGAGATATCGAAACCTTAGAAATGAGCCACTTTGAGGGGGAAACCTCTAATACATTACATAAATTAACAATTCTTGGTTGATACAATTTACAAAACCTCCTTTCTATATATAGGAGTCCATGGGGCCATAATGTAATCCTAGTGGGCCACAATGTAATCCTAGCCGACCTAACAATAATAATTTAAGGGCACAATAATAACAAAAGGGGGGTTACAAGGGAACAATAATAACAATAAGGGGGTTACACTAACAAAAATAAGGGACTATACTAGTAATATAGGGACCTAACATTCATGGCCATGTTCCAACATTTCATGCCATCGATATGTAGTGTATAGTTGGCAGTCATGTTAAATTTATTTTTATGACTAAGCATCGATATTATCACCTCAAGGATGTTATCACTAGGTTTGATACTTCAAAATTTCAGTTCTGTTGATTCATCTTTGCATTCCTAGCTCCTTCCTCCCATTTTGAGCTCCAAGTTTTGTTGTAATGCATTTTGACCATAAGTTATTCTTTTGGATTCATGCCTTAGGGGACGTAAGTTATCATCCTATTTTCCAATATTTCAATTAGCTGAATTCATACTTATACGGTTGACCCTTTTGCATAGCCTGTACCCTTTCTTCTATTTTTTTTTTTTTTTTTGCAGAGGTACTTGTTTTCCACATGCAATATACTACCTCCCCTATTTCTTAATGTATAATGTTATTTAAAAGTGCTATATTATCCCTTTATAAGCCACGTTCATTAATAATTTCCTAGAATTTCACATTCATTAAGAGATTATATCAATGGATTATCTTTATGACTTGTATAAGGATGAATTATTGTGGTTTTTTTCCTAAATTCTATTCCCCCTAAGCATCTAGATTCATTCTCCCAGTGAAGCTTAAATTCCTCTATATACTTGTCTCATAAAAGGGTCAAGCTAGTTTTTTATTAAGAATATGAGTTTCTTGTCATTATTATAGTCAGAGTGGGAGGCTAAGGAGATCATGTTTCTAGGTTTAAGGAAAATATATTCTTGTGTCTTCAAGGTATATTTCTTATGTACTTCATTTTGACATAATATAAAGTGTTTCCATTTGATATTTCCATTGTGTAATTCTATGATATATTCCATGTTTAATTTTGTTGTGCATTAATCTTATGATTGAAGGAAAGTAAGAGGTTGTTTTCTTTCTTGTGTGTATTTTCAATGAAAGGAATATGAGCTAAGATATATATTTAATATTCTTCCAAGATGGTTGCAATAATATAGAAAATGATTTAGTGATAAGTCCAATAACTCACATCACTCTTCTTTGTCAATTCTTATCAAAATAACTAAGGAATTGTTTGAATCACTTCTTAGCACACACTTGTCTATCTGGTGATACCTAGGAAAGGATAATGTTGTAGCAACTCCTTCTAGATGTGAGTTTTGTAGCTACAACAATACTCATTCTAAGATGTATTATACATCAGGTAGTATGAATTAATGGATTGGAATTATCTTTTTCATCATAAAACATAAGTCTATTCAGTTTTACATTCCATCCTAGGTGGCACCCTTTGCTAGAAAAAGACCTATTAAAAATAGAAAACCCTAAAAAGAGAAAATTTTCCAAATGATAGGAATGCCTAGTACTAAATGAAAATTGGTTATATCTGTGTCTAATAATGTATTTAAAAGGATTTAATTATGGTGAGAGTGTATATTATAATGAGGGCTTTATGAACTATTGAGTGAAATGTATGAAAAAAATTTCTTGTAGAAACACAAAGTTTCATGTAGCAATTTCACATAACTTTGCAACTATTTTTGCATAAAAATGCAAAAATCTATTTTTAGCATATTTCTCAAGCAACACTTCATATTTTTATACAACATCACTAATGTCATGAGATAATGATGATAAAAAAAATAGGATTTATATAAAATTCCATTAACTCATTTTATGATTGTGAGTGATGTCTTTGTATTTTGAATTCTACTTTCCACAAATTGGTTAGATTAATAACACTTGCTTTAAATCTCCAATATTTTCATTATCTTCAGGTTGTGTTACATTGAGTTGGTAAACTATATTTTTTTAACCATTGGTTGGATTTCCTTGCAATTGGGTCCAATAAATTTCAAGTTGCAATCATGATTTGTTAATGAGATTTCCCTTTACTTCAACCATCAACGTAAGACCTAGAGTGTCATTTTCCCATTAATTAGATAGGATCATTGAAATATATAGTTGCATACTAAGTATGATAGACTCTGGTTTGCACATATAGTGCACAAAACATATGAATTTGGTATGTACCCAAAGATTATAACTAAAGTTGACCACTATAAGAGGGTATAATTCTTGCTATAATTGTGAATCCCAACAAGGTGTTTCAAGAAAATTCGATGACAACATTATTGGTCATATTATTTCATGTAAGCGATATAGAAAGATATTGTAATATTTATTCAATAATGATGGTGGAAGGGAGAGAAATCAATTTCATAAGGATATGTGGGTGGATATTCATCACTTGATTGTATTTAATATTTTCTTATCATTTTGTGATTAAAGGTTATTCTAATGTGGTTTTCCTTAAGGAGCCACTTTTGGTTCTAATAATATGAAAGAGGAAAATTGACCATTTCAATTAGATATGGGTCATGGAATAAGTTAGTTGGTGCACATGGAAAGAGGATGGCTCATTTTTGTGAATTCCTATATCATTAGTTCCTCGGGGAGCTTATGAGGTATCATTGTAATATTCCAATTGATAGTAGTAAATTGCTATGTTAGACCAAGTAGAGGATATAAGTAATATTTTATGTGAATTTAAGCTATCATCCTCTTTTCCTTAACCTATGCCTAGATATATAAATTTTCGCTGAAACAAGTATTAAGTTATAAATCCCAAAAATGGATAAGAGATTAGATTTGATTCCAAATTAAAGTGGCTTCCTAATTGAGACTAAAATTGACCTAACAACACTTCATTGTTAAATGGAGTTCGCTAAAGTATTCATTGGTCAATATTCAATTCCCTAGATATGTCAATTTGAGGGCTATATTTTAGGCAATAATCATTTTTCCCTTGGTATAAAACCTTTTACATGTTGGTAGATTTTATACTTCTATGATTTGTTTTAGTAGATAGAGAGTTCAGAAATTCCATAGTAATATACGAAAGTTGTCGACATTTTAAATCCAAAAAGAGATCCATCCCCAAGAAAATGATTCAAAAATAAAAAGACAAAAGAAAAGAAATAAATAAAATAAAACTAAAAAACCTAAAAAAATGGACTCATAAAACTCTAAACTAATTTTAAAAATTATTAAAAATTAATATTAACCTAATATTCTTAATAAATACTATTAAATATTAATAAAACATATATATAAATAAGAAAAATTATTTGAAATACTAATGCAATATAGTAAATAATACAATATTATAATATTTGATGCATTATAGTACCAAAGGTATATTAATTAAGACATATTATATTATATAATAATAATTAACACATATTTTATTTTATAATTATTATAGTTAATTTATATTAATTGAGTGGAGATTAAATTATATTAATTATTATTAAACGGGAATATTGTTTCACTCTTAAGTGACCGACAGAAAATGTAATGGAGGAATGAGTTAATCCAAAACAAGAAAATAATTATATATTATTAAAGATTGTGATACATATCTCAAAAGTGAGAAGTGGTGGTTGGCAAATGGATCATATGGTCTTCTTTTAAGATCCTTAACTCAATAATTCTGAATCACTTGGTAGCTTGGATGGAAATAGTGTTTGAGGTTTTTCATAAAAAATAGAATGAAAATAGAAATTGGGTTGTAGCACTTTTATAAAGGATATTGGACACTTTTTACCAATTTTTGTTAATAAAGGATATTTGACACTTTTCACCATTTTTTTTTAATGTAAGGTCACATTCATTCATACCAGTTGCTAGTGAATTTTGTTTCTCCGCGATGAAATTTTATGTGTTTATTAAAAATATAGTTTCATAGTTTGTCATCCTTTAAGGATTTCTATTTGATGTGACAAAGCACAACTATCAAATTGCTATAATATAATTTAAGTAGAAATGTAAAACACTTTCGGAAGCATTCATCTAATGTTAGAAAGTGAGAACACCACGATTTTTTTTAACATGTTGGAGCTTTGTGATCACATAGTAGAAATCTCTTAGTTCAAAAGTTTGTTTCATGAGAATAAACTTTGAGATGTGCTATGTGAAATAGATGTAAATGATCGGAACTCGCAACATGTTGTGAAGAAAATTGTTTACGTTGCATTGTATTCTAATTTGGAACATTCTCAAAGTTGGAATGGAATATATTGCGTTAGATAAAAGTTGTAAAAGCTATAATATGCCACTAAATATGAAAAGAGTTTATAAGTTGTGAAACAAAAGTAGGTAAAGAAAATGTTTTTCTACCAGGCAATTTGTTGCATCAAAATACATTTTGAGATCTCTTGTATGGAAGGAAGTTTATTTAAAAGAGTGATATAGTATGAGTTCAAAAACATTTCTATGTATGAAAAGATGTATTTTCTGAAAACAAATCTATTTTCTTGATAGAATTTTTGGAGACTGTCTAGAACTTAATTGAAAATAGAAATTTTATAAATCATTGTGATTAATTTGAAAAATTAGTGTTTTGAGATTCAAAATCTGAAAAAGGGAGAGATCCTAACCTTTTTTTTCCTTTATCACGTGAGAAGATAGAAACTATATGGAAAAGTTGTTAGCTTAATGCTCAACAATACCAAGGCATGCATTTCTCAAACAATATTTAGCCCCATTTAATTGTGATATGCTCATTTTTCAATATCTCCTATAATTGCATTTTTGTTGTGTCAAGAAAGAGTTTAATGTAGGACTCATGGTCCATATAAACCATTTTAAATTTCAATACAAACTTTTCATTGGATGAAGGACTAATGTTATTTTTCCAAAACATATTCATTAGTCCTTTAACTACCCTAATTAAGTCAATGTAATAATAACCTACTAACGAATGTCCACATTAGGGGAATTTTGAGGTTAAAAATGTGCTTCAAAACAAAAAATGTTCCAACAACATTAACTTAAAAAAAAACAATAGGATTCATGATGGTGATGTCATCCACAATCGAAAATATTTTAGAGGGAAAAGAAGAAAATTACTTTTTTTAATTGTATTTTTGGCTTATTTCCTAATAGGTTCACTCATTTTTTTTCGATGTGGATCTACTCATAGGTATGCAAACTAGGTATGCATTGGAAGTAGAGTTTAAGTATGGATCAAGTAGATGTCTACTCTTGAAATTTAAGTTAACCTACAAGGAGATAAATCAAAACTACATTAAAAAATAGTTTTCTTTCTTTTTCTTTAAAAATTCATAATTCTTGTTATATTATAATATGCAGTTATTTTAATATTTTCCTTAAGAGACCCATTTAATACCTTAAAATTTCCCTATTGAAAACCTATTTGTCTTGCTATGTAAATGTTATATCTTCTAATAGAATACTTTCAAATAGTTTCCAAACTAAATTTAACGAGATAACACATCAATTTGTCATTTTTTTCTAATATTTCTAAAAAATGGACTATAACAGTACACATTAGGTTGAAATATAATATGTCAAGAAATTTTCTTATTAAATTGTATACAAATTATACACAAGGCTTCTAATAATATGACTACCTGTTTTTGAAATTTCAATTTTTTTAGTGCCTACTTTTTTTAATAATGGGCCTCATATATTTTAATAAGGATATAAGTGATAACACTTAGCTATATTAAAATCTTATTCAAAATATTTTTTAATAATTTTGCATGTGCTGGGATCGAGATTTAAAAACAAATAAAATCAAACATGTAGCAAGCAAGAGGCACCAAAACTTTATGTTCAAGAAATCCCCAAAGAGTAATTTTATGGAGTCATTCCAATCATGTATTCATTTTTTTTGTACAATCAAGTCTTTTTATATAATAATAGATAACCATATGAACTAATTCATACTTCAGTATTTGGTTGTGCCATCTCCTTAACTATCTTTAGTAAAATATCGATAAATCAATAAACTCAATCCATGGTACCCTCTTCCCTAACTTCTCTCCTTACCCTCATCTTTGACGAAGAATATTCATAATTTAGATGTATAAGTTATCCCTTCATGTACTCCCTTAATGAATACTTATTATTGTAATATTTATTACCACTCTTTATCCCTACAACCAATTTTTAAAACTACTTCAATTCTCATATCCTTTTTCTATCATCTTTGATTTTAGTCTTCTTCAATATTCATATCATATTTATAATAAGGATCATGTTTATTGAATTAAATATGAAAATGAATCCCTCCACAAAGATACATGAGTTATTAGCTATGATAACCGTGAATTCTCTAGAAAGAGATACATGAGTTATTAGCTATGATAACCGTGAATTCTCTAGGAAGGTCTTTCTTGAACTTGGTTCATCAACAATTCTTGAGAAAATATTTTTTTTTCTCCACCTACATCATCACTAATAATCATCGTGAGTCTTCTCTAGGTTAATTGTGACTACATTTTGGGCTTTTTGTTTATTTTCAACCGCTATAATTCTCAAGTGGTTTTACCTTAACATGAACTATACTTTTCATAGAGTGGTATACCACTAACCACAACCGTTATTTGTCATGACAAGTGGCTTTTATTTTTCAATGAACCCCATCAATAAATTTTTCAAGTTGTAGTTTCCTTATCATGACTAATATCCTTGATCCTTTTTCTCAATTACATTATCATTGGATAATATGGATCTTATACAAACATTGGAGAATGAAAATATTCTTCTTAATCACAAAATAACATTATCGAAAAGAGTCATCAAACTTCACACGGATTCCATTTTAGTTATTTTTTAATCTCAATTATGAAAACATGATATTAATTTTACTACTTACCTACCTTTCTTTTATTGCTTCATGTTCAATGGATTTTCACTTATTAATTCTCTTTCAATTATGCCTAGGAATTTATGCTCATTATTCTATGGTATTTTTCCACTTTTTATCACCATCATCATCTTCTTTCATCCTACATAGATTACGTCATCTTTCTAAAACTATGCAATATTTTTTCTTCTACTTCTTTTGCCTTGTTCTTTCATTTTGTTCTTGACGTTATCTTGTTCTTTGTTTTCTTCTAATGGCTTGTTTTGTTGTTTGTTATATTATTTCATTGACATTTATGATATTCTTCATGTAATTGAAAATCCCCACATAAAATAATGTTTCCTATTGGATTTTATTAAGATCCAATCGCGAATTTATAACCCTAGTTTGGAAAATTTACTTTGTGCACCAATGTCATGATTTGACATAGTTATACGTTACATGAGGAGTAAATTTTCCTTTTCATGAAATACATCCATTTGTCAAAAATACACATAATTTTAAATACAATTTTGTTATGGAAATTAGCACTAAAACAGAGATAAAGCCATGGACATCATTTTTTCCATGATCAAAACAATATTATCATGGAGGATAATGAAAATTAAAATACATTCCTTTTTTATTTACTTTTAATTTCAATTATTTAATGCATGGCATTATTTTACTACTTACCCACCTTATGTTTCCTCTTCATACTTTGTCCTTTATCCTTATGACGAGGCACCACATTTTGTTGTCACCACCACAATAATACCAATAGGTTTAGGGACATGTTACTATATTGGAAATTTAATTACAAAGAATATCATGAACCATTTTAAATCCATTTGTTGGTATTCTTATCCCATACATTAACAATGTCATGTTGATTCACTCATAACCTCGTAAGAAATATCTTGCTAAAATGAAATATCTTGCTAAAATTTTTTCGAAACTCCTTCAATTGTCCATTTTTATAGTGATGTCCAATGAATTATATAACAACATATTGCTATACCTATTGTAGCATGTGGATATTGTGCACACTAGTGAATAGTCTCCATAAACAATTGTAGTTGCAACCTAATCGCTACATGGATTTCATTATTTATTTTTCTGAATTTTAGCAATAAAAATTCACACTCATTTAAACATATACACCATTCTACCATTAAATCAATTCCTTCCTTTGATAGATAGAAAAAATCTTAGGGAAGTGTGAGGAGTCTTGAAGATCATTCAATGTAGTCTCTAGAAATCATAAATGCTTATATCATATATAAAAAAATGGAATAATTATATTGGATGGTGGATAAGTAAATCTCAAATAATGGTACAACGCTTGAGAAGAAAGCAATTTGAATCAAGAGGATATACATATGTGTGATGTTTTAACTCGCATGACAACTTCACTAGTTCCAGATTTTGTATTAAGATTCAATAAAAAATATATGCCTTCATGCATCAAACAATGGATACTTAGAGTTTATATTTAAGATAGGAAATATTATTTAACCATTCTATTTATATGATTTTTTTAATGTACAACTAGGTCCTTTTACATAAAAATAAATAGTTTATTTTAATAACTATGTCATAATTAGATATTCAACTCAGCCATATCTCTAATAATATCTCTATTAATCACTCAACTCAATGAATGAATTTAGCATTCCTAACTTCTCTTTGTGTCCTCATCTTTTATTTGTATATATACTTTATTGTATGGCTTTCAACATTACAAATAAATAATATAGTTTAGACATTATTCAGGATTTACAAATAGGAATTAATGATAATGAATAGCTTAATTATTTTACCTTCCATAGATGTTAGACTATTGTCGTCCAAGTTAATACATCAAGGAGTTCTTTATGCATGCTTTTCAATCTTGATAAAAACTATGGACCCGTTGTCTAGCACCCTTCACCTCTCTATTGTGGTATAAATATAGAATCTCTTACCCTTTTAATAATTTTCAAGTAGAAATTGTGATGATATAGGGCATTCATATATCTATTGTGTTAAAATTTTAATTATTCAACAAAGACTACATGACAAGAGTTTCTTGACTAGAAGGTTGTGCCCAAATTTCATCTTGAAGTTCATCATCCGTATAATTACCTCATGGTAAATCCATTGTCATTTCTTATCGACGACAACTTCTCTTTATGAATTTTTTTTGGAGATCCACTGGGTATTATAATTGGATTGGCCTTTCATAAAACTTTGTGTTTTATTTGTGCTAGAGTATGGATTTTTCCTCTACTAAAAGATTATGTTGTTCACACGTAGCCTTATATTTTCTCTTCCTTCATTGAACTTTTCACTAGAATTTAGTCTCGAGAAATAAATTCTTAATAAATTTTGTTTGTTCTCCCATCTTCACATGTAGAAACAAGAAACAAACCATATATTCCTTCTAGTCACATAAAAATCTTAAAAAAATGTTTGTAACAATAGTTTTTCATGAAAGACATATGTTAACTTGCATACAACATTAAATTTTTTCAATAGTTGAATGTTGTTCTTATGCCATTTTTATTTTTATCTACTAGGGACACACATGTTATAGAATGTGTAATGTGCGCGTGTTCTATATGTGTGTGCATTCATAATACAATGGATAATTCCCTATATATTACTAGAAATTTCACCTTTATATCATCAACCTTAATTCACAACGTTATCATCATTAATATGCTCAAACACCTAAACAATATTATTAACTAGAGTTTCTATAGGTAATTAGCATCCACTTATTATAAATATGGATGTAGTTCAAAGGAATTTTAGACTAAAACTTAGTGCATGTGTCCTTAACAAAGGAAAATACCATGGTTAATAGAGGAAAATAATGATTTAAAATCCAAAATGAAGTTTTCTAAACGTAATGACCGTGAACAAGGCCTTGAGCTATGACCTTTGTGGCCATCATTATCTTTTACATAAGAAAAATGGATCTCAAGTTTTGTACAATGTGTAGTGGATTAAAAAAAATCCCTTAGGCCCAAAAGGAAGCTTCTCAAGCTCAATGGTATTGAGCATGGCCTCAAACCATCACATAAATCTTCTCTAGATATCTATGATTTATGAAGCGTTCTTTCGCACCATTAATATTTGTATGGAGGGTTCTTTGACAACATTAATATTTTTTTATCTTTGTGAGGGATCTTTGTCATCATTGGTATGCTTTTCACACAAAAATTAGGTCCCAATGGCTACATAATGGCCAGAGGATGAAACAAGTAAGCTTTTGCAACTCAATTGCCATGCATGGGCTTGAAAACACTACATTAATTATCTTAAAAAACTTTTGGATACAAATTGGGATATGGGTACTCAATTTTTTACTTGCAATGCATAGAGACTTTAGGTTTTTACAATGGCTTGGGGAGAAAAAGAATGGAATTAAGTCCTAACTAAAAAAATATGTGCAAGGCCTTTAAATTAGAATATGCACATTATTAACATATTTTAATAATAAGAATGAATAAAAAAGGTTAACCATAAACCAACCAGGGAAATAACATACTCATACACTAAATGAAACTTTCTTATATGCCATGCCCATAAACAATGCATCCAACAAAGAATATGGATGGGTGAAGAAAATCAGTACCCTATTCCATAAACGATGATTGCTCATACTCAATTACCATAAATAACGCCTCGTAAATAACGCCTCTAAGAATATAGATACAATGAATATGTATTGTACGCAAAGACAGGCCTTAAACCCCCTCCCATAAAAGGGACCAGCTAATCTTCTTGAGCTTGATGTTAAGAAGGCCACCAGCCACCACAACGAGCCACTCTAGGGGATCGTTGTCCTCTTAGAGGTATGTAGCAGTATTAATATGTTTTGGACAATACGAATTATTAAACGATTATTAGTCCTGACTATTGAAAGGTTTGCTTTCATTCTCAGGTTTACTCATGTTTCTCCCTGACATAATTCATTTATGTTGAGAGTAAATTTTTGCGTCAGTGGGCACACACCAGCCCCATTTTGGAGTGACAGACCAAAGGAAACAGGGAAAAGTTCTTTCGGAGAACACGTTAACGACTACATTAACTCATTACTCATGTTTCTCCCTGACATCACTCATTTATGTTGAGAGTAAATTTGTGCGTCAGTGGGCACACACCAGCCCCATTTTGGAGGGACAAACCCAAGGAAACAGGGAAAAGTTCATTCGGAGAACACGTTAACGACTATATTAACACGTTAAAGTGCATTCGAACCAACATATTCATCGCTTATAAGAACTTCCTTTACTGTTCCTCGGTGTAGCAAGAATCGCGACAGGCCAGCCTCCTCTCATATCATCTCATAATGACCGATTCAGCACATCCCATTAGACGCTGCCAGCACTGTTTTCCGTTAACCGAAAGGAGGCAAGGCAAGACGGCTCCTGGCATGTGCACCGAACTGCCACAGCCAAACGCTCTGCCGAATTTGGAAACCTTTTCGACTGGAACGGAGCTGCCCAGGACCGAGAACGGGAGAGACTCCAAACGTAGAATGGATTCAGAATCACAAGAAAACTCTCTCCAAAAGTTGGAGACAGTTTCGACTGGTGGGGAGCTGGCGCAGAAGGTGAACAAGGGAGGCCCCAAATGTAGAATGGATCCAGAATTACAAGAGATAAAAGGTTTTATGGAGCTTGGTTTTGAGTTCAGAAAGCACCAGCTGACCCCGCAATTACTTGTTCTTCTTCCTGGATTGAAGCGATTATTCGATCATGAAAATAGCACCCAGATTTTAGGGTTCGAAGAATCGCCCTTGGAAAACTGGGAAATACCAAACCTAAATGTAGCAGACGTGGATATGAAAGAACATCTCAAGCTCTGGGCTCGGTCTGTGGCTTCAACTCTGAAATGAAATGTTGTTGTGTACATCATGGCCACATGCCGACATTTCTGTTTAAATGGCAACCTTTTCATGCAGTAAAAGTGAGATATAGTTTTTGAAATATTACATGCTTGTTTCATCTGATTGATCTCGAATAGGTTCCGAGCTAAAACATAACAGAAGTGGATATGAAAGAGCTTATTAAGCTCTGGGCTCGATGTGTGGCTTCAACTCTGAAATGAAATGTTATTGTGCACATGATGTCAAGGTTCTGTCTAAATAGCATCTTTTGTGATGCAGTATAAGCGATGTTATGTATTTTCGGATGGAAGGGCAGGATTTACCATTTATTTTCAATCGTGCATCTGAATTGTTAGGGTTTTATTTCTAAATATACTATGTTTTTTTCTTGCTCGCTTCCTATCTTTACCACTTCATGGCTGGGCTGACAGGGTGGGGTCAGAGATTCCCAATTTACAAACACGCTTAGATCAATAATGGTTTGAATGATAATTGTAGTAATTCATCACCCAGTGGTTTGAATGGCGTCTCCAATATTCCACCAAGTAGGGCAATAGGAGCTGTAATAGGGGAAAAGTCTAGTAGACGAAGATTAGTCGTAGTAATCTCATGCAGCAAAATCAGGGCAAGGCATACCTCAAGCAACCGCTAAATCTAAATATGTGATTTGATCGAAGCACATTGCAAACTATGCGCAAACTATGCTCAATTCATGAAAGATCATGCAGTCATTGTTAAATTTCTCGATATATGGCACCCTTAATGAGCTCACATGAATGGGATCAACGCTCATTGCAAAACCAAAAAAATGTATTGGCATCAACCTTCGCTGCAAGTTCTTTTGACAGACATCTTTGAGCTCCAGAGCGATAGGGAAAGAATCTTTGAAAATGAGTCCCACTTCTTCTCATTTATAGAACTCCAAAAATTCTATCGTGACAAAGGATACTTCACCTACACCCCTACTCAGATTTGATTGTATTTGCTTCCACAAAAACAATAGGTTTAAAAATACTTAAAGGTATTGGGGTATATGCGGAAGCATGCCAAATCCTAGATTGTTTCAGCTGGTACATGAATTTGTTCATTCGCTCAAATTTAATAAAACATGAGATATGCTTATTGAGCTTGACATCTCTAGAGATTTTGATAAACACAACTAGAAATACACCCACTATGTCCTTTACAATCAAGGATTTCACCTCTTTTGGATCAACTAGGTCTATAATATGATCTCTCTTACTTCTTTTTCCATCTTGGTTGATGTCTCCCCTTCTCTTCCCTCTAGGACTTCTAGAGGCATTATTTAGACATACTATATATATCATTTCATTTTAATTTTTATGGGTGAAAGGCATGGAAGAAGCCTCGAGTAGCTTTAGTTTCTTGTGCATTAGTGGAATTAAGTTGCCTAATAACACCCTCACTACCTTAGAAAATAAATTTGTTTATCATAATTTGTTGATGGATACCCTTGCATTAAATAAGTTTATGCTTTTGATAAATATTTAGATGATTTGATAGAAACCCACCTCCATTAAAGATGAAAAATATTACATTTTATCTTCCAAACCTCTATGCTAGTTCAACTTGACATTTGCTATGTCTTAAACTTCACTCAAAACTCCCTTCTAACCAAATATTTTGCACCCCCTTATTATTTTTGCTTTCAAAGAACTTCTTACAAGAGGACCTACTCTCTTCAATTGATTTTCTCGTCTTAGACCTTCCACTTTTTGAATATTTCTAGATGGACTATCTTTCTTAAGTTTTTCATTAAATCCATCCACCTTTACCTTTTCATTACCTTGGCATCCACTTTTACCCTTTCTTTACCTTAGCATCCCTTATGAGAAATTTAAAAACAAATAAGTATATCCAAAAAAACTTCATATGGAGAGTCTCAAAGGATGCAATGAAATGGACTCTAGTTGTGTGGAGCATGTTATGTACCTCTAAGGTAAGAGGATATCTTGAGGTATTGGTATTTGAAATCAAGAAACACTTAGTAGAATTTTGGGAGCCAAAAAAATTTGGATATGGTTATGAGTAAAATATTAACTCTTCAACACTTTTTGGAAATATAAATGTGATAATGATCTAAAATAAATATCAACGCTCAAGATATAATCTAAATGGAAAGCTATTATCTAGTTTTTCTTATCTCAATTGCAGTTGAAAAAAAAAATGTCATCCAAAATTCACATTTTCTGGCAATTCCAAAATGCAAAAACCTCCCACATCTCATAAAATTGTAGGAAACAATAACAAAAAATTGAAGTTAAGCTTGACTTGGATTCTCTTAAAAATTGTTATCTAAACCGATAGCACCATACTCATCTAATTGTCGGGAACTACTTTGAAAAACTTGGGATTCTACTTTGAAAATAAATATTACAAGGTATGACTTGGATTACTTCACTTTATAATTGTGTCCAAAACTCTTATCCTTAGATGAATATCTAATTAAATGTCGGATTTCGATTTTAGGAAATCTTGATAAGCTAAGATGGGGTAACTTACCAAAAATCTTTTTCAACATTAAATAAGTGTATATCATCACTACTAGCCCTGTTGATATCACAATAGAGATTACATGGGAGAAAATATGGAAAGATAATCTATGGCTGAAAATCACTACCTTTCTCTCACTAGCATCCCACCACAAAGTTATCACTTCGAACCAATTGCGTCGATGGATTTATCATGTACTAGATTATTGTATAATGTGTAGTCAAGTAAAGGAGTTGATGGATCACCTTCTTAATACCTATTCCTTCAGTGCATCACTTTAGGATCTAGGTGCATTACACTTTCAATTGTCATCTTAGAATAAAACTAGTATATCATTTGCTTATAGCTGATAGAGATTACATGGGAAAAAAAATGCAAAGATAATCTATGGCTGAAAATCACTACCTTTCTCTCACTAGCATCCCACCACAAAGTTTTCACTTCGAACCAATTGTGTCAATGGATTTATCATGGACTAGATAATTGTATAATGTGTAGTCAAGTAAAGGAGTTGATGGATCACTTTCTTAATACCTCTTCCTACAATGCATCACTTTACGATCTAGGTGCATTGCACTTTCAATTCTCATCTTAGAATAAAACTAGCATATCATTTTCTTATAGCTAGAATAATGTTGATCTAAAATGTAAATTTTTAAGAAGACAAGAATCAACCATAGTAGAGTTTAAGACACTTATTTTATGATACATATCATATTACTAAAATAAATAAATCTTTAAAATGAATTGAATTATAGTTGTGTTCTAAATGATAGTTAATATTATTAACTATAATAAGATTAACATGTGATTTAAAAATATATACAATTAAAAAAATATGGAATAAGAACATAGTAAAGCAACAATAACCTACAATATGCCACCATTAAAAACCTAATAGAAATTTAATCTGAAATTTATAGACATGACATTTTTTGATTAAATTGAAAAGCTAAAAGGGAATATTTTCTTCGAAATGAATATCAACCCTCTATGTTTGACTGGTACTAAAAGTTTTTTGTGCATATTCCATGGAGTTTTGTTAAAAACACATGAATACAAAATATTAAAAGAATTGTGAGATTTCATTTTATTCATATATATATATATATATATATATATATATATATATATATATAATCTAATGACCCTTGGTAATCATATTCCAAGTGGTCTCTTGGACTCCAATGACTCTTGACATTTCAAACCATAGATTTTAGTAGATTCGATGTCCAACATTGCCCTCTTAATCTGAATGGGTGTATATGAGTCCAAGAAAAGTGTTGAAATAGAATGCTCCAAAAATGCATCGTAGCAATTTGCTCAATGTGCTCTCTAAAATGACGGTATAAGATGGGAAAACTTGAGGCCTCAATTGGTGGTGGTTTAAGGCTGACCACCAACGTTGGAACACTTAGTGCAGTTACTCAAACAACTCTAATTCTAGCTAAATATTGAAGTCTTCTCCTAGAGGAAGTATTTTGAAAAGAGAAACCATTGAAGTCTCAACCCACAATAGTTTAGTGAAATAAACTAACCAAAATTCTTTCTCATGGGCTTCTCTCGCTACAACTTTGAATCTAGGTATGCATGAATCTGGCTCTAGGCTGAGGCATCAACCTTAGATTATGGCTCAGGCTCACTTGATGTATATTTGAAGCTTGTAGATGACCATCAATTCCCCCCCTGTGAAATACAAGGTGAGGAGACGAAGAAAACTAAACTATAATACTTTTCAATACTCAATAACAAATTTTGTTGTATGAGTGATATATCTCCTTAGATGTTAAATCGCATTGCCAAGAAGGGATCCATCGAAGGTGAATCTTCATTCCTACAAGAGGTTTGTTTTTTAATAATATGTTTGAATGATGAACTTGTTTTTATGATAATACTCACATGGGTGAAGATCAAAACAAGGATATGTCACATGGCCGACTCAATTACAATCTTGGCATTTGACAGTTTGTGGTTGTGGAAAAGAAGCAGAAGACGATGAGTTGTCTTGAAGAAACCCAAGACTCTTAAATTAAATAGGTTTTGGGTAATCTAGAATATGAAATGTCACATCCTTTTCATATCCAAGACCGGTTTTGTGCTTATTGCTGACAAGATCTTCCCAAGGTCTCATGATGGACTTGGGAAGTGCAGGTTGAATTTTTGTATTTGCGTGCAAATCTACTCTCACACTAGGCACGAAATCAACATCAATCTCACTCATTTGATTAGTTTCTAGTTTGTGATGGGAGTTTATCTCAAACTCAAAATAGGAATGTTTTGAAGAAAGACCGATATAGAATGGTGTTTACTTTGTTGCAGCTCATCTTGATGTATTTGTGATTCAAGCTGCAAAAAATTAATATTTTCATGTGCATTGTACAGAGAGGTTTGAGTGTGAGAAAGACTGTCTTTGCTGATTTTGATTGTGATTTCAATCACAGGCATAGGTTCTCAATAGTTCTAATAAATTGCCAATTTGAACCATTTAAAAACTTCAAAAAAATATTGCAATTCCACCCTTCAATAATTAGTAAATCACAGCATAATGAGGAAAGGAATTACCGACTTGAACTCTCAAAACAGCATAAATGGCAAAAAAATCCAGACATCCAATAAAGTTCTATAGTAAGTGATTTCTCATGTTATTCGTCACCGTTAATAGACTTGTCGATTGTAGCACGTCATATTTAACTATTGTATTCCAACTCATCATCGAATATCATCACACTATAATAAGCTATTGTGAATCATTCCATTAAAAAATATATAATGCATTCACAATATATGAAGGCGGTACTGCAAAATATAAGGCAATCATAATATGTGGAATTATATGATATATGTCACATAAATAGACTCTTTAAGGAGTTACTTAAAAAACATATTGAATAACTACAACAACCAAAGCTTTCTAATATATAGGAAACATCGACCAATGAAATCGACCAATGAAATCACTACATCAGGACTCTCTTATGGTAATATTGTCTTGAACTAATGAATATATCAACAGTGGTGCAGAAAAGGGCTCTACAACTTAGTGTGATAGAGATGTTGTCATATAATGTTACATTTAAAAATACTAAAATCATAATTTAAATTAACAAATTAAAAATAGTAATAACAAAAAAAATTATTGTAGGTCATAATTACAATACTTCAAATTACACATTTATCTTATATAGCTTTATATATAGATGTAAAATACATGAAAATAAAATTATTATGAGGAAGAAATGTAATGAGTAAAAAAATATATTTTATTTTTTTATTTTAAAAAAGAAATGAAATTTTTTCACATGACAATAAATAGTATTATTGATATTTCACAAATGTAATGAGTAAAAAAATATTATTTACTTTTTTAATTGTAAGAAAGAAATGAATTTTTTTCACATGAGAAAAAATTGTATTATTGATATTACACCAACGATACATCTGAACTCTAGATCTGTCAAGAGTTAAGAGAGATCAAATGAAAAGTTTGCTAATATCCATATAGGTTAGTTATATTAAAATATTCTTTATATAATTATATTGATATTGTCCACTTATCAAATTGTTAAGATTTTCTTATGCATGTAAGAAAATTTATTTTTCCTATTTATGCAAGAAAACATATCCTTCGAGTATTAACAATCTTAATGTATTTCCTTTAATAATATGGTTTATGATACACAATTAATTTAACACTTTTAAGTGATAATACTTAAATTAAAAAATATCTATAAATTCATTCTTACACTCTTTTATATATATATATATATAAAAGAAAACTGAATCACTGGAGGTTTTCTCTAGTTATATATTTTCTTTTTACTTATCCTAATTTGGTGTAAAAAAAAAACACTATTTTAAATTAATTTAAATGTAAGTATTTTCTATTGTTCTTTAATATTCATAGTATCTTTTTATTAATACATTATAAAGAATTAATTGTGGTTTTATAGATATAGATATAGGATTACATAGCTTTTTAAATGAGTGTACAAATAGCATTGTACTCTTATGAAGGGATGCCCAAAAATATTATATTGAAATCCTTTCTCAAAAATATTATTTTCTACTTTGGATGGTTGCAGAAATCCTTTCCCACTTTGGATGGTTGCAGAAATCCTTCCTCCGAAATATTATTTCACACTTAGCATTCTGTAAAAATGCTCCCTCACAAATAGAATTCCACACTCTATTATTTATATAGATAGAGAGAGAAGTGAATTTTCATTAGGGCCCACATTAGTAATATTAAATATGTTAAATTTTCAACATTACATGTTTATGTTTACATTTACATTTTTACCTAATATCTACCCCCATAAACATTACATGTTTACATTTACATTTACATTTATGTTTATGTGATATTTACCCTCATACATGTTAAATGTTTCCATTTACATCTACCCCATAAACATTACATGTTTAAGTTTACATTTACATTTATGTTTACATGAGATCTACCCTTAAATTTATGTTTACGTTTACATCTACCGCATAAACATTCCATGTTTACATTTACAAATTGATGTTTATGTTTACATGAGACTTACCCTTACATTTATGTTTAGGTGATATCTACCCTCATACATGATAATTGTTTATGTTTACATTTACATTTAAGTTTAGATTTTTACTTGAGATCTACCCCAGGTTTTCTTGAGATCTACTCCATATATGTTTAATTTTTACATTTACATTTACATTTACCGTTTTACTTCAGATCTACCCCAGTTTTTCTTGAGATCTACTCCATATATGTTTAATTTTTACATTTATATTTACATTTACATTTTTACTTCAAATCTACTCCATATATTTTAAATTTTTACATTTACATTTACTTTTACATTTACATTTACCATTTCATTTGTAATTCATTCTAATTTCTATTTACATATGATATTTAAAACAAATTTTTGTTTATAACAAAATTTATTTTATTATCATAATTAAAATATTTCAATGTCCATGTTAAGTAACATAATTTTATATATTCTTTGTATATTTTATATTTTCTTTATACAGATAAGAATAAAGTAATTTAAATTGAAAATTTTCATATATTTTTGAGAAAGATTGACACAATTCTTATTCAATTGAGAGATATTTGTAATTTTTTCAATGTTTAATGTGAATTTGATATCTAATAAATTTTAGAAAATATTAATAATAAAAATAATGAGATGTATACATACAATAAAACAATAAGATTTTAATGTGGATAATATGAATTATAAACGAGTGTTAAGTAGTAGAATTCCAAGAAACTTGTTTTACACAACCAATTTTCTCCTACAAAGTTCATGGGAATTGTACATGATTGATATAGATTTTAATGCAATTCTTTTTGTGGCACTAAAGGCACGAGAATATGGAACAAAACTTTTAATGTTATCTCTCAAATGGTCTCCCATTTTAAACAAGTTTATTTCTTTTGCAGATAAAAATGGAGTTGGAGAGCAAAATGGAGTTCGGATGATCTATAATTTGTGATTTAGTATTAAATTAATTTCTAAATTAAATTGTAAAGACAAGTTGATTAAGTTGGAGAGAAAAATGCACTTGGGATGATCTATAATTTGTGATTTAGTATTAAATTGATTTCTAAATTAAATTGTAAAGACAAGTTAATTAATATTTATGAATATTTCTTAATAAGAGTTGTTTTACTATTAATTTAACGACTAAATTATGAGTAGCACAGTTATATGAATTGAATCACTAGTAACTATAGACGGATACCAAAACACTTAGTTTCTAATCTAAATACTTAGTTCCTAAAATTAGTATCTTGAAAATAAAACGTTAAAAAAAATTAATTATAAAAATAAATAAAATATATCATTAGCCCTTTTCAAATATTTTCTAAATATTATAATTTTGTCTATGATTTTTTATTTAGCAATAAAATGGATGAATTTGACACATACATTTTGAATAAAACCAGGAATAAACTTGAATAAACTTGAAGTACAAAATTCACACATCAACTTTTACATGGTGATTCATACCAAACTTCTATGTTTGGTTGGAGGAAAGAAGACAAAACAACCTTAACAAATCAATTGAAACAAATGAGAAATTTAAGGCCAATCTCCCAACAAATGTCAAGCAACCTCCAATGACTTGAAGTAGAATATGAAACTTCAAAGCGGGATCAAAGCGCGATCTTGGAATTACTTGGGGTGAGTTTCAAATCCTTTGACCTACTAGACATTAATCAAAGACACAGGAAATGATTGAAAAGAAAAACTTCCTGAATTCAAGAAGATCAATTTTTTGAATTTTTGAATTCTGGATATACTTGGACAAAAATTCTAAAAACTATGCATAGATAAAATAAATTCAACAAACCTGGGAAAATAGATCAATAAAATTTTCTATTAATATTAGAAAATAAATTTTGATAATATTCCAACAACTAATTATCCTAATAGTTATTAGTTATAAAAGCTAAGTGTAACCAAGAATTTTTTTTACGATTAATATAATTGGAATTGAAAATATAGAGAAAAAAAAAAACCAAAAAAATATGTAAGTCAAATTAAAAATTAATAAATCTTTTTATATATATAGATATATATATTTTTTGTCTCTTTAAAATAAGTTATATTTAAAGAAACATAGAATTTTTTTATTTTTTTTTAAAGTAACATAACCAAAAAAATTTGGAAAAAGATTTTTTTTATTATTTTTCGTGTTTAAAAATTGTCATCTTAAATTGAAGATATGAAGTAAAAATTATAATTCATGAAAATGGAAATAATAGAAAAAGGAAAAAAAATCAAATGTTAAATAAAAAAGAAAAAAAAAAAAAACTAGTAAATAATATAAATGGATGTGACTAAATCGTTCATAATAAAACTTCAACCAATTAATTTACAAATAAATAAATATAAATAATAATAAAAAATAACAAAAAATGAATTTCCAAAGTTAAACGATGGATAAGCGGTATAAATTTTTGGTTTAGACAAGTCAATGGCAAAATTGAATGTGTAATACTGCTTCATGTATAACCAGCCTAGATCCATCTTAAACCTCTTTTTTGAGTGCAATAATTGATGAAATATTTTCACCTCGAGAGATTTGATCCCTCTCAGCCCTTGATAGATCCGGAGTTAAGATGGATCTAGGCTGCTTTCAGTCGTGTGCAACCAAGGAAAATCTATCAATAATATGAGGAACATATGCTTAATTTGATCAATAATATGTAAATACATCTAATATTAACATAACCATTTTAAATATGTTAAATATGTTTGAGATTCATTGAGTCATTTTAATTTTAAATTTGATTAGTTACCTCAGTTTGTTGAGATGATAAATATTGTAAGATAACTTTAACGATGAAATAAAACTTTGAACGCAAAGTGACAATGTAAGTGTGAATAATAAGAATGTAGTCAATTACAAAGTCTTCATTGTGATCGATTTCAAACTATTTTCTTCTACTATTCTTATTTTCACCCATGTTAGTTTTGTCATATTTTCATATTGATTATTTGAAAAGGACAGTTGGAATCGTAAACCATTTAAATATTTAGCTCGAGCTATTGTGGTAAACTTCATACCTTGTCTCTCTTGCTCTCCAATATTAATAGGTTGAATTATTATAACGCAAAAATCAATGTACATTGTCAATAATTTTTTGTGCTTACACTGAAATCATTGCACACACACTATTAATCCAATGACTTTAAAATTAATGTACCATCATACATCAAATTAGAAATCAACATATACACTGAAAGGAATGCAACTGATGCAAGAAATCAAATAATAATAGAAAACAAAATCTACACTAAAATCACTGCATATAATGTAAGTAATGAAATATGATTAGAAATCAACATCTACACTCAAATAAATGAGTGTAGTGCAAGTAGGAATATAGGACTTAAACCAACGTCTACACTGAAATCAATGCATCTAGTGCATGCAATCAAATAGGATTAGAAATCACCATCTACACTGAAATAAATGCATTTAGTGCAAGGAATCAAATAGGATTATAAATCATCTACATTTAAATCAATGCATTCAGTGCAAGCAATCATATATAATTATAAATCAACATATACATTGAAATTAATGCATATAATGCAAGCAATCAAATAAGATCAGAAATCACCATCTACACTGAAATCAAGGCATTTAGTGAAAGCAATCAAATAGGATTAGAAATCACCATCTACATTGAAATCAATCCATTCAGTGCAAGCAATCAAATAGGATTAAAAATAATCTACATTGAAATCAATTCATCTAGTGAAAGAAATCAAATATAACCAAAAATCAAAATCTAAATTATAATTAATGCATCTAGTGAAATCAATCAAATAGGATTAGAAATCATCATCTACACTGAAATTAATGCATTTAGTGCAAGCAATCAAATAGGATTAGAAATCATCTACATTAAAATCAATCCATCTAGTGTAAGTAATCAAATATCATTAGAAATCAACATCTGCACCAAAATCATTTCATCTAGTGCAAGAAATCAAATAGGATTAGAAATCACCATCTACACTGAAATCAATGCATCTACTGCAGGAAACCTTCTTCCCTCTCTCCCCCATATATATCTATATATCCATCCATATCTCCTTCTTTTTCTCTTTATCTCACCCCACCATACACACACTCTCTCTCACTCCATATCTATCAATTTCCTTGTCACTCAATCCTTCTCTCCATCTATCTTTTTTTCTCTTTACCTTACATCTATATCTATATCTCACTCTATCTCTCTATATCAACTACAAAACATAAACTCTCTTTCTCCAATCTATCTATCTATCTATCTATCACTCCCTCCTCCTCCTCCTCTCTCTCTCTCTCTCTCGCTTCTATCTCTTTTCCTTCCTGCTACGCTTTCTCCCTCTCTCTCCATGTTCTTTATCACTCGCTCCCTCTCTCTCTCTCCACCTTTCTCCCTCTACATATTTATTCTTACCTCCCCCTCTCTCCCTATCCATCTTCATATCTCTTTCCCTACCTCTCTTCACCCTCTCTCTTCCTTTCTCTCTCCCCCCTCTCTCTCTTTATCTTCACCTTCCAACTTTGTTACCATATGCCTCTCTCTCTCCTTCTCTCCCCACTTCTCTCCATATCTCTTTATTTGTCTCTTTATCTCACCCCAAAACATACACACTCCGTCTTCATCTCTCCCTTGTCACTCCCCCTCTCTCTCCACTACTCACTCTCTATGTATTTATTATTCCCTCCCTCTCTCCTCATCCAGCTCCATCTCTCAATCCCTCCCTCTCTTCCCCTCCAAATCCATATTTCTATCCCTCCCTCTCTCCTCCCCTCTTTCAAGTCCCCTCCTTTCCTTCCTCCCTTTCTCTCCCACTCCCTTTTTCTCCCCCCCATCTCTCAATCCCTCCCTCTCTTCCCCTCCAAATCCATATTTCTATCCCTCCCTCTCTCCTCCCCTCTCTCCTCCTCTCTTTCAAGTCCCCTCTCCTTTCCTTCCTCTCTTTCCCTTCTCTCCTACCTTCCTTTCTCTTCCCCCATCTCTTTCTCTCTCTCCATCTCTGAAACCCGCCCTCTCTCCCCCTCCAAATCCACATTTCTATCCCTTCCTCTCTCCTCCCCTCTCTCCTCCTCTCTTTCAAGTCCCCTCTCTTTTCCTTCCTCTCTCTCCCTTTCTCTCCTACCTCCCTTTATCTTCCCCCATCTCTACCTCTCTCTCTCTCTCTCTCTCTCTCTCTCTCTCTCTCTCTGACAATCCTCTCTTCCCCCATCACTCTCTTCCTCTCTCACCTCCTTCTATTTGACCCCCCAGCTATCTTTCTTTCTTTCTCTCTCTCTGTACTCCAATCCTCTCTCTTCCCCCATCACTTTATCTCACTCTCCAACTATCTTACTATTTCTATCCCTTTATCCTTCTCTCCCCCCTTGTCTCCATCACGCCTCCTTTCTCCTTCTCTCCCCCCTTGTCTCCATCACTCCTATGTATCTTTATCCCACCCATAAGAATACACACTCTCTCTCCATCTCTCCCTTGTCACTCCCTCTCTATGTATTTCTTCTTCCTTTCCTCGCTCTGCCTCCAGCTCCATCTCTCTATCCCTCCTTCTCTCCTCCTCCTCTCATCCTTTCTCTCTCTCCCTTTCTCTCCTACCTCCCTCTCCCTTCCCCCTTCTCTCTCTCTCTCTCACTCTTTACCCTCCAATCCTCTCTCCTTCTCCCTCCCTCTCTCCTTATCTCTCTCCCATCTCCATCTTTATGTCTCCCTCTCCCTCTCTTACCCTTCTCTAACTCTCTCACTCTTCTCACTCTCTCTCTCTCTCTTCATTCCTCTTCTCCCTTTATCTCCATATCTCCCTTTTCACTCCCCCTATTTCTCCACCTCTATCATATATCATGATATATTAATATATATTACAATATAATAAATTTAATATTGTATTATTCTAAACATATTAAATTTAATAATATTAATATTTTAATATTAATTTTAGGGTTAATAATTTTTTTTGTTTGCATGGTATTAATAATAATTTAGTCCATGGTATTTGACCCTTATACTTCATATATAATTAGATCTTGATTTCTAATGGTATTTGATATATTTTTATTTATTTACCTTACCTCTTTATACCTCTTTTATATTTACTTATTTACCATACTTATTTTATAAATATACTATTTGGCCCATGGTATTTGCACATGGTATTATTAATAATTTGTCCCATGGTATTTGGTCCATGGTATTAATAATAATTTGTCCCATAGGCTTCGCCTAAATAAAACCTGTTTTTGAGTTTTTGTAAATATAAAGTGTTTTATTGAGTAAATATAAAAATCGGTTTTATTTATTTACCATACCTCTAGTTTATTTATATTTATATTTATTTACCATACCTCCTCAGTAATATAAAAAGAGGTTTTATTTATTTACCATACTTATGGTTTATTTATATTTTTATGTATTTACCATATATTATTTATTTATCATATCTCTTTTTTGAGTGTTAGTAAACTCTTCATTTTTTGAGTGTTAGTAAACTCTTCATATTTTAAGTTTATATAGTTTAAATTTATTTTTAATAAATTTTTAATTGTTAATTTATATGTTTATGTAAGTTATTGTTCAAGCCGACATTTTTTTGGCTTCGGACATACTTACACATAGGAGTCATACTGGGCTATAGAATGCACCTCTAGGCTCAATAAAATATTTTGATTTCAGCTACATATATATTATAACAATTTAAATTCCTTTTAACTCAAAATCTACCAAGCCCTTGGAGAGATCAAATCTCTTTTCACTCTAAAGATTTGATACCTCTAAACTTTTAATAAATTTAAAGTTAAGATAGATCTAGCTAATATAACTAATGATAAATTTATTATATAAATAAGCCCAACAATAATTTCCTTTAAAATTGAAACACAACAATAAATTTCAATAACACTTAACACTAATTCAACCACCAATACAACGTAGAGGCATAAATTATTCAATCGTAGAGGCATAAATTATTTACTAGTGCATACATGCCAAAGATTAAACTATTCAACAGTGCACCAAAAATAAACTAATGCACAGAGAATCAACGCACAAAGAGTTAGTACATTCAACGACTGCACAGCACCAGCACTAGCACTGTATGCATTCAACGCAGGATTTTAATCAACGCACGACACTTAACATTGCATTTAACGTTGTGTATAAGTCTCGTTCAACGCTCATATATTAACCAATTCAACGCACAAATATATGTCCATATGCACAGAGCCTTAGTTTACGAAAGCTTTCCCTTTCTGAACTTTTGACGGTCAAGAAACACAAATGAATTGTTGGAGCTCATGCAGGAAGAGATTTGGCGGCTCGGGGATTCGATTCAGGGCAACTATTGCAAACCACGATTGCCCAAAAGCAAGCTAGCGAGCTGATAGGTAAACACCAAGGTCTAGAATAAAAAAAATGCAAATTTCTAAGATTTAAATTACCGGTTAGGTATTTCGCAAATTTTGTAGAAAAACAGCGCAACAGTACTCAGCAGCTGATAGCGCGCAGTGACACACATTTAATAATAGAGAGCAGATTCTTGGATAATTGTTGTTGTGGTCTCCATTTTTAGAATGACCATTTCGAGGTAGCTGTGGTCTCCATTTTTAGAATGAGCATTTCGAGATTTGGAATTATGGGCGGAGGCATTATTGATGGCCCTAACACACTTACAGAAAATGAGCTCGAGCAGAAATTTGAAACCCTGAAAGGCAACGAATAGCAATGGAAAGGTGGTTTGGGAGAAAAACTCAAATTCACGTAGAAGAGATTTAAAAGTGCAGGACCAGTGGAATAAGTAGCATGCATAGAGATGCTGCAAAACTCGCGGCTCAAACTTGAGCATGGCAGGAATTCACTGGGTTAGATACCACATTAAACACATGAATATGCAGGACTTATGTAATCATGAGATTGCATTTTATGGATAATATTCACAATGATTTATATATTTATGCATTGTCTAATTTTCATATTGCAAGTGTTTTTTTGGATTCCAATAAACTTTTCATTTTCCATAATGTAACTTTTAATTGATTAGGTATCTAACTAGTTGAAATCTCTATCATTTAAATAATAATTAAATTAAAATAATCTCTATTTCTAAAACATATAGAGTATAAATGATGTAAATTCATTTTACTTTCAAATTTATCAATTTTATTACAATTTACATTCTTTACCATAGTTCAGCAAGCTTATAATTGGATCAAATCTTTTAAGAAATATTTTTTTTTTAATATAGAAAAATATTTAGATTTCAAGATCTTTAATTAAAGTGATTGCTTTAATTGATAAATTCAAAATTGAAATTAAGATTTATATTGATTTTTAATAATATTATATTATATTATTTATATTTATATAATTTATTTTTTTTCTTCTTCATCTTTTTTTTTTTTTTTCCTTCTTCATTCTACGCACGCTCTGCCCTCCTTCCGCGTTCAGCCTGATTCAGGGTTTCTAGGCGCCTCTCTGCTCACCCCTGTCGCTGTTGCGCCCAGCGCACAACCCTGCGGTGCTCTTTACCAGCCATGGAGCCCAGCGGGGGTTCTGTCCCCCGTCCTAATCCGCCTCCAGAAGTTTTGGCTTTTCGGGCATTGGTAGCAGTTGGTCCGAAGCGAACTCCAAATGCGTTTCAGCAGAAGTTCATAAAGAAGATGGAATCGATCCCTTCTGTGGCTCTACCAGAAGAAGAGACTTGCAAAGCAGCATTGAACCTGTCAGAAAGAGGCCTTAATGGCCATTTCACGGGCCTCTGGCCCCCTCCTAAATCTGTAGAAGACTTGACACAAAGAAACTGGGTGTCGCTGATCAAAGAGGGAGTCAAAAGTTACTTTGTTGGCAAAGGATTCTTCATTTTTGTCTTCGAAAATCCTGATGACAGAAGCTTAATATTGAGGAATGGCCCATATTTCATGGGTCCGCAGGGATTGTATTTGAACAAATGGTCCCCAGATTTTGACCGTTCTCAGGATCTCCCTTCTGCAGTTCCTGTTTGGGTGAGGCTCCCTCACCTACCCCTCCACTGCTGGAACCAAAAAACCCTGGAGATTATCGGAAATGCGGTGGGAAAATACATAGATCAAGCTGATAGGAAAGACCAGTACTCTTGTGCGCGCATCTGCGTCGAAGTCGATCTCGAGGAGGTGTTACCGGAAGCTATAAAACTTACTGTCGCTGGGTGGACACATGTGCAGGAGCTGGACTATCAGCAGCTTCCTTTCAAATGCAGACATTGTCATGGGCATGGGCACTTTGCCAAGCACTGCAAGAAAAAGGCTGAGGAGCAATCAGAAAATCAAAAGGGGGACCAATGGACTCTAATCCAAAAAATAGTCCACCCAAAAAAAGGAGCAGGCAAGGGGAACTCGACAGGGGTTCCAAACAGCTCCAAGCCAAATCAAGTTGAAGAAGCAACCCCAAAAGGAATAGCAAGAACTCAGAACAATACAATAGGATCTCATCAGGAAAACACAGCGCAGGCAAAAACTACTCCCCCAAGCAAGGATGGAGGGGAAGATATCCAACTCGAATCCACCCAGGACAGCGCTCTCAACCTCTCATATGCAGATGTCACAAAGTACAAAGCAGCAGTAAGCTCAGAATCCTCAGAGGAAGAAACCTTTGAGCGCCCCTCTAAGAAAGCAGGAAGGAAACCCTGGAAGGAAAAGAGAGAAGAAGAGGCTGAAAGACTCAAAACCCAAGATAGTCAGGCTACAATAGAAATGTCCATAGGACGTAATACTAGACCGAGGCCAACAAAGGGAGGCCCCATCCCCCTACAAAGTAAGTAATGAAGCTAGTCTCTTGGAATTGCAGAGGACTCGGGAATCCCTCAAAAATAGAAGCAGTCAAGGACCTCTTGAAGGTTGAACCCTCAGACATTCTCATGCTCCAAGAGACTAAGATAGAAGGGCATGCTCTTCTAGAGATCAGTAAATTAAGGTGGAAAAAATGTTCAGGAAAGGCAGTCAGTGCTAAGGGCTCCGCTAGAGGGTTGGCAACGTTTTGGTCAAATATCACCTTCCAACTTCTCTCATCTCATGAATCCCAACACTGGATCTACACGGAGCTTAAGCACAATTCTAGTAAGTTGATCATTTCCCTGTTCAATATTTATGTTCCGGTCAACTACACTGAAAAAAGAAGCTATTGGAACTCCCTATCTGTTTTTCTAGAGCAGCATTCTCCAAATAATATTATCATAGCAGGTGATCTGAATGTAGTTATGAAAGCTAAAGAGAAAAGGGGAGGCTCCTACACTAGAGACCCACTTTTGGCTTCTATGGAGGAGCTCTCCCAGACCTGGGACCTCTTAGACTTTACTCCAGTCAGCGGCCTTTACAGTTGGACAAATAATCGGGTTGGGTCAGACCACATCTCTGCCCGCGTGGACCAATTCCTTGTTCAAAGCTCCCTTTTGTTGAATAAAAAACTCATCACAACAAAGATCTTGCCAAAACTGACCTCGGATCATAAGCCAATACAACTCCTAGTTGAAGATGAAGAAGATCTAGGTCCCATCCCATTCCATTTTTCCCCTCTTTGGATCAAGAGAGAAGGCTTCATGGAGACAGTGAAAGATGCCTGGGAAAAATCCTTCTCTGGCTCTGCGGGCTATGTCTGGGAACAAAAATTGAAGGCCACTAAATATGCACTGAAGGAGTGGATTAAAAAGCCAGATCCCACGCCTTCCAATCAAAGAAAAGATGCTGTACAGAAATTACAGAACCTCCAAACAGATATGGAGAAAAAATATATTACAACAGACCTCTTGGAGAAGGAAGTTAAAGCACAACGATCTACTCACAAATCATTCCGAGTTGAAGAAGAATACTGGAGAATTAAGTCAAGAAGTCTGTGGCTAAAGGCGGGTGACCGAAACACCTCCTTTTTCCATCGACAATACAGAGCAAGGCTATCCCAGAATCATATATCTGAAATCAAAACTCCGGAGGGTCACGTCTGCAAAGGTTATAAACAGGTCAAAGACGTTGTTGTAGCACACTACAGGAATCTCTTCAAAGCTAGTGATCAAGCCAATGAAGAGGAAACGAAGGACTTTCTCTCAAATATCCCCTTACTTGTCAACCATGAAGATAACGCAGCTCTTTGCAGTCCTATTTCTGAAGAGGAAATAATAAATATAATCTGGTCTATGCAGGCTGACAAAGCCCCCGGACCTGACGGTTTTTCAATCCATTTTTACAAGTCTTGCTAGGATATTATTAAAGTCGACCTTCTAAAAATGTTAAGAGCCTTCTTGAGGAAAGCCAAGATAGGTGGAGGTACCAACTCTACCTACCTAGCTTTAGTTCCAAAGGACACTAATCCTAAATCTTTTGCAAGATTTAGTCCAATTTCGCTGTGCAATGCATCATACAAAATCATAGCCAAACTTTTAGCAAATCGAATTAAGCCCCTACTCAAAAAATTGATCTCCAACTCTCAAGGCGGATTTGTGGAAGGCAGGCATATAATGGACAATGTCATTCAAGTTCAAGAAACCATTCACTCAAGCAAGCAGGGAAGAGAGAAAGGTATGCTGATTAAATTGGATATGGCAAATGCTTTCGATAGAGTAAATCGAGCGTTTCTTTACAAAGTTCTCCTCGCCTTTGGTTTCTCTCATCAATTTGTCTAGCTCTTAAAAGCTTGCATTGAAAATCCCTGGATAGCTCCCCTCATCAATGGTCGTCCAACCAACTTCTTCCAAGCGCAGAGAGGCATCAGGCAGGGGTGCCCTCTTTCCCCCTTCATTTACATCCTCATGGCGGATTCCCTCAGTAGGAAACTCACAGCAGAAAGAACTGTGGGTTCCATCCTGGGCCTCAGACCTTCCTCTGGCTCAGCCCCTCTGAACCATGCTCTCTTTGCGGATGACTCCCTGTTCATTAGGGGGGCTTCTATCAGAATTGTGACTGCCTTTGACTCTGTTCTGAGAAACTATTGCAGGGTCTCTCGCGCTCTTGTCAATAATAGTAAGAGCGAAGTTTTCAGCTGGAACATTGAGCAACATGAGATCGACCACATAGCCAATCTCCTGGGTTTCAAAGGTCATGCCCAATGGGAAAGATTCAAGTACCTAGGTCTGCCAATCTCCTCTGGAGTGAACAAGAGGTCCCTCTGGAATGATATCATCTGCAAGATTAAATCTAAAATCACTGCATTGGGGGGCTACTGGCTTACAAAGGGCGGGAAAGTCATTCTTATCAAATCGCACCTGTCTTCTCTTCCCATTTATCAAGCAGCCTTTCTTCTTGCCCCAAAGAATGTTACAGATCTGATCTCTAAGCTCCTAAGGGATTTTCTCTGGTAAGGCGGGAAAGGCAATGACAAAAAGATGCACTTAGTTAATTGGGACATTGTGAAGAGGCCGATTGCAGAGGGTGGTTTGCAAATTCGAGATCCTTCCCTCGTTAATATTGCGCTGGGTGGTAAGATTTTATGGAGGATGCTTCAAAATCCCCCTCATCTTGTTATTATTACCTTAAGGACAAAGTACGCAGATAATGATGCCCTCAGGAATATGCATCTCGACAGCTCTGTCAACAGCACACAGGTATGGAGGCTCTGTTGTAAAAGCAGCAAACTGTTTAAAAACATCATGTACAGGATCCCAGGAAACGGAAAGCGCACTGACCTGTGGAATGATCGCATAATGGGATGTGAACCTCTGGCAGACAATGTTGAGATCGCAGAACTCAGAAATTGGCTCGAGAGAGCAGGGGTAAATTGTGTTTTCGATCTGTCAGTTTGGGACGAGAGTGGAGATTGGGCCGGATGGGAATTTCATGGAGTCCCAGCTCGCTTTTCAGATCAACTGACCTTTCTCAAAGACCAGCTTGAGGACGTTGTTCCGGTCAACAATTTTATGAAGGATAGATGGGGATGGGGGTGGTCAAGCGTTTACACAACTGCAGTGGCCTACAGAGCACTTCAGGGATCAAAGAACAGAAATTACCCTCCCACCTTCTGGCATCAGATTTGGGAGCCTCTTGCGCTTCCAAAGATTAATTTTTTCTTCTAGACCTTGGCCCACAATAAACTACTCACAGGAGATAATCTTGCTAAAAGGAATATCGCAGGCCCTCATAGATGTGCTCTCTGCAGATGTAATCTCGAAACTGCCCAACGTCTCTTCCTGGACTGTCTCTTCACCAAAGAGGTTTGGGACATAACTCTCCTCGACTTTCAGATTTCATTTGCTTCTCAAACCTCTATCGCTGCACTATTCGCCTCTTGTAATTCAATCTATCCACAAAGCATCCCCCCTAAGTCATTCTGGCATAAGGTCTGGATTGCTCTCCCTAAATTTGTTTGTTGGCAACTCTGGCTGCCCGTAACCAACAGATCTTTAAAGAAATACAGCAAACACCTATCCAAGTGGCAGCTAAGGAAAAATCGCTCCTTATGGAAGCTGCGCAACAGAAGTACCTCAAAGAAGACCCTCTACTCACCCCTGTTGAAAAGAGGTGGCTTGCCCTTGAGCCTCATCCCCAAAAGTACCTCCTCTCCCCTCAGGAAGCCAACTCGGATTGGAGGATAAGAGAGCCAGATGACATCTTCCAAATTTGGTGGAAATCTCAAAAATTTAACACCATCTTCTTTGACGGGGCGTCCAAAGGGAATCCTGGCGCTGCTGGAGCAGGACAGGCAATATATTCCCTGGATGGGTCTCTCAGTGATTCGTTTTGCTGGGGACTTGGCCAGAAAACCAACAATCAAGCTGAGATTCTCGGTCTTCTCAAAGCTTGTCATATTGCTAGAGGAAAAGGTATCAAGGTTATTCAAGTCTTTAGAGATTCAGAGATTTTACTTAAGAAGCTTATCAAAGATGATCTTTTCAACAATGTCGGTCTCAACAATTGCTTGGGCAGATTGAAAAGAGTCATATCTGATTTTGATTCGTGTAAGTTTTATCTCATATCCTTAGAGACTCCAACAGTGTAGTTGACCGGATGGCGAACAAGGGAAGCTCCCTTATGAATGGGATGCTCATTGTAAATGGGGTAAGCACCTTCCAAATACACTGATAATGTAATTTCTCCTATGCAGAAACCGAAGGGCATCAGCTATGTAATAGGGGTCGCCTCGGCAAAGACCCACCCCCTTTTCTTAGATAAATAAAATTTCATAACCGTTTCAGTTAAAAAAAAAAAATTATATAAATTTAATGTCAATGAATCTTAATCTCCATTAAGACAGAATGATGGGTGTGTATAATTGTAAGAAAATCAATTTTTCATTTTCTTTGATGTATAAGTTTGTTTTTTTCATTTATATTTTCTCACGATTTCAGATTTTCAACCATCTGACAAATCTGAAAAAGACTATGTACCACAAAACCCGCAGAAAATGAACCAGTAATCAGTGGATCACGAAACCTCAAACTGACAGAACTGTAGCTTATAACCACTGAATTCATTTTCCATGCGGTTATGATGATGTTGTGCATAATCTCCATTTTCATGAAGTTATCATAGTCTGAGCAATCTGACAGCTTTAAATTAATAATAAATACTGAAGTTTGTTTTATAGATCTCATTCAATGAACACCACTTTTCATCACTCAGCAAAATCGAACATAAACCCACAGAAAATGAATCAGTAATGAGTGGATCACGATACCTCAAACTGACAGAGTAGCTTATAACCACTGAATTCATTTCCCATGCAATTATGATACTCTGCATAATATCCATTGTCGTGATGTCATCATAGTCTGAGCAATCTCACAGCTTTAAATTAATAATAAATACTGAGGTTTGTTTTATACATCTCATTCAATGAACACTACTTCTAATCCCTCTGCAAAATCGAGCATTTATTTTAAAACATCGTTGCCTATCCCAATACGGATTGCTGATTAGCAATCTAAACAACTGGACTACCTTAACGTAGGGTCAAATGTTGAAGCATATTCACATGTCTCATACAGCTATTGCTATTTCTCATCCCTCTGCAAAATAAGACATCTGCACATCATTAATAGCAGCGCTCTCCAATCTACATATGTAGTGACTGAATTCTTTAACTATGCTATCATATGTTGCGTGGTGTATCCCAAAGCAACACCTTTCTTTCTGTTATTATATCTTACTGCATAAACAGTTTTGCCCAAGTTGAGCTTACCATAGTTAGCATAAATAATTTTCCCTTGGCTTAAACTAGTGCAGTCTTCTCATCTGATGTAATTAAAAACAATTTTGATGAACTGTTTTCTTAAATTAGTGTATTCTTTCTGTCTTCTAAAGAATTTATATGCCTTTTTAACATTAAAAATCAATTTACATATTCACTTTTATGGATATCATTTACATTTTAAAACAATTAACATTTGAATGTTCTCTAAAACAAAAACAAAAGACAGTACTCACGGTCTTCCATCATTTTGTTTTCACAAAATTTCTAAAATGACCAAAAATTGCTCCAAAAGTGGATTTGTGGCATCTTCTAATATTTATTAAAGATCATTGGAATTGGTTAAAACTAATGACGTGGTTGTTTTTTTATAAGCATTGTCTTTGTGAACTTCCACAGATATTTCAGTTCAAACCGAGTTAAAACTTTGTTTCTTTAAATTATATAATGTATCCACTCGTCAAGTTCATCTGTGTTGGACACCCGTTGCGTTCTCCTTGACCGTTCTCAATGTCTATTGCAGGGTTCTGGGTAGCACCATTTTCTTTCCCCACGGTTCTCAATCGCCTAGCTCTCGTCTATTTTCTGCTACCTCATGACAAGCTGAGTACTATCTCAAGATTACTTTTATATCCTACTGATGAAAGACCACCTAGATGTCAGATGGGAGTATTAGTTGGTAGAATACTGATGAAAGACCCCTCAGATGTCAGATGGGAGTTTTGGTTGGTAATAAAACAATGCAACTACCTAATGGAATTTTTATTGTGGATGGAGCCCTTTTCAAGTTAAATGTTAACCTTGCATGTTTTTCAAATACCAATAAAGGTTGACATAACATGTAGTTCAAATATTAATAAAAAATAGTTTATTATTGTTTTGGAATTATTGTTTTTTTTTTTCTGTCTTATTTGCTTGTTATATCTTTACTTACTTATTATACTTTCTATAGTATATTATAATTAGTTTGGGTCAAAATGCTTTGACTTCTAATTAATTTGTATTTTTTAATAAAAAAATTTCAAAATTTGTTAAAGTTGTCAAAATATAATATATTGTATTAGTTTGGGTCAAAATGTTTTGACTTTTAATTAATTTCCAGTTTTTATAAAGTAATTCCAAAGTTTATTAAAGTTTTGGTAAAGTTAAATATTAAACTTTTTTTTTAAATTAAAAATTATTTTTTTCATTTGAATCAAAATTATTTTTTTAATTTTTTAAATTTAAATTTAATTGGTAGATAACTAAGCTTAAGTGGTTTTAAATCAAAATTTCAGATTTAAAAATTGTTTAAAAAAAAACTAAAAAAAAACTTATAATCCCAAGTGTGCTCATAGACTAGGTTCAATAATTTTCCTCAATAAATCTAACTTATACTATATATTTTCACAATTCAATTTTAAATCATGATACAATATAAAAAATAAAACCAATGAATAAGATTTTCTCTTTTGTTTTCACAATATTTTGTACTTACACTTAAACATTTTTGTAACTAAATTTTTTATTTAATATACTAGACATTGTATTTTTTTATATTAGATACTTTATTACATATGAATTCTTTGTCACATTATTAAGATGAGATAAAAATTCTACAATAGATTATTTATTTTCGGTTGAATGAGGATAAGTATAAATCTAAATTTAAATAAGTAGTTCGTCACAATAATTAGCTTTTTAAAAAACACATCTATTTTATTTATACTATATATATACATTATTTAATATAAATATACTAGACATTGTAATTTCCACTCATTATTTTGTCCAATAAGCTAATGATAGAATAAAATGTGCAAAGCACATTTCAATAAATTCTTAACTTTTCTAACAAATGATGATTTTGGCCCTAATATCTCATCCAAAATTATCTATGCATCTATCTCTATTTTTCTCCAAGTTTATGTAGTTAATTAATTTCTTTAGTTACCTCCTTTTGATTGTATTTAAATGTGTTTCATTATTAGATTTATAACTTTTATCAAGCATTCAATAATTGTTATTAATTACTTTTTGCATAAGACTAAGCAACAACACCATGTATTACACTTGTTTTTAGTAGCTATATTACATGCACTTTGTTTTGAATATTATGAAGTAATATGGAAATTTGTATTAACAAGTAACATCATATTTCTTAAATAAGAATTTGGTTTAAAAAAAAATTGTATCTTCTCATATTTTTAAATAGCATTGAGATTTATTTTTCATGAGTTCAATAAAACTACATATGGAAAAGGTAAGACAAATTGCGCTCATAACCTTTTTTGTACCCCTTCAAGTAGTACTATGTAATACAACACTAATTTAAGATTAGTTTCTTCCACATACCATTGGATATGTAAAAAACCTCCTAACCACACCTATAACCAATCTTACAAAATATTTTTGACCATTCTAGCACACGGAGAATAACACATGGAAATATTACTATTGCATTAAATGGAATTACATAATAAGATAAAGGGTACAATTTGTCCTCATAAATAAGTTCAGTACTTTGATTGGAAACCACTTGGTATATTAGAGAGATACAATGTTTTTAAAACATCTTTGGGCTTAGGTCGCTCCAAATGCTAGAAATTTTTTCAAACCCTATACTCTATAGCATGGGTAATTAAATTCCTACAAATTTTTCAATCTCAATAATTTAGGAATTTCATAGGTGTAGTAGTACTCAAAAAGGAATAATAATCATCTAAAAAAAAATTGTAGTTCCTTCCAACATCATGACTTACCTCAAAATAATCCTTGCATGAAACAAGCTAACCTTCGTCACTTTGCAACAATGATATTTTTTGTATCGACCTATTCCTACCATGATTTTTCACCCCTCTCCATAGATTACTCTCAAGATATTGATCTTATTAGTATAGCTCTTGGGTTCTCAATATATTGGTCCTATAGGGATAGCTCTTGAGAAATATCTTTGGGGTACATAGTTACACCATGAGAAACTCTTGCAAAATTTCATTCATTGATGAAGTAAAGAAAATGTTTCTGCCTCTCTCCTAGTTAGTTAGACAAATGGAAGCTAAGATATGTTCCCTCCCTACAGAATTTTTCCTTTACCTTGAATAGATTGTAAATATCAAATATAAGCCTAAGGATGGTGAACATGTATTTGGTGAAGGCTCCCATGATGATAAGCATCTTGAGGGGGAAGAAAATTCCATTACTCACTTCTATTTTTCAACCAATATCATAGTCTAATAACTGATATTCGTAATGATGATCTAAATAAGTTTGATGATTCGATCTAAATTATTGTGTTCACCAAATGAATAATTACTTTACCATTAATTCCATGCTAGATGAACTATTAATATTCCAAATACATTTCCTCTATCTAAATATGAAAAGTTGGTAGTTGTGGGTTTTAGTCTATATAATTAATTAGATTCTAGACGTTCAATTATCAATATGGTGGTGTAAAATTGTGAGATACAAACACTACATGTGGAAAGTTTAAGATAATATTTTCTATACTATTAGAAAATAGACTCTTAAACTCTTATCTAATATGGAAAGCATAGTATTATACTTTTAAAACCAAATAACTTGAAACAAGGACTAAGAATACTAGAAAGGTCTAACTCACTAGATGGTAAATCAAATAATTACTTTGTTGAACATACAATACAATGTTTCACTTAAGTGACATTTGTAAGTGTTTTTTACTTGTTTATAGAGAAAATATCATTTACACTTCTTCATTAAAACTTATTCTTTTGTAATTTGTTATATCATATTTCAAATGAAGACATATGAGAAAATAATGGAAATGGAGGTCAAAAAGCTACTGATACTTTTCAAAGAAGTTTTCTATCATTGGATCAACAACACAATTTTTTTTCATGGCATGGGCTTTAAATATTTCACTCTTAAGTTTTCCTCTATTCTTACAACAAAAAGAGAAACAAAATATATCATTAAACCTTCAATTAAGGTTTTGTCTTCCCTACAACGTTGTAACACATAATGAAAATATGAGTAATACAAGCAGACCAACTAAAATTAATAGTTAAGCATACAGAATATTCATACAACTAAATAGGGAAAACTATAACTAAAGTTATTAGTCTATACTACAACATGGAAAAAGAATAGCAATGATGGCCAAGTCAAGGGGCCCTCCAAGTTGACATTGTGTTTCTTATAAATTTGCGAAACCATGCATCAAATATATGCACGAACTATATCATAACATCAACACATCAACTTTATATTAATAGAGTGGAGGTTCAACAATGCATGTCAAGAAAAATTCTCTATCTTCAACCTAGCGATCAATGGATTAACTCTAATATTATTGATTACTTTAACAATTCACTCATAAAAAAATGTTATTATATCTCATTGTTGTTACATTGCATTGTTTTTTATACAAACTCCACACATTACCAAATGAATACAAGTGAAACCTAATTTGATCCCATATTCCACAAATTATTTACTTTCAGTGCATCGCGAAATAGGAAAAGGAAGTTTTTTGGGTAATCTACTTAACAAGAATAGATTTCAAACAGATTGAGTGAGACAAGAATGTCCTCAATTGTTTTCCTCAATAAATTTTCTAGTTGGATTCAAGGCTCTTAGCACAATTTGACCATGACACTGACCAAATTATTATATTTACCATATCTATTTTTGAATAAGTTTGATGAATGTGGTAGCATATCAAGGAATCTAAGAGAAAAACCCATGTATTAGTTTCCCTTCTATAAGACAAAAAATATGTCAAACAATGAAGTGGGTTAGAAGACCTTATACGAGCTAGAAGGCCTGAATTGGTCAAGCCATAATTACTAATAAAGGAAGAACTTAATCCCAATAATTCACCAAAAATAATGAAAAAACTATCAAATCAACAATGTGATTCTCTTATAGCTCTCAAATGAACTTTGCATCAAAAATATGGTAAATAGAACAATAATGTGCTAAAAAGGGGGGATTAATATCATTTGGAAAGGAATGAATGGAAAGAAAATGGAATCAAATCAAAGGCCTATCATCTCCCCCACTCATGATATTTTTTGTTTCCTCATGGAAACAAGATATCTATCTGATGCCATGGTACCAAAATTTGTTCAAAACTAAACAAAAATTTCACTGATCAATGGGTACCAATGGATATACCCATTGGCCCATTTTTCTTCCAATGAACCCTGAATTTCTTCCCTAATTTCCTATTATGCACTACCAAATATTGAGTTCTTTTGTACCACTTCCAAACATGTTTAGACAAAATTTTATTGTTTTATGTTAAATTATTGATTGATTCTTCTAGTTGGGTGTTTTATTCCTTTAACATGGTTTTCCCACTCTTTATTTATTTATCTAGGATATTTAAATCTTCAATATCTACTTTCAATATTTCAACCTTTTTACTTTTCTTGTTCAAATTAGAAGAATTTGGCCTCCTTCGGGACTTATAAGACATGGTTTGTTTTACATGAACATATTAATTTGTGGTATGTTCAAATTCATTAGGTATTAGTGTTGAAGGCACATCAAAGTCAAGGTACTGATATACAGGAGTCTTAGGGTGAAAAAAAATAAATCTAAACATTTTAAATAGTACCATTGAAGACTCATTATTTTTTACATGACTATTCCCAGTTGGTGTTGGATTAGTATGTAAGGAAGTATCATTTTAAAGTTAAAATGAAGTAATTGATAGTGAAGAATTAAGACTATTTTATTGAGGATTCTCCTACACCATAATCCTAGTAATTCTCCTAGTGATGACTAGTGTGATAGGAATAAGGTATGGCTTTCCATTGTTTAAAAGTTTCATTTTCGAAGTCTATTCAAAAGTAATTAAGGATTCAAATTCATGGAGACGTAGGTATTCACTGTAGTTTTTTTCCTCATAATCATTATTAACTTCTATGTGGATCTCCTCATGTGCAACAACAACCTCAAAAAATCCATTATAGAATAAAGAAGTGTGTCCCAATTATCACTTCTTTTATGTAACTCCTCCATGAATAAGATTTTAATTAATCCATGGTGATACAAGCTATAAATGATATTTCTATGGTGTTTTTGTATCAATATTTCCATTCTACCTAGCCTTTTGCATAAACAAAATTTAAAATTCAAGTAATGATTGGCTTCAAAGCGCAATAGTATATGGATGTAGTAAAGGAAGGTGATTACATACATTCCTTTGCACGTGATATACTTCTACAACGCAAACAACAAATACCTCCATTTCTCTATGATGCATTCCCTAGTAAGGCTTGAGCTAACCACTTTACACAGGAGGATGAACTCTAGCTGAATGGGAGGATGAGAATTTTACACAGAAGCATCCATAACTACGAAAGGGTTGAGGACAACGCTTTTTTGAAGGAGAGAGGCATGTTAGGTCCCTATAATACTTCTACATTCCCCTTATTATTATTATTTTTATTGTAGCCACTATGGTTATTGTTGTTCCCATGTATCCCCAATGTTGTTATTGTTGTGCCCTATAGAAGCCCACTATTGTTATTGTTGTGCCCCATAGTATCCAACTAATTTTTCCCCCCCTTACATTATTATTGGTATGTAGGCTATCATTATATTGTGACCCTTTAGACCCCTATATATACCAACGAGGTATTATCATTTGCATCATCCAATAATTGTTCATTTATGTAATGTAAAGGAAGTTCCCCCATCGAAGAGGATAATTTTTAATTTGTTGATCTATGTTTTCTTCTATTTTGTGAGTTGGTTGCATAACATCATACTCATGAAAATTATTGAGGAAGGGAAGCCACCTTTCAAATTTGGGTATTGTTTTACTACCATTATACTAAAGATAATATTCCAAAACATTCAATGACAATAGCTCTTTCCTGGCTGCACCAAGTTTCCTAATGGCACATTAATATATATTTACATGTGGAAGTATGAAACATACCTTATTCCATGTAATTCCACTACTATGAAATAAGGTATGGGTTTAGGGAATGGTGGTCAAATTTTGATTGATTCTAAATGAGGGGAGTTATGGTGATGAAAGGTTGGAAAACCATGAATGTATGAAGATCATAAGGATTATAAATAATTTGAATGCCATGTGATTGGTGAGTTTATGGGGCTGAAAAGGGATATGAGAGTGGGAATGATAATGGTGAGTGGAATGTATAACAAAAATGGAGCAAATATATAGGAGTAGAGGAATAGGAGTAAGGTTGTAGGAATAAGGGTATTAGAGTAAGATCATATTAAAATGGGCACAACGATTTATTATTTGATATATTTCCATATTTTAAGTGAACTCGACGAATTTTAGAGTTGATTTCTTACCTCAATTTTACCTTAATGGAACCATTTAAGAAGTGATGTATGATAAAATTAATGAATATGGATACAAGGGAAAACTAAACATGAAAATGTTTTGTATTGAGTTGAACCATTTGAGTGCTAATGTTGTGAGTGATAAATTGTTCATGTTGAGACTACTTGTTGAAACAAATATGAAGAAAAAATAATATATGCTATGGATGAGGATCTATGGGATGATGGAAAGGAGAGAATAATGTTTCTAGGCAGCTCCAACCCATACCTTGGAGCCGGTAAACTTGAACTTGCAAGACATATTCAATTATGTGTGTTACATGTTGTCTTACAACTGATATAAATATCTTGTAACTACTGAACACATTGGTTAAAATATTGCATGATGGTTACAAGACTCCTCGTAGCTAATGACATTGCTAGTAATTTGAATGTTTAAGTTGTTGTTGAAGAAACTAAGATTGATGGGTTGAAAATTCATCATCTTTGAGACACTAAAATGCTCCCAAGATCAAAGAGAATTGAAAAATTAAATTTTGGAGATGAAGCGTGCATGATGAAATTTGGAAGTGAGGATCTAAATATATTCTCTTGATTTAGTAGAAAAATTGAACCAAGTACAATGTTAATAACTAAAATCACTACTAAAAATTATCCTTCATTCCATGGACTTATTGACAAAACGATTAATGAAAAAGAGTAACACAAGGAAAATAATTGCAGCGGATATAGATATTAACTAATGTAACAAGAATAAAAACGATAGTCATCTGAAGCTCTATAATGAGAAATATTTTGCAATCCTAAGTTTATTTTGTTTATATTATTGTTAGGGAAAATAAATCATATACAATTATTTCCTTTTGAAACAAATCATCTTACTTATCCTATAGATAACAATATCTTTTTATTTGAAAAGAACTTCGGGAAATATTTTTAACCAATTACATAGTTTACAATGAAAATTTATATTCAATTGTAATAAAGGACTGAATTTGACATTTGAACATTATTTTTCTCTTTGTTATTTATTTTATAAGGCTTTCTTATTTTCCCACCCACACACACAGACACAGATATCTATATATATATATATGGAAAGAAGAAATAAATCAAGGTGAGTTTGCAATAGAGTGGGAATCCTTACTTCACACTACTTCCATCTTAAATTTTTGCAATATATATTCATTAAATTCTTGTGGGTGGCAAGTTATTGATATAATCTTAAATAATTCCCATTAACTAAGAAATATTTTCCTTCCACATTAATGGTCTTGATTCTCACAAAAATTCTCAATTTCATGTGGGCTTAACTAGTGTGTAGTGAATTTTTCCTCAATTTTGAAATAAAAAGGATATCTTAATCACCAATATGAATTTATTTTACCAAAAAAAATGTCATCTTATTTTTCTTATTTTTTGGTGGAACATGGTAGCCTCTTGAATGGCATCTTTATGCATATTTTCCAATTTATTTTGATGAATTATAATTTTTTGATGTACACCATATAGACCCATATGATGGGTGTGTTTATATTCTTTCCGTGACTACCCTCAGGTAAGAAGTGGTGGATGAGAGGGCACACTACAAGGAAAATACTTTGTATCGGATGGTTTTGAGGAACCCTTTATAAAAATAGCCTAGATATTCGTTTTTAGCATAGCTTTCTAGACGAGGTTGGTGGGTGGAGGTTTTTTTAGATGTTTTTTGCTCGGTGCATTTCTCATCCTACACAACACTGGTGTGTTTCACTAGAAAATCATCAGTGTGTACTACAAATTGGCACACCAGGACACCATGCTCTTTGTACAAACCCGCCCAGTGTGTCTACTTACTATAGCACATCGGTTCTCCACATAGATTCAGCTTCGATGCATCCTAAAAACCCACGCAAAAACTGAAACAGCCTAGTGTGGTTGGAAGAAACCGCCCAATGCACCTCAAAAACCCACACACTAGAACAACGTTAAATAAAAAAAAAGGCCAAAAATCAACATTTTTCAATTCTTTAGTGCTCTAGAGCTCTCAAGCACCATTGGGAATTTCCCTTGTCTAAGGCACCCTTCCATCAGTGTTCCCATCTCAATTTTGAATTTTGGAAAATGGTGGGAAAATTTATTTTTGAAAATTACACAAAAAATATCCCTCCTGTGCAATTAACTTGAGCCGTTTAGTTGGCACCGATTCATAGTGCTGCTTGTAAATTTGGAGGTTGCACCGCGACCAGTGCTAATGGGAATCACACTAGTTCCAGTTTTGGTTTTTAGAAAAGAAATGCAACTAGCTAAGGAAATTTTTATTGTGGATGGATCTCTTTTCAAGTTAAATGTTGACCTTGCATGTATTTCAAATACCAATAAAAGGTTAATGTAACATGTAGTTCAAATATTAATAAAAATAAATTTATTATTGTTTTAGAATTTTTATTTATTTATTTATTTATATACTTGTTATATATGGCATAGTATATTATAAACCATTTGGATCAAATTTTTTTGACTTTTAATTAATTTATAATCTTTTACAAATTATTTCCAAAGTTTATTCAAGATGTCAAGGCATAGTATATTTAATTAGTTTGCGTCAAAATGTTTTGGCTTTTAATTAATTTTCATTTTCTACAAAGTAATTCTAAGGTTTATTAAAGTTTTGGTAAAATTAAATTTTAAACTTTTTTTTCCAAAATGATTTTTTATTTTTAATTTTTAATTTGATTGGTGAATGACTAAGTTTATTTAGTTTAAAATTAAAATTTTAGATTTAAAAATTGTTTTAAAAAAAAAATTATAATCACAAGTGTCCCAATAAATAAATTATTGGATTTTTTTTTCCAAATTTATGCATTTTTCCATGATTGATATTTTCTTTTCCATTACTTTTATACTTTGTACTAACCATGGAAATTTGTTGATTTAAAAAACAAAAACAAAAATCCTACATATTACACTAATTTTTCCCTTGGCCTTTTTATTCATATTCTAGTTTTCACTAACCATAGAACTAGTTGATTTAAAAAACAAAAACAACAACCCTACATATTACAGTGATTTTTCCCTTGGTGTTTTTGTTGAGTACTAGGTTCAATCATTTTCCTTAATAAAGATAACATATACTATATATTTTCACAATTAAATTTTAAATCATGATGCAATGTAAACATTAAAGCTTAAGTTAACACTACAATAAATAAGATTTTCTCTTTTGTTTTGACAATTTTAATCGTAACTAAAAAACAAAAAAAATTAGAAATCTTTTGCACTCATACATAAACATTTCCGTAACTAAATTTTTTATTTAATATACTGGACAATGATTTTTTTTTTTTTTATATTAGATACTTTATTACATATGAATTCTTTGTCACATGATTATGATGAGATACTTCATATTAGTTTTATTTTTTCGACATAGAAAGTTTACAATAAATTACTAATTTTCAGTTGAATGAGGATGAATATAAATTTAAATTTAAATTTAAATAAGTGGCTTGTAACAATAATTAGCTTTTTAAAAAAATATTTATTTTACTTATATTATATATACACATCTTTAATATAAATATACTAGGCATTGTAATTTCTCTTGATTATTTTGTCCCATAAGCTAAAGATAGAATAAAATGTGCTCAATCACATTTCAATAAACTCTTCAATTTTCTAGCAAATGATGATTTTGGCATTAATATTTCATCCAAAATTATGTGTATACCTATCTCTATTTTGCTCCAAGGTTTTCTAGTCCATTAATTACTTTCGTTACTCCCCTTCGCTATATTCAAATGTGTTTCATTATTAGATTTATAAATTATATCAGGCATTCAATAATTGTTATTGATTACTTTTTTCATAAGAGGCAAGTACTAAGCAACAATATTGATTATTACACTTGTTTTTAGTAGCTATATTACATGCACTTTATTTTAAATATTATGAAGTAATATGGAAATTTGTATTAACCAGTAACATCATATTTCTTAATTAAGAATTTGGATTAAAAAAAATGATATGTTCCCATATCTTTAAATAGAATTGAGATTTATTTTTCATCACTTCAATAAAACTACACATGGAAAAGGTAAGAAAAATCGCTTAGTTAGACACCCTTTAACCATTTTTCATACCCCTTCAAGTAGTAATATGTAATACAACACTCATTTCATATTAGTTTCTTCCACATACCATTGGATTTGTAAAAAACCACCTATCCACATCTATAACCAACCTTACATAATATTGTTGACCATTTTAGAACACGGATAATAACACATGGAAAGATCACTTTTGCATGCAATGGAATTACATAGTAAGACAAAGGGTACGGTTTGTCCTCCTAAATAAGTTGAGTACTATGACTGGAAAACACTTGGTATATTAGAGAGATAAAATGGTTAAAATATATGTGGGCTTAGGTCCATCCAAATGCTAGAAATTTTTGCAAACTCTATATTCTATAGCTTGGGTAATTAAATTCCTAAAAATTTTGCAATATCAATAATATAGGAATTTTATAGGTGTAGTAGTACTAAAAAAGGAATAATAATCACCTAAAAAAAATGTTAGCCCCTTCCAACACCATGACCTGCCTCAAAATAGTTCTTACATTGCACCAACCAACCTTCGTCACTTTTCAACAATTTTATTTTTTATATCGACCTATTCCTACCGTGATTTTCACCCCTCTCTATAACTTACTATGAATATATTGATCTTATTAGTATAGCAGTCAGTTTCTCAATATATTTGTCCTATTGGGATATCCCTTAAAAAATATCTTTAGGGAACGTAGTTATACCATGACAAAATCTTGCAACATTTCATCCATTGATGAAGTACATAAAATGTTTCAGGCTTTCTCCTAGTTAGTTAGAAAATTGGAAGGTAAGATATGTTCCCTTCCTAGAGAAATTTTCTTTTATCTCGAATAGATTGTAAATATGAAAACTAAGCCTAGGGATTGTGACCATGTATTTTTTGAAGGCTCCCATGATGATAAGAATCTTGATGATGAATAAAATTCCATTAGTAACTTCTCTTTTTCAACCAATCTGATAGTCTAATAACTCATCTCCCTAAATATGATCTAAATAAGTTTGATGATTGGATATAAATGGTTGGCTTCACCAAATGAATCATTAATTTACCATTCATTCCATGCTAGATGAATTACTAATACTCCAAATACATTTCCTCTATCTAGATATGAAACGTTGGGAGTGGCGGTTTTTAGTTAATATAATTAATTAGATTCTAGACATTAAATTATTAATACAGGGGCATAAACTTGTGAGATAAAAACACTACATGTGAAAAGTTTAGGATAAATGTTTTTTTATATAATATCAGAAAAGACACTCTTAAACTCTTATCTAATATGGAAAACATAATATTATACTTTGAAATTAAACTACTCGAAACAAGGAATAAGAATACTGCAAAGGTCTAACTCACTAGATGGTAAATTAGATCAATACTTTGTTGAAAATACAATACCATGTTTCACTTAAGTTACATTTCTAAGTGTTTTTTAACTTTTTTATAGATAAAATATCACTGCCACTTATTCATTAAAACTTATTCTTCTGTAAGTTGTTATATCATATTTGAAATAAAGACATATTAGAAAATAGTGGAAAGGGAGGTCAGCAACCTACTAATACTTCTCAAAGAGGTTGTTATCATTGGATCAACAATACAATGTTTTTTTCATGGCATGGGTTGTAAATATTTCACTCTTATTTTTTCCTCTATTCTTACAGCAACATGAGAAGACAAATATATCATTCAGCCATCAATTAACGTTTTTCTTCTCTAAAACGGAGTAACACAAAATGAAAATACGAGTAATAAAATCATGCCAAATGAACTTAATAGCTAATAATACACAATGTTCATAGAATTAAATAGCGAAAACTATAACTACACTTATTAGTCTATTCTATAACATGTAAAAAGAATAGCAATGATGGCCAAGTCAAGGGGCCCTCCCAACTTGCTTTAAGTTGCTTAGAGATTTCCAATACCATGAATCAAATATATGCATGAACTATATTAGAACATCAACACATAAAATTTATTTTAATATAATGGAGGTTCAATAATACATGTCAAGAAAATTTCTCTATCTTCAACTTAGCGATCAATGGATTAACGATAACATTATTGAGGTGGTTGTTATGATTGGGGTGAGAACTAAGGAGCAAGTGATATTATGTGCTCAACAACTCAATCTAATTAACTCTCTGTCATGCACATTATATAATTTTATACCTAATTATCCTCAACCTTTGACAGAACCACAATGACCCCAGCTGGGACAACAATTTGGTGTTTTTTGTACCATTTCCACTCATACTGTGAGCTAGAAAGAGTTTTAGCTAGTGAAAATGGTTGTCACTTCTCAAGCCCATACAAGTGCATATAGTTCTAAAAAAGCACGCTCTTCTTCTAAGAAATTTGTAGAGGTTCTGATTGTGAATTCCAAATGACCTAAGAATAATCAACAACCTAGCAGTAAGAATGAAAATAATAAACCTGCTAAAGAGAATAATGAAAACCAACCTAATCAGGGTGGGGGCATAAGTAAGTGTCATCAAAACATTAATTTCCCTTGTAATATTTGTTAAGGATACTTAAACCATGAATTTCATTGTATGGATGAAGTCCATATTGTCCTTGCAGCACTGACAACTACCCAACCTCTCATAGTTTTAACTCACCCATTCCCCACCCAACCACAACAACAAATGGTTGCACAATCTCCTCAACCTCTGCTTGGGCGTAATGGGGTGAAACATTATCCCACTAGAAATAATGTAGATATTTATATGGTGAATAAAAAATTCAAATTTTCTATGAGAGTGAAATCAATTGACCCTCATGAGTCGAGTTTTGATCCTATGAACATGGCCACCCCTACTACTTCCACTGAACCTCTCATGCTAGACAAGAATGTGGAGTCGATATATCACCCACCTAAGTTTTTTGTCCACAAGCCAATGCACAATCCAAATACATTGGCTACCAAACATTACAGTATTTTTGAGGACTTAGGCCAAGCATCATGTGTCACATCTAACTTGGAGGTTCTACAATGTTTTCACATGCAACACAAATCCTTCTTTACTGTTATTATAAGGCTGGATACCGTAGAATTTATATTGATAAAATTTGACATTGACACCTATTGACGGTGTTTAATCCCACCAACATATAAGGGATCTCCTTGATATGATGTCCCAATTAGAACTAATACCATTTGGTGTAGGAATCTCATCCGTAAATATGGCTCGACTACCATTAACTTAGATATTTTCCTTGGGTTAAGAAATTAGTGTGAGACAGCAGCACGCATGTGATTTTGAATTAGTAAGAGAATGTGCCTTGTGGAATTTTGATTGTAGATGTATCAAGGTTTTTTCACTGCAAGGAAGAAAAGTGAGCTTCTAAAAGAAAATTAATAGTATTAATCTAGTGGATATGAATGCACAAAAATAAGAATCATTAAATATTAAGAGAAATAGTTCTAATAGATGAAACGATCATTAAAATAATTGCAACACATTTCCTACAAGTTTAGCACCAAAGTCACCAAACTAGTTAAATTACTTTGGTACAAATTAAATCAAAAATAAACCGCAAAGGTTATAAGAATTGTCTCAAAACATCCACGATCCTTGCATGGAAATGTGTTGGTCAAATTCCTTCAAGTATTGAGAAAATTTTCAAGATACGTAAGTACAATGAACATAAATATCTCCAATTTTGGAGTCGTAGAGCCACAACTTGATCCCAAAAAGTACTAACTTTATCTCTCTAATTCTTTTTGGGAGAAACCAAGGTAAAAATTATTTTGCTTGATTAATTATATTTATTTTATAACCTGAGGTGTTACCTTTCATATCCTCATGAATCTTGAATTTATATTATGACTTTTCAACTTCTAATGAACTTTGGACTTCTATATAACTCTTGGAATTTGAAATTACTTTCTAAATTACACGTGACTTTTGTAGTTACATATCATTGGACTTCTTCACATGGCTATCTTGTCCATACACGAATCTTGAACTTCTACTTCTTTGTATTTAAAATAATTACATTATTACATTATGATATCCACATCATCATGTAGTGAGCATATGAAAACTTACTAAATATTGATGAATTGGACTCAAAGTGTCTTGTGACATGGGCCGTATTGATTGGTGACAATGTTCTCACTTGTGTCTTTTATCTCACATGTAGCTCCCATGTTGTTGATATATTCATGCTCCAAATGGTCATTGATCACACGGATTATTTTGGTTGTGCTTCCATCATCATGATTTCAATGTTCTTCATTTTGTTACACCATGTGTTCTTCATTCTTGAGTACATCCTTTGACTGCCCTATCTTCCCGATCTCTTCATGAATCTTTGTTATGCTATTATGTAATACCTTCAACTAAAATCACTGATGCGAAGTAAACATGAGTGTGAAAAATATACTACTCTAACATGTCTCATACAATTTCTTTGTTCATGATTTAACAGTCTGATCTACAAGGACAAGGGAAAATTCTGGGTGCAAGGGCTCACTACCAAAGGGGGAAGTACTAAGTGCTTTAGGCTTCAAGGATTCACTATGAGATCAAATGGGAGAGAGGAAAATCAAGGGAGGCTATAAGGCAGAAGTTTTAAGGGTGAAAGAAGTCCAAATGAGGCTTCCCAAGTGTGTTATGCTCTCAAGGGAGATAGGAAGGGTGCAGGGTACATGTAGGAAGGTAGAAAGGGGCATGCTTGGGCCTTCCAAGTGCATTGTTCAATCAAGGGAAGCCAGGAGGGCATGGGGAAATGGTTTGAAGGTTTAAGGGACCAAGATGTTGCTTTGATGGTGTACTACACACTCAACAAGGAGGAAGGCTTACTTTAAGGGTGTAGTTTGGAAACGGGAAGGAGAGGAAGATCCTTGGGAGGGATCTATGCTATATTGGATGGTAAAGGGAACACTTCTGAATAGGGAAGGGGTATCAATTAAGGCTTAATTTTGTGTCATGTGCTCCTAGCCTTAGTGGGGGAACTTGTGCGACCAAAATTTTCTTAAGTCTAAAGTTGGAACAAGGGGGGAGACACAATGATTTTTAGACATAGAGCCAAGTGAGACACATAACAAATAATTGATAATACTTATACATGATCAAACAATGAGTCATGCACATCAAAACTCCAGTTTACAAATATTATTCAAGCATAATATACAAAATGTATGTGACTACGACCAAAAGTGTCACTTTACAAAAAAAAAAGGTATTATAACCATTAATTCCATTAAAGATGTTCTAAACAGTGATATGACACTTGGTAATGAATCTTAACAATTGAAACATGTGGGGTGACTTGATGCTTCACTTGACGATCAAGGTAACACTTGATGCGACAATTTGCTAGGCTCCAAAATTTGATTATAGTGAATTTTTGGACTGTGTTGTAGTAGCAACAACACTTGGTGACACACATTATGACCTTCAACTTCTCTAACTAGGAATATATTTTTAGTTAAAGCATTTTCCCTTTAGGAAGTATTGATTCACCAATTATATTTCCTTGACTACCCCTCTTGACCCAGTTAAAGGGTAATATGTACCTTGCGAGTTTAAGATATTCAAATTATGAGTTTCATATCTATTGTTGCTCCGCTTCCAACATAAATGGAAAATACCGCAAGCATTACTTCATTGCTAGTGAGTCTAAACAATACCTCGACAAAGTCACTTGTTTCACTAATTTTTGTAGGAACCCTTTCTCTTTTTTCACCCTTTATTTATTGGTTTAATATCTAACTATCCTTCAACACTTATTATTTTAATGGGTAGAAGAGGGATCTTGACTTATTGAAAGAAAAAGAGGTTTCCATTTCAGAGAGTTATTTATATAACCTTTAATATTGGTTTGACCACTATATATTTTTCCAGTATCCTTTCTCTACTATATTGGATGAGCATGTAAAAACCCAACTAGATTTAACCCAAAGTTGAGGAGTTGGGATACTATAATAGATGAAAAATTATTTTGTTCCCTTAATGTTTTATTCTTGGATGTATCTTATTTTCCATCTAGACTTATCTCAACCTATGGCATATTCCCAAACTAAGAAGAAGAACTTACATGTATCCAAGCATTGTGGTTGTCACATTTCCTTTTTATTCCACCGCAATTCCCTTTTGAGTCATTCACTCTTTCACAAAATTCCTTATTCTTGTATAATGACCAGAATACAAAAAACAACGTAGGACATGACTTGACATGAAAAACGTAAGACAAACAAAAAATGATGAAGAAACAAACTATAGATGAAATGAAATTTACATCTACTACTTAAAATAGAGCTTCAAATCTTGACCATTAATAAGAAGAGGGTCATTCCTCCCATCTAAACATTTTAGTTTGAAAGTATTGTGGCCAAGTTTCTCTTCGATGGTGTAAGGGCCAATCCACAGGGATTAGAACTTTGTGTGTTTTCCTTTCTCTTCACAGGATTTATCCCACTTCAATACTAAGTTACTCACATAAAAACTCTTAGTCCATGTGAATTTCTCAGCGAACTAATGCTTTACATGGTTTTGATGAATGAAAAAAATCTCTTTAGATTTAAATATTTATTCCTCACATTTATGCAAGGTCTTTATCTCTCTTTGAATCAAAAAGAATACCTTGGGGCCCTTGGGAGAGTTTCAAGGCTACGCGATATGGGTTAGGAGGCAAGATAACCTCTTTACCATATAAAAAAAGTATGGTGAGGTTTTAGGGGAAGGTTTAGGAGTTACATGGTCAACCCATAACACATTTACAAAAGCATTGCGCCAGTTCCTTTTCTCAGAGAAAAGAATTTTCTGAATTATGTGAATGAGTTTTTTGTTTATTGATTCTACTAAAGCTTTTCCCTATGGTTAAGAATTTGATGCATGGTTTAGTAAAATACCACTTTATAATGTGAATTGATAAATTTTCAACGAATAAAAATAAGTCACATTATCAAAGAGAATATATTTTTGAATGCCAAACATGGTTTTAATGTGGTGCTTTAGGAATTAGATGACTTCCTGGTCATCGAAACGTCTTAAAGGAACTACTTGGGTCCACCGAGTGAAATAATTTATCAATGTCAAGATGTATTGGTTTTTATTTGATGAATGTGGAATTATTTCTCCAACAACATCTAGTCCTCAATGTTGGAATGATTCCTCAACTACTACTGGTAGCAATGAGGCGGCTAACTCCTCGTCTCAACCGAAACATCTATGATAAGCTAGTAAATTATGGAAATAAGAATGAGTGTGTTGAATAAGTTGGGTCAATAATAACCAACCCTCATTACTTTATGTGCACTGGTAGCACCCTCATAATGTCCACATTCAATTATGTCATGCAAATATTGTTGAAGATGACAGAGAAAATTAATTAGAGAGAGTCGGTTCTCCAGAACCTTAGACTAGGAATTTTCCACATTTCTTAGGTATTGGTTCTAACATCCCTACAATAATTTTAGATATATATTGTTTGTATTGTAATGATATTGCAGAGCGAACTGTAAACACAATCTCTCTTCATGTACTATCTCGGCGTAGAGCTAACCAGTATTTCTTTAATAAATTGATCCTGCCATTTTTATCATGGTATCCAAGCTCTAGGGTGGAGTCAAAGCCATAGTGCTTTGATCCATGTGAGTATCCAGGTGGTACAACAGAAGCCATTGAAGGCCTGAGTGAGGCAGTTTTTTACTTTTGAGGAAACACTGAGACCCGCACGTTCATTAGAGGCACAAAAGCACCGATTAGCACAGACTCGTTCCAGAGAACAATGTTGTTCTCTGAAAGCAACATAGAGTCACATGGAAAAATAGTGCTGATCTGTGAGACATTTATGAGATCATTTTCCCAGCGTGATCAGCACGACATCAGAGTGGTTGTACAACACCGGATGAGCCAGAGAGCCAGTGAGATTGGTTGGGAGAAGATCCAGTGAGCTCGTAATGAAGGAGACAGTGAGCTCGTACTGTGAAGCATCGTGGAGCTAGACAGCTCGTGCCTGAAGAGCCAGAGAACTCATGTTATGAAACGCCATGGAGATAGGGAACTCATGCCTGAAGATCGAGTGAGATTGTATAGGAGAAGCCAATGAGCCATGGAAGAAGAGGCAATAACAGATCACTGAAAAATTGTGAGGATCGCAGAAAGCGTGATTCTCGGTAGAGGAGCTCGTGAGCTCGCAGCAGAAGAGGTCGTCGTAGAGGAGCCCATGAGTTCGTGCTGCAGTGCAGAGAGCAATTTACTAGAGTGGTTAAAGATAAGGTAGATTTGCTTCTTCACATCATTTTCTGTGGATCTGGGGTAGATCCGTTTGAAGATCGATTTTTTTTCAATTGTTGGAAGTCAATTTTTTTGTCAAGATGGATACCCAAATAATTGATGCATACTTGAACGAGAGAAATAAGTTCAAAATTTCCAATTATTCTAACTGGGAATTCAGGTTGCAGAATATGTTTCAAGGGAATAATGCATGGGAGATTGTGACTAGTATTGAATTGAAACCTATAGTTGCAGGAGGCAGAAAAACTGCGACAGTTCAGGATTGGGAGAAGAGGGAGAACAAGGAAAAAATGATGTTGAAAATTTCAATGAAATACTGCATTAGCCCTCACATCATAGAGTTAAAATCAATAAATGAGATCTAGATAGCTCTCAAACATCTGTACGAAACTAGAAATTAAAATTTCCTATTGTTCCTGATAAGAAATATTCTCTCCACTAAGATGTAGGAGAATGAATCAGTAGTTGCATTCATCTCTTGCATTAAGGACCTTAAAGGAAAACTTGGAAACATGGGAGAGGTGGTAAATAACACTGATATAGTAACAATTACTATGAATATGTTGTAGGGAAAACCCAACACCCCCCATTACTCCAAATAATGGGAACCCTTTCAATTAATTTTTGGCTAAGCATCCTTTATGATTTTCATTTAAGTAATTGTCTTGCAATCATTTTTTCATTTTTATCATATTTCTATCTTGATTGTTTCATTCAATCCGATTTTTCACAACCTTTCCAACGATACTTGTTTCGCTGCATTTGGTCAATCGGTTTGTAAATTCCACTCTTTAGAAGTTTGATTGTTTGTCTTGCGTGCATTAAAAAATGTATAAAATGTACCAATATTCCAATTTTTGTAACTAATTTTGTTCAATAATGCATTTAGTGTAGATATTAAAGCTTTTAGTTAATATTTTCACTTTTTTATTTTCTCACTAACGGTCCTATGAAATGACCCGACCAAATTGTACAATGGACTAAAACACGTTTCTAGATCTTTGTAATTTACTCCAATTTATTATTTTAAAATAAATTACCAAGCCCAAAATCTCAAAATTGCAAATTGTCTATATTCCAAATTGTGGGATTGTTAACCTCACATGAACCCTACTTCACATCCTTCTCCTCCTTCAAAAATTGCAAGATTGCGAGAATGACAAATGTGATATTGTGAGATTACGAATTGTGATATTGCGAGATTGTTATGCACCTTTGAAATTTAAAAAATAAAATAAAATAATAATAACAAAAAATTACGATAATTTTTTTGCCCACATCGTAATTTTTAAATCACAACAAAATGATCTCGCAAAAAAAAATTCGATTAGAAAAATACGAGGGGCTTTAAATTTTTAAACAAGTTTTGTTTCACCTGATAACTCCCGCTCGTGTCATCCTCCCTCATTCCTTATCCCTCCACTCACACTTCTCACCCTCACGTGATTCTCATTATATATTATCTTATATGTTTTGAATTAATGATTTTTAAAATACATATTATAGAATATAATATTATAATATATATTATATTTTAATAATAATATTTTTATTATAATTGTAATATAATTTTAATTATAATTGAAATTTAGTATTTTAATATTTTAATTAATCACTAAATGAATTTTTAACTAGTTTAATTTTGTTTATAATTAAGTTTTAATAATTAAGGTTAAAAATGTAATTATAGTTAATTATAATTAATTAATAGATAATTGTAACTTAATTTATAATTAGTTTTTTAACTAAAAATTATGAATTTTAGCCCACGCAATATAATTTCTAGAATTGTAGAAATTTTAATTCCTTAAATTTGGAAGCTCATAAATGGAATTTTACCTAGCCAAATGAGGCCCAAGATGGCTCATTAGATAAATAAAATGATGGATATTATTTATGAAGTATTTAAGTTACCATATTTGATCATTTAATTGGTGTAAAATTTAGGAGAACATCAATCTCCAAATTTTTAAATAAGATTAATTTTCTGAGTTTAATTTTCTGCATTCTCATTTTCCCAGAACTTCTTCTGAGTGCAGATCCATTCATCAATGATATCCCTGACCAATTAGATCACCACAGGCATCAAGTGAAAGCTTAAATTTCTTTTATTTTAATTATGTAATTAATTTTTAATTGCATTTGATTTAAGTTCCATATTTAGCATTTTGATTTTATTTTTTCTTTTTAATTTAGTTTTGATTTATTTTTTTGCAGAATAGTTGAAGAGATAAGAAGACAAAATATCAATCAATGAGAGTGCTCCAAAAAGAGAACAATTGGATTTTGGCCCAATGAAAGTTGATGAAGCAGATTTATTCTTCAACAAAATTTCTTATTGAGAAATAATTTTGTAAATATTATAAATAACAAATTATAGAATGTAATAGGGGCTCCTCTTCTTTGCAATTCAGGAATTTTTGAAGGCACTATTGTATAGAGGATTTAGAGTTGTAGGGTATAGGAGAGAAAACTAAGAATTGAGAATTATTGATGATTTTTCTTTTGCATACTAAATTATGTATGAGTAACGAAGCTTGTACTATTGTGGCTATTGTTTCAAAAAACATAACTTCAAGGATTGTAAAGGACCATTGGAGAATACAGCTAGAGAAATGGATTCGGTAAATTGGTATTTCGAATACTGCTATTTTAAATACTGATTTCATTTTATGATAACATGAATGTGTCATTGTATTCATATTTGTGGACTATTGTCGATATGAGTAATGTATTTCAATTATATGTTATTAATTATCTGTACTCTTATCGGTTGAATTGTGATTTATGAGTAATTATTTACTCATAAATATGTCTTTTAATATTGATTTAGCAAATAATGTTATGTTGTGAGCTATTTCCTCATATTGTTGTTTAATTATTCAAATTAGTAATTTAACAATGAATACCATTTTTGTGAACTACTTCCTAAATGTTGTAGGTTGATTATCTTAGTTAAGAGCTCTCTGAATAGGATGTGTTTCGATATTTATAATGTTAGTTAATTGAACTTATTCACTAGCTTGATATTCATTATAAGCCAGACATATTTCAATCCCAATCATTTAAATATCTTACTCTTGGTTGGGTTAGATCTATATATTCCTAATTGAGATAGGATTAAGATAAAGTTCATTTTTCTTACATTTTCGAATAATATTTCATTTATATTTAACTTTGCATTACTAGAATTCTTCTTCCCAAAGAGGAAAAACTTTAGTTGTGGCTTGGCTAAGCCCCAAATTAGCTTAAGGGCCACTCTCTCGCCTAATCACCTAGAGGGATGATCTGATGTTTTTTCTCCACTGGTATACAAAAGAAATATTTTAAGACATTCGAGATTGAGAAAAGGTAGTTGGACCTAGTTAAACAAGTTGGAACCACCATTCCAAACGGAAAAGGAATTTCTTTAAGGTCCAGACCAGGTGGTCATCCCCCATGAGAAAATTCCAAATTTAGGACAGCAAAGCAACATTCTCCAAAAGAATAGAAGTAACCAAGTAAATGATATTAAATATGAAATCTACAAAGAAGAAAATGTAGAAGAGTTCTCAAATAGAGAAATTTTCAATTGTATTATTTCGGATTCATATTTTTTCCTTTATCCTAATAATTTTTCAAATATAAATTTATCATTTCCTCATGTTAAAGATATTTCAGAAAACCAAGAGGCCGATCTAAATGAATTTCTGATTATTTTTTATCAGGATAGAGAACTAATTATTGACCATTCTTCGACATTAATGAACATGAGCTTAATATTCTTACTTTTTTTGGTACATTGAATGAGATAAAATGCAATTCTAATGAATTCCTTGAGGTCATTTATGATATATAATTTGACATTGAGGATATTAATTTATCTTCTTCTCAACTAAATCCTCATGATCAAATCACATATGAAAATGAAGAACAACCTAATTAAAAAAAAAAATCAAATGGTTCTCATTTTCAAACAATCAATCATATTTATGATTTCATCATTCAAGAAACCATTCCAATCTATGATTTATATGATGATCCAGCTCTCATTACGAATCATATTCATAAACCTCTCTCAATTTCACAAGTTGGTATCATGAATCATTATTATTGCATTATTCTGCCCAATTCTTGCCAAGAGGAAATTGCTTTAAATCAGTCCCAATTGTGGTGTAACAATAATTGTAACACTAGTGTAAACTATGATTCAATTTTTTTATTATTCCATCATTTATTCTTAAATTCAGATTTATTTTCTATTTTTAGTCTTATATTTTTAGATACTTTGTGCAGGCATATTGAGCAGCTCAATATTGAACACTCAATTGATGCACTGCCTCGATGGAAAAATGAAAACTCAAATTATAATCATGAACATTAAGACTATTAAACTTCATGTTCCAACTGATGTTAATTCCTTATCAATTACTTATTTCTTCTCAAAAGCAATACCAACAAGAGAGTGTATTTTCATAACATGACCAACAATCTAATTCAATTAATAATCTTCAGTTCGATCTGTCAAACTTCCATCTGTTTTTCATTGATCCATTTGAAAGACATTTGGAAAGTTTCCCTTCATGGAAGATCATTAATAATTTAACACTTGAACATAACACTAAAAAAATCTTGCAGGCCATTGTATCTAAATTTATTATTCACAATCAGGCCTATCATCCCATGTTTTGAACCTCTCCCAATCAATAATGCAAATCCATCCAGATTTATATGATCCTATTAAATTTCAGCTAGAAAGGACATTTCAAGAGAAGGTAATGATGAATAAGTTGCTAACAATACATGTACATTTTTCTTTCAGATTTTGTTTCGTTAGTTTAATTATATTTTATTTTTGTTACTAATGTTTGATATGCACATACATGCATGAATTAAAATGCTTGCATAGTTACATTGGAAGTATGACTATATCTAGTCATGCTTCCCTCGGTTTAGTTAGCAATAGGAATACATTAATTTAGCCTATATTTGTTATGTTTTCATTTATTTCATTATTTCAGATTTCCAATGAAGAAAGTAATGAATTCGATTTCTTTTGGGCATCCAATTTTAATTGTGGAAAAGAAGCTTAGAAAATTTTAGTAGCACTTGAATAATAAGATCATACATATCTGTGAACCGCGTAATTGTATTGTTATGTATCATCACATTAATCATACATGAAGAAATTCCAAGAATTTTCTACAACTTGATAATTTTTTATTCATAAGTAATTCTGAAGAACTCATTTTTACCACTCTTGTCTTCATATGTAAATTTTAGGTGGATGCAATATGAAACTTATTACTTAGCATTTTTGGTTCAAATAAGCAGGGGTTGTTGAACATATGAAAAATTTGATAAAATTTGGGAGAAATTGAAGCTTCATGAGGTAAAAGCTACAGTCATTTTTCTTCCAGGTATGTGTTTACATGTTCACCATCATCTATTATTTGTTTTACTTTTAAAATGTTGTTTATTATTTATATTTTGTTTTGTTTATAGGTCTTTATTGACTTGATTATGAAGACTCGAGATAAGAAAAAAGCCAGATATTTTCAAATCTACAACATGTTCAGGGAAGTATTTATTATTTCGTCTAAATTTGAGGATTAGCTAATTTCAATTATATTCATTGAAATCCAGGTAACACTTAATAAATTCTCAGAAGAATAATATTGGATCATTATATTTCATAACCTCTCTTCATAATAAAGTTATGATAAAATTACTTTCCGATAAGATATTCTGCCACTTAATTAAATTATTCAAGGGTTATTTATATAAAAGAAAATTTAAAATAATTACATTCTTTTTTGAATTGAATACTTTAAATAAATCGTCGGCCCCACATTTATATCAAAAATTTGATCAGAATCATATCTTAACAGTTCCTGTTAATAAATCGTTGATGCAAGACCTCCAATATTCCTTCTCCCTCATTCTACGATAAAATGACTTTGCTAAAAATTGCGATGTCCACACAACCCCAGACCCAATATGACATTTAAGTTAGCTCTGAAAGATATCGTGTCCATTCATAAATCACAATTTTTTTATGGGCATATTTTTCAACATTTTGATGTCCCCGATCTGATATAAAATTAAATCCATATAATAAAACTATCGGGTATATTCTTCATCGCAAATCGGCATATCAACAATGTTACATCTCACAATTAACTATTTCGATTGTAGATCTATTATAAAACCTAAATCTAGTCCCACCAATGAGCCACGCCATTTATCTCAATTTTTTTATCGCAAGAATAATATCGATGTCTCCTATCTCTAGCATAATCATTCTATGATCTCCAATATGACTATGCTCATATCGCAATTTTTCCATCGCAACAATTATATCACATCGCAAAACACAAATAAAGCTTTGTATTAAGATATTCCGATGTGATAGATGATGATATACACCTCTCCACCATTTTATTTTAATTATTATAGAAAACTATCAATCTCATATCGACAAGGGTGAAAGTTGCAACTTTTAGTTTATGCATGATAAGAAACTTGCGATACGAAACATTCGGCAAGATAATGACCTATACGAAAAAATATGTGAACATGTGTTTTCATATTCTGTAAAAGGTAAAAAGGGCACATGTAAAATCTAAAAGCTCAGTTTGAGTCATTTTTAGAAGCTTCTAGAAACAATCTTGTGGTGGGAAGTCTGCTCTTTTCAGGTTCATGTATCCCATCCATTAAGGAGCTAACCCCTTGATGTAAGGAGCTAATCCCTTTGAAGGTGGATTCTATCACTTCTTCTTTGAAGTTGTAACCTCTTCTCTTTCATTATAAAACGAGGCCTAAGGGAGCCTCAAAGGGATTTGAAGCTTTAGTATTATTTGAGGGAAGCTTTAGTATTATTTGAGGTGAGATGCTGTTGGAACTTAGACCCTTTAAGCTGAGATTTTATGTGGGAAATATTACATACCTGTATGTATCTCGATTAGAAGAGTGCAAGGCTTGTCAGAGTAAAGGAGATTCCTGCTTCGAACACTAGGAAGACCTGTACAACATCAAGGCAGACACGATTGTAAGGTTTTTCTTATTATTCAAAGTTAATACAAATAAGTCTTTTTTCTCAATAAGATGTCAATTGATTGGTTTATTTTATGGATTCCTTGATCACCATAATAGATATGATTTATGAATATATGCTATGCAGGTGCTATTTGAAATTTGCTTGTTTGTGATTGCAGATCTTCGAAGGCAACTCTTTTAGGTGATTGAAGGACTACTACTACAAACAAGCATTGGATCAAAGATAAGATCGTCAAGCCTTTATAGCATTTAATTATAAATCGCGATATATCTAGAGAAAGATAGATTTAATTTTCTTTTTGTTGCTAGCTGCCCGTAGGTCACTTCGGAGGTCTGTCTTGTCTGCAAGAACGACTTATCCATCCAACAAAATGGCGACTCCACTAGGGAATGGATTTTGAACTTTCATTTCTTTTACTTTTGACTTGTGAATTTATTTTTTCTGATTTTGATTGATTTATACTGGCTTGGGTAGTTTATCCCTGTAGAATCCCTGAGAAATGGTTTAGAGCTTTTTATTTTTTCTTTAGTTTTCTTGTGTCCGCTCTTTTCTTTTATAGACAGTGCAGGCGGCTCCGCACTTTTATTGTACTCACAGTGCGGGACTGCACTGGTTTGCACTGAATCCTATGGACCTTATGTAAATTTTTGAAAAACCTTAAAATTCTATTTTCTCGATCAGTTTGTTAGATTCTCAGTATATACCTAGACTTGTGCTTTTTTGTTAGAAAGCCTTGTGTGAATTTTTTTCAGCAATTTTACAATCTCATCGGTCTCCGTTAAGTTAATTGGGTGTTTTGAATATATTTTTTTGAGAAATTCTTAATTTGATTTCATTTGGTCATTACTTCGAGGTTTTTCCGAGTCTCTTAACAATTTTGCCTCTTTTTGCTTTTGTTTTTGCAAAAAAAATTCCTTTAAGGGCTAAATTGTGTGTGAGTGTTAATTGCCTTTGAGTGTTTTTATTTTTTGATCTTTGGAACTCTCACCCAATTTTCTTTACTTACACTTGATTGGTTCTTAGATTACATTAGAATCATCTTGTGTTTGAGAATTCTCTTGTATAGATTACATTTGTATAATTAGAATTCTCATTTTCATAATATGAATGAAAAATGTGCATAGATTACATTTGCATACTTTTCAAGTGAATTGTGCATAGATTACAATTGCATAGTTTACATTCTGAAAAAAAAACAATCCTAGATTTAGATATTTTTTCTTTGATTTGAATTTACATGTTTTTATGCTTGTTTTAAAACATAAAAATAAAAATTTGGAATTGATTAGCATTAGTTTTTCTTGATGAAATTAGTGCATTAGAGAATTTTTTATATTTTATTTTATTGATCAATTTTTTCATTGTTGGAAGTGAATGGAAACTCTCTCCTTACTTTATTTAGGATTCATCGAATTGAAAAGATTACATTATCATATTCGATTGCGTTCAGTTTTGGTTTCGGTCATAACACCATTGGTTTCATATCCATTTACCCTTTGAGTAATAACAACCTAAATAACATAGTTCTTAATAAAATTCATCTAGTAATTTTTACACTTATAGGGCTCTTTCCACCAATCTAGCTCAGGATTAGTGCTTTGGAATAGGTTGTAGTTAACTTTCCAAAGCAACTAAAACAGACAAGTAGTTGATCTTGTGGTAGGAAAATTCCAATAGTAGCATGTATGCTCTGGGAAACTCCTCTTAAAGGAGTCAAGCACGAGATCATATCTAAACCAGTGAGGTAATCAATCCTTCCTCATTGGGAACAATAGCAGATATACATGTATTAACAACGGTAAATCTCAGATTTACCATTTTCGAGGAGCCTGGGGCCACTTATCGGTAAACCTTGGATTATGTCAAGGAGCCTTCAAGGGGATTGAGCTTTGTTACTCTACCCTTGCATGCGTATCGGATCATAGAATGTTACCCTAGGTATATTTGTTCCTATTGGTAACCTTAATGGTCATAAAGCCTTGACGCTATTAACCAGCTGACTAAGAAGAAGAAGAAGCAAGATAAGAAAGAAGTCAACCAGTCAACCATGGCTGTAAGTGTTAGTAATGTTGAGGTAACCTCCAACATGCACTGTGAACCCAAATTCCATTGCAAGCTTTGTAAAGGTGACCACTTCCTTATCAATTGTCCTAGTATTCCAAAGGTCTTGGAAGTATGGTCAGAACAATCTCATCAACTTTCCGTTGATACATTAACCAGTGATTGTCAAGTTCCTAGGAAAAAGGGTAAATTTAGGTTTCCTTGTAGGTTATGCAAAGGGAGTCATCAAACTCACATTTTCCCTCACATATATGAAGCCTCAAAATTGTTGGAAAACCTTACTGTTCCACAACAAGAAATTCCAACTGGTTACCGTCAACTTTCTCCCAACGTACCGTCAATTGGCGAAGTGATTGATCTTATTCCAAATACAGTCAATCCTACTCTTCCATTGGAGAGTGAAACTCATATCACTCAGGTTGATGATCCATTAGTTGATCGAGTGGTCGATTCAATTTCACATTTGGTCGATCCCACTCTCCTTGAAGAGAGTGAACTTCATACCACTCCAGTTCTTCTTGTTACATCAGATTCTTCTATGCCAGGGGGCATTTCACTTGTTTCCACATAACCCCCTCCAAGTACCGAGGTCTTTTCCTTTGATTGGAATAGCCTGACAGAACCCCATATTCCTTCCTCCATCCCTTTCTAAATCATTGTGCAGGCTTTTCGTAAGAATGTATGTCGCACATATGTAGATGAAGGTGCTTCTGTTAGTATTTTATCTTCAATGGATTGGAAAGATTTGGGTTCCCCTCAGCTTGTGCCTGTTACACAGAATCTGAAAGCTTTTAACATAACCATTAGTGAACCTTTAGGGATCCTTCCTAAGTTTTTCTATTACTTTGGAAGGCAAAACTATCTATATTGATCTTATGGTAGTTTGAGTCCCCTTGGATTTCAATTTACTCCTTGGGCGAGACTATATTTATGCAATGAAAGCTGTCATGTTGACACTCTTTCGCGTGATGTCTTTCCCTCACAATGGAAACATTGTGACTGTTGACCAACTTTCATTCCCTAGTTTTGATTCGACTACCAATAATCTGACACCCCTAAATGTTCCTAATACTAAAGTGGTATCTACCCCGCCACAGGTTAATTATGTGGCAACGAGTCCCATGTTTTCAGTTACCGATGTAAGCGAGCCTTTCACTATTTGCTCGACTTCCTTTGACTCAGATCCGGTAATTGACATGTAAAACTCTATGGGATAATTTGAATGCGATGTTCCTATCCCTTCTGATACCCTTGACATGTGTTCCTTCCATAGAATTATTCTTCGATCTAATGAAGACCTCTTGGAAGCCATGATCGAGATGCATCCCTTGAAATGTGTTTCTTCTATCTGGAAGCCATGCCAAGGTTTGTGAGGATAGTTCCTTTTACTGTGTCAACCTCGTTAAAAAATGAAACAGAGATGCGAGGATAGTTCCTGTTACTGTGTCAACCACATTAAAAAATGAAACATGTTGTGGTGAGGAAAATTCTTTTCCTGTGTCAACCTCACTAAAAAATGAAACAACTTCCATGAGGATAATTCCTTTTACAGTGTCAACCTCATTAAAAAATGAATAAGTGATTATTGAGGACAGTTCTTTTCCTGTGTCAACTTCATTAAAAAATGAATCAATAGGTATGTAGGTAGATTTTAGAGAGTAGAGATGAGGACAGTTCTTTTACTGTGTCAACCTCGTTAAAAAATGAAACAAACACATGAGGACAGTTCTTTTCCTGTGTCAACCTCATTAAAAAATGAATTAGTAGGTTATGTAGGTAGATTAGAAATAGTACTTTATGAGGATGGTTCCTTTCTTGTGTCAACTTCGTTAAAAAAATTAAACAAATCCTCTCCGGTCAAATTCGAGTCTTTCATCGTATCTCGTAAATGAACCTTCATTCCATCCAGCTATTAGTAACTAGTAGTCTACTTAGTTGAATGCAATGAAGCTTGGGGTGCATGCGCTCGAGCAAGTTACGCTTGGGGGGCATTGAAACTTATCTCAAGCACAATTTTCTATGTTTCAAGCTTGTGTAAAAATGAAAACACTCTCAAGCATATTTTTCCTACGTTTCAAACTTGTGTAAAAATGAAAACACTCCGAAGCATAGTTTTTCTCTGTTTCAAGCTTTTGTAAAAATGAAACCTATCTTGAGTCGATTTCGGTTATTATTTTCAAGACTTGTTAAACTCATGAAAATCCCGAGATCATTTTTCTATCCTTCATTCTCGTAAAACATATGAAAATGCCGAGTTCTTTCCGTCTTTTCCTGCTCGTAAATTGAATTGAAAGTCGGCCACATGAGTATATTTTTATTCCGTTTTCAAACTCATTAAAACTTACGAAAAAAGAGAAAAACATGAGTACATTTTTATCCCTTTTTCGAACTCGTTAAAATTTATGAAAAAGTGAAATATGAAGTCCTCTTTTAAGTCCTTTAGAGACTCTCTAAAAACGAAAAGATTGCTAAGTACTTGACTATTCGAATTCGTTAAAGGAAATGAACATTCGTCCTTTCAGTATAAGTTTACCCCTTTTTCTGGACTGAAATGGACTATTTAAGAAAAAGGTATACGTTGACTAATCATGGTCAATAGATTTCTCTCTTGCATTATTTTATTCTTTTTCGAGCCTTAGAGACTAAAATTACGAAAAAGTACACCCATGGAGTTTTCTTAAGTTTTTTTCTTCTGACTCCCTAAAAATGAAAAACACCGAATTTCTCCTATACTGGACTCGTTAAAATTTAACAGTAAAGGACCTGCCATTTTCAAATAGGAATAGACCACTCCTTCTTAGGGTTTGATTTTAAATCAAGTTGGACTCATCTGAAGGATGAGCTTATAAACAAGAAAATGTTATCCTCCTCAAGCTTGTCAAAAAATAAAGAGTTACTTGCCAGAAATGGTTGGGGAAAAGAGAGAGAACAAATTCATTTGTTACACTTTGATTTGTAAAAGCATTAAAACACTCTTGAACAGGACACTTTTTTTCACACTTCTACCAGGGTTTGGAAATCCTTTGCCTATCAGTTAATCAAACCACTTTGAAAGTCTTCAGTTGGTTTCTGGGTATTAGCTTAGGGAAACTCTCACCAAAGCATCTGCAGTGTCGTTATGTGTTCAAAAGGATAGTCAAACAAACCACTCATATACAAACATTTATCTCCATTCTCGTTGACCATCCCTGAGTCAGTCCTTGCAAAAAATTTCTTCACAACTTGATCTATGGTTTCGTGTCGTGAGCTTGCTTACGACGGATCACTTTCTATCGATGACAGCTCATCATCTAGGAAGTTGATCTAGAATTCGTCATTACCTTGGAATCTACATGCCTTAATGACAGGTTTCTCACCTTTGATGACAGGTTGCATCATTGACCTTCGATTGAACGATTCCATGAAATGTTTGACTTCAAATCACTTATTCACATTTCATGGATCGTACTGAGTACTTTGAGATCCATTGTCATTATTGGTGGTTTCTCTCACACTTGTTAACAGTTCACATCATTGACTGGTAATCAAGTGGTTTCTACCATGTTCGACTTCAACACATTTAATCGCATGGATAGAATCGTACTAGTTCGGGAAGCAGAAATCAAGACCGTGGATCTAGTTTCCACCATCCAGGCTGCGAGGAGTTTTATTATTCATTATGTAGTAGACTATTCATTATAGATGGCTGCGTCCATACTGTGTCTACACTATTGATGTAATATTAAAATCATTTCTGTATCAGAACAAGTTTAGTTAATTTTGATCTCATTATGGGAATGTCTACCTCAGCGATGATATATATACATAAATAAATTTTTCATTGAATGTTTTTACAGGTTTCGACTGCACTCTTCATCTATTATTGACTTCGCACTTTAGGGGGCAATCTGTTACACTGAAAATTGTCACCTTGACGTTTTGTTGTCCGTGTGAGCTCATTATCACTCATACATTTCTCCCTTGCAATTCTAAACACATCAGTTCCTAATATCAAGCCTTGAAAATAAGAGAAAATCTCATAAAATTCCTTAAGACACTTGTACCACACTTTCTCTTAGCTTTACCTGCAGTACCGCACCTTTTTTAAAGGAAAATTGTGGTACGTACCGCACTTTTTCTTCATTAAAAGTGAATGGTAAAAAAGGCACAAGTAAAATCTAAAGGCTCAATTTGAGTCATTTTCAGAAGCTTCTAGAAACAATCTTGTGGTGGGTAGTCTACTCTTTTCAGGTTCATGTGTCCCATCCATTAAGGAGTTAATTCCTTGATGTAGGGAGCTAATCCCTTTGAAGGTGGATTCTATCCCTTCTTGTTTGGAGCTATACCTCCTCTCTTTCATTATAAAAAGAGGCATAGGGCAGCCTCAAAGGGAGTTTAAGCTTTAGTATTATTTGAGGGAAGCTTTAGTATTATTTGAGGTGAGATGCTATTGGAACTTAAACCCTTTTAGTTGATATTTTATGTGGGAAATATTAGATACATGTATGTATCTCAGTTATAAGAGTGCAAGGCTTGTCAAAGTAAAGGAGATTCCTGCTTTGGACCCCAGGAAGACCTGTACGACATCAAGGTAGACATGGTTGTATGGTTTTTCTTACTATTCAAATTTAATACAAATAAGTTCATTTTTCTCAATAAGATGTCAATTGATTGGTTTATTTTATGGATTTCTTGATCACCATAATAGATATGGTTTACAAATATATGCTATGTAGGTGCTATTTGAAATTTGTTTGCTTGTGATTGCAGATATTCGAGGGAAACTCTTTCGGGAGATTGAAGGATTACTACTACAAACAAGCGTTGGATGAAAGGTAAGATCATGAAGCCTTTATAGGATTTAATTATGAATCACGATATATATAGAGAAAGATAGATTTAATTGTTTGTCTATTGCTAGCTATCCATAGGACACTTGGAAGGTCTGTCTTGTCCGTAAGAATGACTTATCCATCCAATATATTCTGCCTCTGATTGGTCTATCTAGAATGAAATGCTCATTATTGTTATTGCTCTAAATTGCTGCAAACCAAGGAAATTTTGCATAAAAATTATTACAGTAAATGATCTTATCGGTGATTTTATCTATGAACGTTCCAAATATTATAATTTTCCAAGGTGAGTTGAACCATTGCATTACATTCGCAAAAATTTTTTCCCTTTATTTATATTCATTTCTTCTACAAAAAAAATAAGGGCCTCTAACTTATGAATTTTGGAATCTCGATCCTCTGCTTTTTATTTTTTGATATTTTTCCTCAGAATTTTGAAGTAGTTTGCTTATTACACTCTTGGGTTTGTCTTCTATCAGAAGCATTTAAAATGAATTCTAAGAATTAATTCTCCAAAATTCACATTTCCTTTTCTTTCCATTTTCTTATCAAACACATTTAGCAAAGGAAATGACCCCCATTTTTCTATCTTCATTGGAATTTTTTGGTTTCAATATTTTGTAAAATTGATTTCAGATTCAGATAAGGATTTTGCGATATTTGACACTTGATTTACTCTCATATTGACTAAACCTAGAATTCCTTTCCAGCTTATTTTATAGGCAACAGTAAGTGCTCGTGCAATCATTTTACAAAACTTCAAATCATCTCATTATTGGAATGAAAGTCATTGCGACTATTTTGTAGACTCTCACGAAATGTTTAACTATGATATGAATTTTTTTTATTTTTTAACAAAAGTAATGTTTTTACGTTATGCATTTATGAAGAATTTGTTATCGAACATAATCAATATCATAATTTTAGTTACACAAAAATTTTTGTTCGAGGGTCTTCCTATCCTTAATATTCTAAATGTCGAAACTTCTTGTAATGGAGGTGAAATTTCATTAAAATTTTGAAAACTTCTATCGTCAGAAACATTATCAAAAAGGATCTTTATTTATCAAATTTTTGTCCATATATACTTTTGGAAAACTTGAGCTCTTATATTTTTCTTTGATTTTCTCGGAAAACCTACAACTTCAGAAAACCAGGCTAAGAATCTTTGCATGTCCCTGATCGATTCATTTTGATATTTCACTATGTATACATGAAGTATCATTTCATTATATTTTGAATATATATACTACTTTCATACTATCATGGTGGTCCAAAACTTGGATGTATTTTAATCATATTTTTTCCAAATCCAAGTAGTCATTCATAGAGATAACTTTCTGACTAAAGTGATATACATTATCCATGGTTAATTCATATTTTAATTCTCTTTTATTATAAATTTCTCTCCATATGTGTCATATAAATATTCAAGTCCTCTTCATATATATAATTGCTACATTATTTGATATTTTGAATCAATTTCAATATTTTGGGGCTGATATAAATTCAGAATGCAAGAAGAAAATAGAACATTCATCATTTGAATTCATAAAGAATCATATATTCATTCTCCTTTCTGATGGATTTGATTTATTTCTCATTCCTCAAACATGAAAACACCCTTTCTTCTAGATTAATACTTGATTTAGTTTAGATTAAATAAACAATGATTTTGGATGAATAATATTTCAATCAATTCAACTTCTTCATGTTTCCAAATCTAATGATAGCAAGAAGTTAACTTCTTTTGGAGAAAACCATCTCTCTCAGGTAAAATTAAATACAATTCCCCAATGGTAAGTCTCATGTGCCCACTTTAATTTATTTTCATTATTTCACTTTTGATTTCAGTTTTGTTTTTTAGTTTTTGTTCATCTTGAACTCTGTTTTTGCAGGTCCTCATGAACCTTCCACACCTCTACCAGATCAGTTTTGAAATTCATTCTTTTTTGATAAATTTGTTTTGAGATTATTAAGAGAATAATTAATGAGCTTCATCAAATCAAATAAAATGGGGATTTTCTTGACCTCTAATCTATATCTTTAAGCATTGTTTTTATTATAAAATGGTTAGGATGATTTTATACAAGTTTTACTTTGAAGAAAGAAAATTTGCAACAGACAGAGACTTCTCATTCAATGTATAATCTATCATCACTGTTATTCACCATCTACATTCTGAGAGACTCATCTCTTAAGAATCTGCAACATTAAAAAAAAAAAAAAAAAAGTAAAAAAAAAAAATTATCAACATATGATTGAACGTACATATGTTTATTTTCTTTTATCTTTTTTCTCGAGGCATTTATAAAAGTAGCCTTGTTGCAGTTCATTTTTTTTAAATTTAGATGTTTCTTTTACATTCCCCCTTCATTTTTATTTTTGTTTATTGATTTATTTTCATACTTTATTTTATGAATTATTTTCCTTTTCTTTCAGTTTTTTTTTTTATTTGAATGATTCTGCCACGATTTATGTGAAAGGTTTTTTTCTTACCTAACAGTGATTTACATACATGGGAAATATTTTACTCTATCTTGTTTTGTGAAATTTCATTTATCATTAAAGTCACATCTTTATGGAACCTTAAAACCATCTTGGTTTAAATATTTCTCATGGAGGAACACACATCCTTTCTAAGTGATTGAGTTTAATTTTTCAAGGAATAACTTATTTGAGTTTAATACAATGAATCCCTCCCACCCCTCCACCTAAAAAACCTCTGATTGATAGTCCAAACGAAAGAATTTGGAGTAAACATTATCAAAGTATTATGTCCATTAAACATAATATCTATCGTCATCCCACCTCTTTCACTCAAATACATCATTAACTAAAATCTTGCAAATGCGCTTATAAAAAAGGGTGATTAAAAGAGGAAGCATGGGAAATACATGTAAACTCGTCTGGGCTATGGACGCTCACTGGCATCAGGACTATGCTTGTATGGCATAATAGACAACTTCGTCAGGGTACTGTTCAGGCTCGCTTGTAGCGAAGCGATGTTAGAGACAATCATAAAATGGATATATGATTTATCTAAAACTCCTATCTCTACCCTCTTCTATTTTTCATATAAGGTAGTTTTAAAACAAATTTTTCCTAGATTTGGATTTATCACTTTTATGCGAGTCTGTTTTAAGTACTTACCTTTACAAACTCATATTGCTTAATATATTTATGTGGGACCTATGGAAATGTTATACTGTTAGACGATTTCATTAATTTCATTATTTTTAACCTTTAGGTAAATTAAAGTTCATTATATTTAACCAAAGATAACTGTTTCTTCCCAGTGTGTCACCATTGTTGTAGGGAAAACCCAACACCCCTCATTACTTCAAATAATTGTGGCCCTTTCCATTAATTTTTGGCTAAGGATCTTGTATGATTTTCATTTAAGTTAATTGTCTTACAATTTTGCCATTTTTTTCATTTTTATCATATTTCTATTTTGATTGTTTCATTGAATCCAATTTTTCACAAGCTTCCTAAGGATACTTGTTTCACTTAATTTTCTCAACTGATTTGTAAGTGGCACTCTTTTCAAGTTTGATCACTTTTGTCGCCTTGGCAAAAAAAATGTATAATATGTACCAATTGTCACACCTCCCAATTTCCTTCCCAAATTATTATTATTATTATTTTTTTTTTCAGTCAACCTTTCAAGTTTAATTTTAGCAAGGTATTTTACTATTACATTGCAGATTTGATCAGGTCAACTTGTTTCCCAATTTTACAGTTTATTTCCATGTATCAACTATCTTCAACCACTTGAGAATTAAATATATTTGTAACTCCATTGTAAACATATTTGTAACTCAAATGGGAAATAGATATATTGGTAACAAAACCTAACCATAATTAACATAGCACATTATGGGTTTAATTATCACTAACTATCCTAGGTTCAACCTTTATTTGTATAACATCAACCTTTGCGCATTCAACATGTTCGTAGGTTTGATGACCCTATGTGAAATCGGTTCGATTTCACATTTTCCATATTGTTATGTGATGGTCCAAGTAAATTACTTTGATTTCCCGATTACTATCCCATGTCTCCACTCGTTGAAGATATATAACTCTTCGTGTATGAAAATTCAACTATGTTTATGTCATGCGTACACAGGCTGGTATCTATTTATTTGCTTTTAAATGCTGACGTCTAAATCAAGATTTGAATTGTAAAAGCATTGGCTTCCATGTAATAAAATTTTTGTAAATGTGTGTAAACATAATTGTGGATTGAGATGGGACGTTGGATCTAGCTCCCATGCTGATTTTTTCTTTTCTAGTCTCGAGTTTGTAATGGTTTTCCTACATTGCGTTAAGTATTGCATGAGAGTTAGCTCCACCCATCCAACTACCAGATTTGATAAAATCGACCTATCTTGTTTCATATGACAATTCCTTGTAAACACGATGGGATGTGTAACACTTAATTGTGTTGCTTGTCATATTAAATGTTTGACGTATGATGTACATTGCATATTTAACTCTTCGATCCGTGGCTTCTACCCTGAGATCTTGCCATATGGACAACTTCGATTCATCCTGAGTGTTAGGGTTTTATGTATCGATTCTGGAAACGTTGATATAAATTCACCGCGTTAATTTTCTCATTGGTTCTTTTCCCTTTCTACGCGTTTGGTCTGTCACACGAAAATGAAGTTCGATGCCACCGACAGCTGAATGGGACTCATTCCAGTCTTTGGCGTATCTCTAAGTTGTATTTGACAATTCAGGTATGAAAATTCCATAGGTTTGAATTTTCACGCTTTAATATCACTGTTTACCAATGGATTCCCTTTTCTGGTTTAGGTTTACTCTTCTTACTTCGCGTCAGCGCAGAGATTTTTGGGTTGAGATGGCTCACTTGCCATCGTTTAGTTCCAGATTTAGTTGCATCTAACAAATGGGTCAAGATTGTGGTGCGTTCTCACAACAAGTTCTGTTGTTTTTGCAGAGAATTGGTGGCTTCATTTTCAGGTGATTCGATTTGCGTAGGTTAAATCCCTTACACGTATTCTCAAGAGTTAGGCACGAATGACTGCGCTCAAGTTTTGAAGCTTAACCTCTATTGTACGCTCAACGAAGATTTCTCTGAGGATCTCCATAGGGCTCTAGAAGGAAGCTATCTCTCTCAACATTCTGGTTCGTTTTTGTTTTTCGACCTATGTAGAACGCTATACCTCTGGTTCGTTCACCATTTGAATTTGAATGCCCAGGTTGTATGTATTGATGAAAATTTCTATTTATATGTAACAGGGCATGGATGGAGTAGGTTTCTCTCTCGCCAGGTAGACATTCTCCTCTTAGTTATGATTTTATCTTTGTTCCACCTATTCTTCCTCGCCATACTGTGCATCGTATTTATTTTGGGTTTTTGTGTCTTACAGGTAACTACGACCTGTGCCTTACTCTCTCTCTGGAGCAATGAGAGTCGTGGCTTCTTCCTACATTTAACATTGACTTCTCTTGCCTCTCGCAGGTCGGTATTCATTGAACACTGGTTAGAGGAAGTCCGTCCTTCTACAGTTTAAAAATTGTACTGATAAAGTTGTAGAATTTATTTTGTCAATTATAAATGTTAATTCCCAATACTGCATGTAGATTTATATCAGCTCTCGGAGCATTATGAACTTTCCCCAGGCTGCAGTGGCGCGTAGACGTTGGATATATATATATATATATATATTGTACCTTACTTTTCATAATACCCATTTTGATTTAATGGATTTCTATGTGTATTTTATTGCCTTGGAGCTTTCAGACCATACAGTCATGAGGCTATACTCATGAACATGGTGATATTTTAGTGAATATTATACTGCTCTTCTCTATATCGTAAATCAGTATCCTATATTCTTATATCTACACATTTTATTTTTTTGTTAAACAATAGTTTGGTAGATACTATTTTCGTAGTAGTAAGATGTTTTATCCAAGGCATTTGCATGTAGTTTTCACGCCACACTAGTTTATAGTTTTGTTAGGTACCGTGACTAAGTCTCTTCGATAATTTTGGAAATAGTACAACATATCACCAACTCTGTTCTATATCTCTGTTATTAATTTGCATAGGATATTTGTCTAAATTATCTACAGGTGGTGTACGAATATGTATCTCTATTTTTTTTTCTAGAAGACATTTGTATTTATAATCTACCATTTTACACCCTTGCCTTGGGTTCACATGATAGACTAGAATACATATATTTAAATATGCCCTGCTGTGGTAAATATTTATGTTAGTTATTTACTTACTTCCTTTCATCCATTAGTTTTGTTCTCTAATATAAGATTTGTTCCATTAAGATAAATAACAATGAGGAGTTTCATGCAAATTAATATTTGTTTTCTTCTGCTATTGTATTAGCTGCTTACTTGCCAAATTAATTTACCATTTAGCTTCTGGTTATATATGAATGATGTGCTGACCCTAAAGTCAGTCTATACAATCTTTCCTTTCATTATTTAATGCATAGTTTAAACTACAGTTCATCTCCTGCTATTCTCAAGTATAATACAAGAACTCCCATACTGCTTTATATTAGTCATGCTCACAAACATATATTCATATATCAGAAGTAATTCGAGGTAAGTTATCTGTAGAGGATATGTATCCTCATATTTAAACCAATCTTGGTTTAGAGGTTCTGTTGGATTCTACCCTACAGAATTATGTTCTACAAATATACAGAATTATAAAGGTGAATTCCTTATGATTAATTCTGTTAAATGTAGCACTAATAAATCTAATAACATATAAATCAAATTTTTTTCTTTCTTTTATATGTAGCCAATTCATACTATCTGAAGTAAACACATTCAATAATTTCAAAGACATACCACTCATGCTATTGACCAACCTCCCAACCTTAGAGTTCTTTTGTCTCCTAGAACTCACCCCCGAGCTGAGATCATCTCCTAGAACTGATCAACCTCTAATCTGTTTAGGAACAGCTTATTTAAGCTATTGTTCCCCAAAGCCTGTCTCTAATTCTGCGTCCAAAATATCATGATGCTTTTCTTCCTGTTTGCCTAGGCTTCCCATTTTTGGGATTCTTTAAAGCTGTTTTATGCTTTTCCTTAGCTTTTCCAACTTTTTACCTCTTCCCAACTACTTTCCTCATCATTGGGGAATTTAGATTTTTCCTCTAAAGTCCAAATTAGAAATAATTTCTTTCAAGGATTTTTGAAAGATTGTGGGGAAATATTTTCCTTATCCATCCTCATGGATTTAGCAAGTGATCTCATAGATATCATTTTGGTCAATATGCACCACATCATTTTATTCATTTACTCAATTAAATATTTAATTACATTCACAAAATATTTATCCTTTGGGGTCCACTCCCCTTAGGATTAAAGTTCAAATGTCTAGCTTTGAAATTCAAACACATAAATTGGGGGTGTTACATATTCCCCCTCTGAAAATAAACACCTTCCTCGGTGTTGTTATTCAACTACTAGAGTTCATTTTTCAAACAAAAATGGATATATTTCCATCATTTCAGCTTCCCTTTCCCAGGTAGCTTCTTCAGCAGTAAAGTGCTTCCACTGCACCTTTACTCTTGCTATTGTTCTATTTCTCAATTCAATTTCTTCCCGCTCCAATATTTGAAGCGGTTCTGGCAGAAACTCCCCTTCTGGTTCCACCTGTACAACATTCTAATCAACTATGTGAGAAGCATCATGGACATATCTTTTTAACAATGAAACGTGAAACACATCATGAACTCTAACATGGGGTGGTAAGGCCAGCTTGTAAGCCACTGGTCCCACCCTTTCTAATACTTCAAAAGAACCACAATATCTAGGAGCCAGTTTTTCACAGCTTCCAGCATAGAGTGTGATCTTTTTGGGTTTAATACGCAAATACACATTCTCCCCCACTTTAAATTCTTGGTGCACTCTTTTCTTCTCAGCATAGTTTTTCTGGTGATATTTTGTTGTCTTGATGTTTCTTTGTATCTGTTTAACAATTATTTCCATCTCTTGTAAAGCATCTAGTCCCAACATTAGTTTATCTTCTGGCTGGCTCCAGCTCAAAGGAGTATGACATTTTCTTCCATACAGTGCCTCAAATGGACTCATCTTGATAGAGGATTGTTAGCTGCTATTATAAGAAAATTCAGCTAAATGCAAGTAATCTTCCCACTTTGATGGCCTATCCATCACATACATTCTCAGCATGTCCTCCAAAATTTGATTAGTCCTCTCTGTCTGCCCATCGGTTTGAGGGTGATAGGCGGTACTAAAATTCAATTGAGTGCCCATACCTCCAAATATCCCTTTCCAAAAAGTGGCTATAACCTTAGCATCTCGGTCAGAAACAATCACTTTTGGAACCCCATGTAGTCTTACTATTTCTTTCAGGAATACATTTGCTACCTGGGCAGTCCCAAAAGTAGATTTCACTGGTATAAAATGGGCAGCTTTTGTTAAAGTGTCTACTACCACCATCACTTAATCATGTTGGTATTTGGTTTTGGGTAATCCTGTTATGAAATCCATGGAAACTATGTCCCATTTCCATTCTGCAATCGGCAAAGGGTTTAAAAGACCAGTAAGATGCTGATGCTCAACTTTGACTAGTTGACATTCCATGCATCTAGTTAAATATTCTGCTACATCTTTCTTCATTCCTGGCCAAAACAGCTTCTTTTTCAAAGCTGTTAACATTTTCTGATATCATGGATGTCCTGCATATGGTTTTTTGTGATATTCATCTAAAATCTCTCTTTTCAAGGACTATGCATTGGGGATATACAATCTGTTTTTGTAGCAGATCAACCCTTTTTTGTTTTGAGTATAATCAGTCTTCTCCTTCTTGAGTAGTTTCATCAATAATGTTTCATAACTTAAATCTTGGTTTACTGCCTTTTTCACTAATTCCTCTAAGTCAAATTGGGCACTACTTCCAATGCTGTTTATATTTTGACAAGCATTTCTGCTTAAGGCATCAACAAATTTATTTTCTTTCCCCTTGATATGTTTTATGTCCATATCAAATTCACTTAGAAAAGACAGCCATCTGGCTTGTCTAGCATTCAAATCAGTTTGGGAAAAGAAATACTTGAGACTAATATGATCAGTCATCAACGTAAATTTCTTTCTAAGGAGATAGTGTCGCCACATTTTCAAATCATGGATAATAGCTGCTAATTCTAAATCATAGGCACTATAGCTCTGTTCATGTATCTTCAGTTTCCTAGATTCATAGGCAATAACTGAATTTTCCTGCAAAAGAACTCCTCCCAACCCCTCTCTACAGGCATCCGTTCATACCACAAATTCTTTATCAGGATCTGCAATCTTCAGTATAGGGGCGGTAGTAAGTTTTAATTTTAATTGGTCAAAACGTTTTTGAAATTTTTCGGTCCACTCAAATTTGACACCCTTCCTTTGTAATGATGTTATGGGATGTGCTATGGCAGAAAACCTCTCCACAAATCTGCGATAATAGCCTACAATCCCCATGAATGATCTCACTGCTGAAACATCAGTTGGTACAGGCCATTCTTTTATAGCCTTTATCTTTTCAGGGTCAACAGCAAGGCCTTGTTTAGAAATAATATGCCCCAAGTATTGGATCTTATCTTTATAAAATTCACATTTGCTGAATTTAGCATATAACTGGTTTTCCTTCAGAGTTTGCAATACTATCCTCAAGTGTTCTTTATGTTCTTCCTCACTTTTTGAGTAGACTAAAATATCATCTATGAACACAGGGACAAATTTATCCAAGTACTTATTTAGCACACTATTCATCAGGCACATGAATGTGGCAGGGGCATTTGTCAAACCAAAAGGTAGGACTACAAATTCGTAGTGACCATACCGGGTTCGAAAGGCTATTTTGTTGATGTCTTCTTCTTTAATTATGAGCTGGTGATAACCAGTCCTTAAGTCAATCTTCGAAAATACCAAAGCTCCTCTCACTTGATCAAAAATATCATCAATTCTGGGCAAGGGATATCTGTTTTTAATAGTCAACTTATTCAGTTGATGGTAATCAATGCACATCCTAAAATTTCCATCTTTCTTTTTCACGAACAACACTGGTGCTCCCCAAGGAGACACACTCGGTCTGATATAACCTTTATCTAACAGTTCTTGCAATTTCATTTTCAGTTCCATCAGTTCAGGGGGACTCATTCGATAAGGGGCTCGGGAAACAGGTACTTCTCCCGACACCAGATCGATTGAAAAGTCAATCTCTCTTTTGGGGGGAAGATGAGGGATCTCATCTGGAAAGACTTCCTTAAACTCTCTTACTACTGGCACAACATCTAGAAATCTCTCTTCAGGTTTCCGTTCTATTTCTTCCACATGTACTGCATAAACTTGGTATCCTTTCCTAGCTGTTCGTTTTAATTGCAGTGCTGATATTTGTCTTACAGAGATAGGTTTTGGATTTCCTTTAAGAATAAAAGGTTTCCCTTCCTCATCTACACAATGCAGATTTTTATCTTAGTAGTTCATTAAGTCTTTCTTCTTTTCCAGCCAGTCCATTCCTATCAGCAGGTCATATGAACCTAAGGGCAGAATGTTCAAATTTACTTCTGTGTGAAAATCATTTAATTTTATTGTTGTCCGGGGAAATTTATGTGTTACCTTCATCTTGGTTCGAGTGGCCAGCTGAACCAACCATGAATGTTGAAAATTTTCAGGTTTCAGATTACATTTTTCTACAATTTTTGGATTAATGTAACTCAAAGAAGCACCCGGATCAATCAGAACAGTAACAGATAGGTCAGAAATCTTACCCTCCATTTCCACCATGGTAGCTTGATGTTCTGCTTGTCCATTTTCCAAGGCTACACTGATAGTTGGTATATTTCTGGCTATGTCATTTACTGTTGTAGCTTCTCGATCTCTCATGATCATCTGAATGTTTCGATGAGGACAGTCCCTCAAAAGATGGGGTTCTCCACAACCCCAACATTTCAGGGGTTCTCTCATTTTCACTATGCCCTCTTTCTTATTGTCTCCATCTATTTGTTTTGAGGCCACTTGGGACTGAGCAGTTTGAATTTCTTTGGGTTTATTGAACTTTTTCCGCTGATGATCTCTGCCAAAATTCTTCAAATAGGCTGGTTTATGTTTCCTCCCCTTGAACTCATTCTTATTTACCCAACTTTTCCCTTGTTCAGTTTTTCCTTTGAACTGTTGGTAACATAATGTGGCTTTTCTAACAACTTCATCCATTGTTTTTGGGTTGTCAAACTCGATTTTCTCTTTGTATACAGCAGGAAAAAAATTCAGAAACCTTTGTAATTTTTCCTTTTCTTCCCTTATGTACGGTACATATCTCAGCAGATTTTTAAACTTAGTAACAAACTCATCAATAGTGAGCTGTCCCAGTCTAAGTTCATGAAATTTCTTTGCTTTGTCATCATAGTAACTCTCATTCAAGTAGCGATTTTTGAACTTAACCTGGAAATCTTCCCAGGTGACTGTATTTTCATCAATGGCATGAACCATTTTTGTCTCCTCCCACCACAAGGTAGCCTTACCTTGTAGCTGGTAAACATCTAATCTTGCCTTCAGATTTCTTTCATATTCATAGACCTGGAAATACTTAATCATAACCAGACTTCAGCATCTTCCTCCTTCTCCCCATCATAGGAGGGAGGTTTGATCTTTCGGAATTCCCCCTGTAATTCCTTTTTCTGCTTATACTGATGCCTAAAAGCATCATCATCTTCAGACTCATCAGTCTTCCTCTTTCCGGAACCTTCGCCTTCTTGGCTGTTCCGTGAAGTCAGCTCTCTGATGAGCTTTTCCTGCTCCTTACTGGCTAATGACAACCTATCATTCTGGCTTCTCAGCTCATCCATTTCTCGTTGCAACCTGTGCAACATAGCCATCACCGGAGCGTTGGGATCTGGTGTACTATACTCATCATGCAGATGAACATAAATTTCTTCACCTTCTGCCATTCCAGCACCACTATACATTACACAACACAGATCAGTAAAATTTAAAATTTTTCCACAATACTCATTTATACAGGGAACACACAGCAACAGTGAGCACTATGTCAACAGCCCAGTTTTTATAACTTGGGCTCTGATACCATTTGTCACACCTCCCAATTTCCTTCCCAATTTTTTTTTTAATTTTTTTTATTTTTTATTTTTTCAGTCAACCTTTCAAGTTTAATTTTAGCAAGGTATTTTACTATTACTTTGCAGATTTGATCAGGTCAACTTGTTTCCCAATTTTACAATTTATTTCCATGTATCAACTATCTTCAACCACTTGAGAATTAAATATATTTGTAACTCCATTGTAAACATATTTGTAACTCAAATGGGAAATAGATATATTGGTAACAAAACCTAACCATAATTAACATAGCACATTATGGGTTTAATTATCACTAGCTATCCTAGGTTCAACCTTTATTTGTATAACATCAACCTTTGTGCATTCAACATGTTCATAGTTTTGATGACCCTATGTGAAATCGGTTTGATTTCACACGTTGCCCATATTGTTATATGTCAATGGTCCTCTATGAAATTACTTTGATTTCCCACGATTACTACTCCATGTCTCCACTCGTTGATGATATATAACTCTTCGTGCTATGAAATTCAACTATGTTTATATCTATGTGTACATAGAGCTCGTGTCTATTTATTTGCTTGTCGTGCGCGTTTAAATCAAGATTTGGAATTATCTGTGTTGGCTTCCACGTAATAAAATTTTGTAAATGTGTGCAACATAATTGTGGATTGAGATGGGACGTTGGATCCCACACAAGCTCCCATATGATTTTTTTTCTTTTCCGTCTTAGATTTTGTAATGGTTTTCTGTTCATTCATGGCCACGGGAGTTAGCTCCATGTAACTCTGGATTCGTTCCGTCAGCCTATCTTGTTGCCACGACAATTATTATGGCACGATCTGGATGTTGTAACATTTAATTGTGTTGCTTGTCATATTAAATGTTTGACGTATGATGTACATTGCATATTTAACTCTTCGATCCGTGGCTTCTACCCTGAGATCTTGCCATATGGATGACTTTGATTCATCCTTAATGTTAGGGTTTTATGTATCGATTCTGGAAATGTTGATATAAATTCACTGTGTTAATTTGCTCATTGGTTCTTTTCCCTTTCTACACGTTTGGTCTGTCACACGAAAATGAAGTTCGATGCCACCGACAGCTGAATGGGACTCAGTCCAGTCTTTGGCATATCTCTAAGCTGTATTTGACAATTCAGGTATGAAAATTCCATAGGTTTTAATTTTCACGCTTTAATATCACTGTTTACCAATGGATTCCCTTTTCTGGTTTAGGTTTACTCTTCTTACTTCGCGTCAGTGCTGAGATTTTTGGGTTGAGATGGCTCACTTTCCATATTTTAGTTCTAGATTTAGTTGCATCTAACAAATGGGTAAAGATTGTGGTGCGTTCTCACAACAAGTTCTGTTGTTTTTGCAGACAATTGGTGGCTTCGTTTTCAAGTGATTCGATTAGCGTAGGTTAAATCCCCTACACATATTCTCAAGAGTTAGGCACGAATGACTGCGCTCAAGTTTCGAAGCTTAACCTCTATTGTACGCTCAACGAAGATTTCTCTGAGGATCTCCATAGGGCTCTAGAAGGAAGCTATCTCTCTCAACATTCTGGTTTGTTTTTGTTTTTCGACCTGTGTAGAACGCTATACCTCTGGTTCATTCACCATTTGAATTTGAATGCCCAGGTTGTATGTATTGATGAAAATTTCTATTTATATGTAACAGGGCATGGATGGAGTACGATTCTCTCTCGCCAGGTAGACATTCTCCTCTTAGTTATCATTTTATCTTTGTTCCACCTATTCTTCTTCGCCATACTGTGCATCGTATTTATTTTGGGTTTTTGTGTCTTACAGGTAACTATGACCTATGCCTTACTCTCTCTCTGGAGCAATGAGAGTCGTGGCTTCTTCCTACATTTAACGTTGACTTCTCTTGCCTCTCGCAGGTCGGTATTCACCGAACACTGGTTAGAGGAAGTCCGTCCTTCTAAAGCTTAAAAATTTTACTGATAAAGTTGTAAAATTTATTTTGTCAATTATAAATTTTAATTCCCAATACTGCATGTAGATTTATATCAGCTCTCGTAGCATTATGAACTTTCCCCAGGCCGCAGTGGCATGTAGACGTTGGATTTATATATATATATATATATATATGTATGTATGTATGTATGTATGTATGTATGTATGTATGTATACTGTACCTTACTTTTCATAATACCCATTTTGATTTAATTGATTTCTATGTGTATTTTATTGCCTTGGAGATTTCAGACCATACAGTGATGAGGCTATATTCATGAACATGGTGATATTTTAGTGAATACTATACTGCTCTTCTCTATATCGTAAATTAGTATCCTGTATTCTTATATCTACACATTTTATTTTGTTGTTAAACAATAGTTTGGTAGATACTATTTTCGTAGTAGTAAGATTTTTTATCCAGGGCATTTGCATGTAGTTTTCATGCCACACTAGTTTATAGTTTTGTTAGGTACCGTGACTAAGTCTCTTCAATAATTTTGGAAATAGTACAACATATCACCAACTCTGTTCTATATCTCTATTATTAATTTGCATAGGATATTTGTCTAAATTATCTACAGGTGGTGTACGAATATGTATCTCTATTTTTTTTTCTAGAAGACATTTGTATTTATAATCTACCATTTTACACCCTTGCCTTGGGATCACATGATAGACTAGAATACATATATTTAAATATTCCCTGCTATGGTAAATCTGTATGTTAGTTATTTACTTACTTCCTTTCATCCATTAGTTCTGTTCTCTAATATAAGATTTGTTCCATTAAGATAAATAACAATGAGCAGTTTCATGCAAATTAATATTTGTTTTCTTCTGCTATTGTATTAGTTGCTTACTTGCCAAATTAATTTACCATTGAGCTTCTGGTTATATATGAATGATGTGCTGACCCTAAAGTCAGTCTATACAATCTTTCCTTTCATTGTTTAATGCATAGTTTAAACTACAGTTCATCTCCTGCTATTCTCAAGTATAATACAGGAACTCCCATACTGCTTTATATTAGTCATGCTCACAAACTTATATTCATATATCAGAAGTAATTCGAGGTAAGTTATCTGTAGAGGATATGTATCCTCAGATTTAAACCAATCTTGGTTTAGAGGTTCTGTTGGATTCTACCCTACAGAATTATGTTCTACAACTATACAAAATTATAAAGGTGAATTCCTTATGATTAATTCTGTTAAATGTAGCACTAATAAATCTAATAACATATAAATCAATTTTTTTTCTTTCTTTTATATGTAGCCAATTCGTACTATCTGAAGTAAACACATTCAATAATTTCAAAGACATACCACTCATGCTATTGACCAACCTCCCAACCTTAGAGTTCTTCTGTCTCCCAGAACTCACCCCCGAGCTAAGATCATCTCCTAGAACAGATCAACCTCTAATCTATTTAGGAGCAGCTTATTTAAGCTATTGTTCCCCAAAGCCTGTTTCTAATTCTGCGTCCATAATATCAGGATGCTTTTCTTCCTGTTTGCCTAGGCTTCCCATTTTTGGGATTCTTTAAAGCTGTTTTATGCTTTTCCTCAGCTTTTCTAGCTTTTTACCTCTTCCCAACTACTTTCCTCATCATTGGGGAATTTATATTTTCCCTCAAAAATCCAAATTAGAAATAATTTCTTTCAAGGATTTTTGAAAGATTGTGGGGGAATATTTGTCTCATCCATCCTCACGGATTTAGCAAGTGATCTCATAAATCTCATTTTGGTCAATCTGCACCACATCATTTTATTCATTTACTCAATTAAATATTTAATTACATTCACAAAATATTTATCCTTTGGGGTCCAGTCCCCTTAGGATTAAAGTTCAAATGTTTAGCTTTGAAATTCAAACACATAAATTGGGGGTGTTACACCAATATTCCAATATTTGTAACTAATTTAGTTCAATAATGCATTTAGTGTAAATATTAAAGCTTTTAGTTAATATTTTCACTTTTTCATTTTCCCACTAATGATTATACGGAATGACCCATCCAAATTGTACAATGGACTAAAACACGTTTCGAGAACTTGGTAATTTACTCCAATTTATTAATTTAAAATAAATTTCCAAGCCGACAATCTCAAAATTTCAAAATGGCTATAGTAGAATTTGTAGGATTGTTAATCTGATGTGGGCCCTGCTTCACATCCCTTCCCCTCCTTAAATTGCGAGATTGCAAGAATTTGAGAAAGCGATATTGTTATGGGTCTTTGAAATTTAAAAATAAAAATAAAATAATAATAATAAAAAAATTACGATAAAAAATTATATGCATATCACATATCATAATTTTTAAAATCACAACAAAACAATCTTGCAAAAAAAGTTGCGTTCAGAAAAATATGATGGGTTTTAAAGTTTAAACCATTTTTTTTTTCACCTTATAACTCCCACTCCCATCATTCTCGCTCACTCCTTATCCCTCCACTCACATTTCTCACCCTCACTTGATTTTGTTTACGTATTGTCTTATATGTTTTGACTTAATTATTTTTAAAATATATATTATATTATATAATATTATAATATATATATTATATTTTTATTATAATATTTTTATTACAATTATAATATAATTTAAACTATAATATTAATATAATATCTTAATATTTTAATTAATCACTAAATCAAGTTTTAATTAGTTTAGTTTTGCTTAGAATTAATTTTTATTAATTAGGATTAAAAATCTAATTATAATTAATTAATGGATAATTGTAACTTAATTTAGAATAACTTTGTAACTAAAAATTCTAATTTTTAGCTCACACAATAGAATTTCCATCATTCTCACAATTTTAATTCTTTACATTGGAAGCTCATAAATGGAGTTTGACTTGGACAAATGAGGTCTAGGATAGCTCATTGAATAGATAAAATCATGGAGAGTATTTCAAAAGTGTCTTAGTTACCATATTTTATCATTTAATGGGTCTTAAATTCAACAGAATATCAAGATCCGAATTTTTAAATAAAATTAATTTTCTGAGTTTAATTAGTTTCATTCTCATTTCCCACAACTTATTTTGAGTGAAGATCCATTCATCAATGATATCCTTGACCAATTAGATCACCACAGGCATCAAGTGAAAACTTATATTTATTTTATTTCAATTATGTAATCATGTTTAATGGATTTTTTTTAAATTCCATATTTAGTATTTTGATTTTATTTTTGCATTTTAATTTAGTTTTGATTTTTTTTTTGTAGAAAAATAGTTTAAGAGATGCGAAGAGAAAATCTGAATCAATCAGAATTCTCCAGCAAGATAACAATGAGATTTTATCCCAACGAAAATTGATGGAGTGGATTTATTCTTCAACAAAATTTCTTATTCAGAAATCATTTTGTAAATACTATAAATAGCATATTTTGGAATGTAATAGGGGCTCCTCTTCTCTGCAATTCAATAATTCTTGAAGGCACTATTGTATATAGAATTTAGAGTTGTAGGGTAGAGGAGAGAAAACTCAAATCTCTGGATTATTGAGGATTTTTCTTTTGAATGTTGACTTATGTATGGAGAATGGAGCTTGCACTATTGTACCTATTGTTTAGCATAACTTCAAGCATTGTAAAGGACTGTTGGAGACTGGACCTAGAAAAATGAATTCAATAAATTAGTATTTTTAAATAATATTGTTTTAAATACTGGTTTCATTTTATGATAGCAGTAATGTGTCATTTTATTCATATTTCTGCACTATTGTCGATATGAGTAATGTGTCTGAATTTTATGTTATTAATTATCTATGATCTTATGGGTTAAATTCTGATTTCTAAGTAACTATTTACTCATAAATCTGTATTTTAATATTGACTTAACAAAAAATATTATGTTGTGAACTATTTCCTCATATTATTGTTTAATTATTCAAATCATTGATTTAACAATCAATATCATTTTTTAGAACTACTTCGTAAATGTTGTTGGTTAATTATCTTAGTTAGGAGGTCTCTGAATAGGATCTATTTCGGTATTTATAATGTCAATTAATTGAACTAATTCATTAACTCGATATTCGTTATAAGCCAAATATATTTAAATCCCAATCATTTAAATATCTTTCTCTTGGTTGGGTTAGATCTATATCAGCCTAATTTACATAGGATTGGGATAAAATTCCTTTTGCTTGCATTTTGGAATAATTTTGCATTTAGCTTTAATTTTGCATTACTATAATACCTCTTCCCAAAGGGGAAAAACGTTAGTTGCGGCTTGGAAGAGCCCCAAATTAGCTTAAGGATCACTCTCTTGCATGATCAGCAAGAGGGATGATCTAATGTCTCTTCTCCATTGGTAGACAAAAGTAATATTTTAAGCCATTGGATATTGAGAGAAGGTAACTAGACCTATTTAAACAAGTTGGAACCACCATTCCAAACAAAAAAGGAACTTCATTAAGGTCTGGGTTGGGTGCTCATCCCCCATGTTGTTGCAGTGAATTTAGAGGCATGAACATAATGATATGACTTGCAGATATCATATGTTTATCACAGGCTTGAATGTGAGAGTGAAAGACCCCAAATTTGAAGAATTGACAGGGATCCTGATTCAAGAGGATGAGAGGAGGATGACTTTGAAATCCAAGAGCTTAGATATTTATTTAATGGTGAAGAGGAAGCCCTTCAGAGGGAAGGAAAATGGAGGACAGAGACATGGAGATACACCATAGAAAATGACTATTCCATATCAACATATGTCACCAGATAGAAATGATTCAGTAATAAAATATCTCTATTGTGATAAAATTGGCCATATGGCTAAACAATGTCGAAAGAAGAAGTTTGATGAAAGTCAACATAGTCATAAGAGACATGCAGGAAACTTTGTTGATGATGACCATAAATAGGACCTAATATTGTTTATGGCTGATTATGATGAGAATGATGAAGTAGATATATGGTTTGTGGACTCAGGAGCTTCCACTCACATGATAGGTAACAGACAATGGTTTGAAGACTTCAAAGAAATCAACAATGGAGAAAAAATAGATCTTGGCAACCACAGAGGGTACCAAATCAAAGGGCATGGTAATGTTCCTGTAATACTGCCTGATGGAAATACTAGACACTTTCAAAAAATGATGTATATACCTAGAATTAGTAAGAATTTGATTTCTATTTCAAGAATAATAGATCAGAAACTTAAGTTACAATTCTTCAAATAATATTGTGTTATTAAGAATTTGTTGGATTGTATGAAGACAATTGCAACAGGGATTCGAGTGCGAGGTCTTTACAAGTTGAATGTGAGAACAATGTCACATCAAGCCTTGGCATCATTAGGTATAATAGGAGAAGATTTTTGTCATTAGAGATTTGACCAAATTAATTTCAATGATTTTCTACTACTTCAAAAGACATGAATGGTCAATGGTATCCCTGATTTAAAGCAAACTCATCTTGATTGTGAAAAATATGATCTTCGAAAGATGCAGAGAGATGAATTTCATGTAAATTTAGATAGAAAGAAGAGAGATATACTAGAGTTAGTCCACACTGATTTATGTGGACCAATGGAGTCAATATCATTTAGAGGTGCTTATTATTTCTTTTTACTTTTCGATGATTGTACAAGATTCACGTGGCTATATTTTCTCAGTAAAAATAGTCATACTTCTAAATATTTCAAACAATTCAGAAGCATGATTGAGAAGAATACGAGTAAATACATCAAGATTCTCCCCTCATAACAAGGGGAGAGTACAAGAAGGTTGAATTCATCAAACATTGCAAATACCATGGAGTAATACAACATTTTACAATACCCCACAATCCTTAGCAGAACATGTTTGCAGAGAGAAAGAAGAGAACCCTTATGGAGTGTGCTTGCAATATTTTGAAAGGAAAGAACCTTCGTAATGGATTTTGGTCTGAAGCTATAAACACAATAATATATTTGAAAAACAGAAGACCATAAAAAAAATTGTAATTTAAAACTCCATTTTAAGCCTTATTAGGTTTTAAGCCTTCATTCAAACAATTAAGAGTTTTTGGTTCCAAATAAGTTTCCAATGTACAAAAGGAAGACAAGAAGAAACTAGATGAAAAGGCCATCAAATGTACCTTTGTTGGTTATTGTATTCAATTCAATGCTTATAAATTATTTGATCCCTCTACTCATAATTTTTTGCAAGTAGAGATGTAGTTTTTCAAGAATAGGATCATGATGGAAACAATGATAACAACAATGAAGAATGGGACATTGCTTTGTTGGTGGAAGAAGGAGGTAATGAAACAGTGGATATCCAAGAGCAGTAGCGTTAGAAAAAGGAAGAAGCACTCAGTACATATGCAGGAATATAACCAATTCGACAAAGCAACAAGTAGAACATGTGTGAAGCCACTCTAACTCTCAAGGGATAAGGTAGGAAAACTCAATTGCGAACAAGATATAGGGTAAATTATTTTATAACTAGCATGTTAAATGTTGTTGAGCCCTATACTTATAAACAAACTAGTCAATATAATGAATGGAGGGTAGCCATGGAAGAGTAACATGAATCAATACTTAAAAAAAAAACTTTGGAGTTAGTCGAATTACCTGAGGGAAAACAAAACATAGGTTGTAAATGGTTATACAAGCTAAAAGTTAAATCAGATGGGAGCATAGAAAAATATAAATCTATTTTGGTTGCAAAGGAGTATTCACAGAATGAAGGTATAGATTATAAGGTAACCTTCACCCCTGTAGCTAAATTAAATGCAATCACAATGTTTATTTCTTTAGCTACCAAACATCACTAGATGATGCACCAAATAGATGTTAAATCTACATTTTTAAATGGGGAGCTAAAAGAAGAAGTGTATTTAGAGCAACCTAAGAGATTTGTTAAGCAGGGGAAAGAAAATTTAGTCTATAGATTGAAGAAAACATTATATGGACTAAAAAATCCTCTAAGGTCATGGTATGATAAAATTGATTCATTTTTCCTGCAGCACAGTTATAAAAGAAGAAAAAATGATCCTAATGTGTATATTGTGTTTGATGAAAAGAGGAGAATTGTTTTGATTTCCTTATATTTATATGATCTTATCATTACAAGAAATGCAGATGAACTCATTAAATAAATCAACGAGTAAATGTCACAGATGTTTGAGATGAAATATGTCGGTGAGCTACGCTATTGTTTGGGTCTTGAAATCTGAGGAGATTTAGGACACAATTTTCTATCACAGGGTAAGTATGTGAGGAGACAACTGGAAAAATTCAGGATGGATCAGTGTAAAGCTGTAGCAGTGCAATTACAGTAGAACACCGAACTTCAAAGTGATGACGGTTATAAGGAGGCAAATGCAACGTTGTATAGACTGTTGTTTTGGAGTTTAATCTACTTGACCACTACTAGATTAGAATTGGCTTATGTAGTTAGTGTATTGAGCCAATTTATGCGCAATCTACTTGAAAGCCATTGGATTGCAACGAAAGGTGTCTTGAGGTATATTCAAGGAACCTTAGACTATGGCATTATAGATACTGATCCTTGGGATGTTAAATTGACAGGTTTTTTATACTCTGATTGGGTTCCAAATGTAGATGACATGAGGTCCATAATAGGTTATGCATTCAACATTCAGTATAAGCTTATTGAATGGAGCAACAAGAAGCAAAACAAAGAATCCTTGTCTTCAACATAAGCTGAGCATAAAGTGATGTGTGAAGTGACATGTGAAGTAGTTTGGTTGAGGAGACTTCTCAAGGATGTCAAAGAGGAACAGAAAGATGAAATAGTTATGAGATGTGATAACCAAAGCTCCATCAAACTTGAAAATAATACGGTGTTTCATAAAAACAGTAAGCACATTGATACAGAGTTTCAATTTTTCATGGAGACAGTTCAGTCAAAATAAATTCATGTCGAATATTGTAATACTTGTGATAATGATGCCGATATTTTTACTTAGCCTCTTGGTATAATTAAATTTTAATTTTTTCAGGAAATGTTGGCAATATTTGTGAAGCCTTTCTCCATTAAGGGGGAATGTTGAAGATAATGGAGAAACTTAATTAGAGATATTCGGCTCACCAGAACCTTAGATTAGGAGTTTGTTCCTATTTCTTAGGTATTTGTTCTATCTTCCCTACAAGCATGTAAGCTATATATTGTTTTGTATTGTAATGAGATTGTAGAGTGACTTGTCAATGTAGTCCCTCCTGGTGTAGTCTCTTAGTGTATAGCTAACTAGTATTTCTTTAGTAAATTTATATTGTCATTTTTATCAAATATGCTAATACCTTATTTGTGTCTTAAGGCTCTAGAATACTTAGAAAAACATCATTATGGTGCTTTCTAAAAATAACTCCATGAACAATTTGATAATATGGATAATTGAGGTGAATTCCCCTCTTTTCTTTGTTTGATAAGTGCATGGGAAAGGTGGCGTTCTTTAGGGATTGTCATATTTCCGAATACCATGACACTATCAAGATTGTATAGGGAACTTGTTCAATTTCATACATCTCTATTTCCTACTCACGTCCTAAAATATCTTACTCTATGAAATATCTCGCTTCTGCTGCAAGTTGATAGAGGCCATGACTCTTAATAACATGAATTGGATCAAACTCCAGATCATATTCTTGCAAATAGGTCATTAAATTTTCCCTCTTCTCACCTAGCTATTATTGCAAAAAGCGTGTTCTGACTTCCTGATGAGGCAGATATACAATCGTGTGAGCTTTAAGGATGTAGGGCCTTAAATTCTTGACATCTTTATATAAAACATAATCAAGTTTATCAATGGTAGGGTAATTCGTCTCTCACCCCTGTAAGCTATCACACATGAAAAAAACAGTCCATTTGTTTCCTTCAGCTTCCTTTTGTGTCAATACAGGTGCAATAAATGAATCTGAAGAATTTTTTTAAAGAATTAAATCCTTGCCATAATCAGGAATAATACCACAAGTGCATCAATGATATATTTTTGGTATGAGAAAAACCATCCTTGTCTCTTTTGCCCCATTTATATATTGCATATTTCTTAAGGATCTCTTCTAATGGTTTAACTATCTGAGCATAATCAGAGATGAACTTGTGCAAGAAATTAATATTTCATAAGAAAAATTGCATAGCCTTCTTATTTATAGGGAATGATATTTTAGTTATAGTTTTGACCCTTTCTAGATCAAATTTGATTCCTCTTTTGGAAATGATGTGTCTCCTAAGAGAGTGCTTTCTGAAACATGAAATAATTTTTTCTTGAGATTGACAGAGATCCCATACTTGCGACGTTGCTCAAATATTTGTTTTAGATGATGCACATGGTCTAATATTATTTTATATAATTAAATTACGTCATCCAGATAGACTACTACACTATGGAAAATAAGGCCACAGAAATAATTTTCCATTACTCTTTGAAATGTAGCACCAAGGTTGATAAGCCCAAATGGAATGCTCTTAAAGGAAAATATTCCCCACTTGGTCTTGAAAGTGGTGTTGATACTATCTATTTATGCCACTAGCATGTGACTAGCTAGAAAATACATCTAGTAGTGAGAACATTTCAGACCCAGATATTGTTTTGAGGATCCCTTTCATGGATGGAATCGAGTAATTATATTTCTTTCATGCCCTATTGATAATGAAAAATTTGATACATAACCTTATCTCACCATACTTATTCCTAATAGGAACCAAATTTGAAACCAATGTACAATTTTTTACCTTAAAAATGATCGAAGCGTCCAACAACTTTCTTAATTCCTTTTGGATTAGGTGTTTTAGTGGTTGATGAATTTTCCCTAATTTTTTATAAAATGGTTTAACCCCTTATTTAATGGGAATGTCATGTTGGATAACATAAGTGGCATATGTATTTAAATAATTGTAATTACATGCAAAAAAATTCTCAGTATTGTTTGATAATGCAGATGAATGATTAGCATTATTGTAGAGAACAACATGTACCAAGGTTTACATATTTTAGATCGCCATGAGTTCCCAAGCTAACTTGTTCATATAAAAACTTTTAGCCCTGATTCTTAGTATTAATTGGTCCTCTGAACTAGTTTTTCGAGTCATATAATATTTCTAGGGATACTACAGATTTAGGCATAGTACTTCCTTGCATTACTTCAGCCACTTCCTGCAAATCCTTTTCATTCTCATCTTCTTCGATGGTCATGTATTTGAACACATCTGCATTAGAAATAAAATGTAGTATCTATTTTTGATCATTAAAAATAAAGAAATTATGTACGTTATCGGGTACAAATGTTTTATATATAATTTCTAAATAAAAACCATTTTTCAAAGGAGACATTCTAGCGGTTTCATTAGCTAATGTTTTGTTGTCGCATTTATAATTCTAGGAAGATTAATAATATTAAAAGCCTTGAAATAAGTAATCAGTCACCATACCTCCTTAGTGGTAGTTTTTTAAACTTGGTGAAACATAGCGGATAGTGTTTCATACCTGACGAGTGGCCACTTCTAAGTGACCAATTACCTTAACGAACTCTACCTTCAGGTCAATAGCTTTCATTAAATCAAGAAAAAATTCTTAATATTTGGAATTATTATTTGTACAATAAAACTCCAAATGGAACGATAGGATTTACCTCTTTCTATATGGGTCTTTGAGAATGTAATCATATCTAGAGCCATTCTAAATTTTTAAACCATCAAAGTAAAAATTCCAAATATTTTCAGCTACTAAACTCGCTCCTTCATAATTATTACTATCTACATCTATGTTAAAATATTCATTAACACCATTTGGATTACACGGAAGGATCTTGTTATGAAACCAGCTCCAAAAAAAGAAGAAAAGAGGGATCAATGCCTTAGAAATAAGCCACTTAGAGGGGGAAACCTCCTTTACATTACATAAATGAACAATTATTGAATGATACAAATGAAAAAACCTCATTCTAGATATAAGAGTGCATGGGGTCACAATATAATCCTAGCCGACCTAACAATAATAATGTATGGGAAGAATAATAATAATATGGGTGCTACAGAGGTATAATAATAACAATAAGTGGGCTATACTAACCACAATAAGGGACTACACTAGTAATATAGGGACCTAACATGTCCCTCTCCTTCAAAAGAGTAGTGTCGTTAATGCTTGAGTAGCTCTGGATGCTTCTGTATGAAATTCTCATCCTCCCATGTAGAATCTTCTATGGGTAAGTTCTTCCACTTGATGAGATACTCTGAAATTGATCGATTTTGTAGTTGTCAAGTTCTTGTTTCGGTGATTTCTACAAGTTCCAATATGATTTTTCCTTCCTCATCAAGTTCTAGAAATACTGTTTTAACTTGAATTTTGTCACCTATAACCTTCTTTAAGCATCAAACATGGAAAACTGGATGTACTCGCAAAGAAGCCGAAAGCTCCAATTTGTATGCCATAGTAGCAATATTTTTCAACACCTTGTAAGGACCATAGTACTTTGGTGATAATTTATTATCCTTCTTAGCTTGCTTGAAGGACATTTTCTTATATGGTTGTAGTCCTAAAAATACCTGGTATCCTACATCAAAACTTCTCTTGCTACGATATTGATATACTTGTTATTTCATTCGATTTTGTACCAAATTTAGGTTATCCTTTAAGAGTTGGAGAATATATTTTTGATGCTCGATGTGATCTTCCATTGCTTGAACCTCATAATTTTCTCTTAAATATGATGTGATGGACGATGGATGATATCCATAAAATGACACAAATGGGGTCATTTTTGCTACAGTATGGAAGGAAGTGTTATACCACCATTCAGCCAAAGGTAACCACTTGACCCATTGTGTTTTTTTATCAGATACAAAACAACGAATATATCATTCCAAACATATGTTCACTATCTCAATTTGGCCATAAGATTGAGGATGATGATATAAGATATGAGCTAGTTGAGTACCCAAATAAGAAAATAATTCCGTCGAAAAAATTCCAGTAAAAATGGGATCTCTGTCACTTACAATACTCTTTGGGTTTCCATGTAGATTTTGAATTGTTTCCATAAATGCAGTAGCAGTTTTACTTGCTTTAAATCGATGAGATAATGCACAAAAGTGTGCATACTTGGTAAGTTTATCAACTATCACCATGATGACACTCTTTCCTTCGTTCTTAGGTAAACTTGTGATAAAATCCATTGAAATATCCTCCCAACATTGACTTGGAATGGATAAAGGTTATAGAATACCCAAGGTCTTAATTGTCTCAACTTTATTTTTCTTGCAAACCAAACATTCTGCCATAAACGTTTGAATATCAAATTTAAGGCCATCCCAAAAAAAATATTTCTTCACCCTGTGGTAAGTTTTTAAAAGTCCTGAGTGTCCTCCTAAAGGAGAATTGTGAAATTCCAAAAGAATATTTTGTTTTAGTTGGGAATTCTTACAAAGATATAAGAAATCCTCGTAATATAAGGAATTGTTTTTCCAATTAAATATATAAGATATAGTAGGACGTTGCTACAAATTTTGAATGAGTTTCCATACTTCTTTGTCCTTCTTCCATTCATCCCTTTATTTATCTCTCCAATCTAGTTGGATAATATAAATGGCACAAAGCAATTTTTCGCCCTCTTCATCGTTTCTTGAGAGTGCATCTGCAAGAAAATTTAGCTTCCTTTTTTGTAGATGATTTGAAAGTCATAACCCAACGTTTTTGTGACCCATTTTCTCTTCTTTTCGGAAGATGGTATTTTTTCCAAAAAGTGTTTAATACTATCATGATCATTTTTTACCTTGAAGTGTCTTCCCATTATGTAAGATCGTCCTTTCTTTAGATCACGTAGTATTGCCAACATTTCCTTCTCATAAATAGCTTTCTGTAAAAACCTTCCTTTGATTGGATTACTTTCAAAAGCAATAGGTATTCCTTATTTCATTAAAACAACACCAATTCCATTTCCTGAGGCATCACATTCCACAATAAAGGTTTTTATGAAGTCTGATATAGCTAAGACCAGTACTAGGCACATTGCCTCTTTAAGATGTTCAAAGGCCTTTGTTGCTTCAGGAGTCCATGAAAATGTATCTTTCTTCAATAATGTTGTTAGAGGTGTTGTTATTCTCCCATAATTTTTAACAAATTTGTGATAATACCCTATTAGCCCAAGAAATCCTCACAACTCCTTTATTGTTGTGGGGACTTTCCATTCCTTAATGGCTTTAAGTTTGTTACGGTCTACCTTAACACCCTCATGAGATATAACATGACCCAGATTTTCCACATGTTGAAAATGATCCTTCCAAGACCTGTTATAGATTAGTATATCATCAAAAATACTAACACAAATTTTCTAAGGAAGGGTTTGAAAGTGGAATTCATCAACCCTTGAAATGTAGAAGGTGCATTGGTAAGGCCAAAAGCCATGACCAAAGTTTCATAATGGCCTTCATGAGTTATAAATGTTGTTTTCGGAATATCTTCAGTCTTCATTCTAATTTGATGATATCCTTAATGAAGATCCAACTTGGTAAAATAAATTTCTCCATGTAATTCATCCAATAATTCATCAATCACAGGAATGGTAAATTTATCTTTAATAGTGATTTTATTGAGCTCCCTATAATCTGGACACATGCGACATGATCCATCCTTCTTGTGCACCAATTCTACTAGAGTAGAGAAATAAATTTGACTAGGTTGAATTATACCAACCTCTAACATTTCTGCAAATCATACGTTCAATTTTGATCTTTTAGACATAAGGATATCTGTAAGTAATTATGTTTGGAGGAACGCTTTTTTGAATCAACTTAATAGCATGATCGTGATCATGAATAGGTGGGAGATCTTTGGGAGTTTTAAACACCTTGGAATGATTGTCCAAGACTTTTTGGAGATCTGGAGAAATAGATGATTTTGATGTTGGAACTTCCAGTGAGCATAATTGTGCAATTACGCCTTGTTTCTCTTTCTTACAAATATTTTTAATGACATTAAATATTATTATCCTTCTCGGCTTCCCTGTGTATACCCTGTAATTCGGCTTCCTTTCCTTCCAATTTTTTTTTTCAAGAAAAGCTCTTGAAAATTAAAAGCCACCATCCCCAAAGATTGCAACCATTGCACTCCTAGTACAACATCAGCACCTCCCATTGGAATGGAAAGCGTTGGCTATCCAATACATATTCCCCCATGGTTGGCATGATATCATGGCATTTTCTGGAGTAATTTATAGTTCCTCCATTTGAAACCATCACTTGAAATTTTGGGCCTGGGTATAGGAAGTAATTCAATTCCTTCTCTACCTTAAAATGAATAAAATTATGGGTACTACCCGAATCAATCAATACTATTACATTTTTCTTCTTGATATGTCCTTCTATTGTGAGAGTTTGAGGAGTGGTAATTCCTGCCAATGCATTAAATGATATGGTCAAACTCATTTCTTCTTTCTCTAAAGCTGGTTCTTGATGTACATATCCTCTTCTTTTGAAGTTTCTTGTTCATTTTCTTCATCCTCTTCATAATCTATGTAAAACAATTTCTTCTCCGCACACTTATGAAAATTAGTGTATTTTCTATCACAATTGTAGCAAAACGCTTTTTCTCTTTTTTCTTCCAATTTTTGCGGTGTCAACCTTGTAGGTTGTGGAAGTCTAGGAGTAGCAAAACTTCCATATGTGTAGATGTGAGTGGTAGGTTTCCTTGTTGCCATAATTTTACGTTCATTTTTTCTTGCCAACCTGAATGCCTTCTCCAATCAATCAAGCTCCCAAAGGTGAACCTCATGTTTAATGTTATCCTTTAAAGTCGCCATGAAGACATCAATCCTGTGTTCATCTAGAATAACATTTACCCTTATATTCAATTTTTGGAAGTCCTTAATGTGCTCCACCACTGAACCCTTTTGTTCGATATTTATCAATTGACTAAAGAAGGTGGTTCTCTTTGTATCCTCATAAAGTGCCATCATTTCCTCCATAAAACTTGACCAAGTGACATTTATTTTATGGGAGCAAAGCCATAGATACCATACAAAAGAAATGCGTAAATTTTGTGTGTTTTGCACATTATTGAGATCAAAATATTTCTCCATCTATAGTATCCATGTTACAAGATCCTTGCCATCAAACTTCCTGATATCGATCTTTGAAATATGGTGGGTGTTCAATCCAAAATTAGAGTTTATGAAATCCCGATTAACATTTTTTTTTTTTCGTCATGAGTTTTTTATACTATATTTTTTCCATTAGGAAGCATTTCTTGTATCAATTTTTTCAAGCCCTCCATGTCTACTTTTAGATCATTATTCATGTCTTCCATGTTGTCTTTCATTTTTTCCTCTATACCATCGATCTTAGCTTCCATGCCATCCATATTAGCTTCCACGCATTTCTTCAAACCATCCACATTAGCTTCCATTCCCTTATTCAAACCATCCATCTTAGCTTCCATGCTTTTCTTAAAAACTTCCATTTCATTTTTTGTTGTTCTTTGCGAGAGTGAAAGTTAGTGCACTTGCTCTTGTAATTTTGATTTACCATTTTGCAATTCTTCATCTTCATGAGCCATAGTATATTATTTTGAGGGCTTAATGTGTGTTTAATTATTTTTATGAGGCATTTTATAACCCAATACTGATTTCTATGCTTCAATATACCCTTGGAATCACTTCAAACTAATTTTTTGAACAAAACTTATGCAATTTGAAAAAAATAAAAACATTTTTCTTTCTTTTGAGGAGATCGATATTGAAACTGAATTATATTTTTGATTTCGGACTAAAATATCTAAAATTCGGTCCTTTAGTATCCCTCTGAATCTTATTTCTAATGCCATAGATCTGACTTGCTTTGGATGATTTAAGGCAAAGTTATGCCCAATCTCCGACAATGACCTAATTATGTACTGGTTCAGTAGAGTGAACTTGTATGATAATCCACGTGCCAATGTTTCCTCCTTTAGATTTAAAATTGATACACAGGAAACTACAGTTCATGTAATTTCAGCCACATTTTACAAAATTCCAATCTAATGCTCATAAAGAGAGTTATGACTATTTTCCTGTAGTCACTTCTTTGAGATGAAATTCAGGAGCCTGAAAAAACCCTAACTTATGCAGATCATATCTCTGAAAATATTTCGAACCAAGATTTGAAATTTTTACACAGCTTTCCTCGATATTTCGGCTTTGTACGATAAAAATTTCAGCTTTTTAACATTCATATAAAATATTTTATAGATAAAATGCCATGATGGCCTATTTGGAGTAGCAAAATCCAATAATCCCAAACTCTTATTCCAAATGCTATGAAACCATATCCATAAATAGAAGAAAAGAGAGATCAATGCCTTAGACATAAGCCAATTGAGGGGGGAAACTCCTTTAAATTAAATAAATGAACAATTCTTGGATGATAAAAATAAAAAAACCTCCTTCTAAATATAAGAGTCCATGGGGTCACAATATAATCCTAGTCTACCTAACAATAATAATGTAAGGGCACAATAATAACAATATGGGGGTTACATGGGTACAACAATAGTAATAAGAATCCTATACTAACCACAATAAGGGACTACAATAGTAATATAGGGATCTAACAGATCTCCAATTTTGTATCTGGTGGGACAAGTGATGATTGTGCTTAATACACTCGTGATCAATTTCCTAGAAGCAACTCCCAAATATTATGTCTACAAAGCCAACAGGCTCATTATGACTCAAAAGTGGTGTCATAGTATATTTCATGTAGTGTTAACTTTCCACTTGAATCTAGTTATTTCTAGCATTATATGGATTCCACAAGTTGACCAATCTGTCGCAAAAAACACTTGAAATTTACTACACCAGTCTTGACTAAAGAGTAAGCCATAGGCTTCAGGGATATCCACAATCAATATGCTTATGAATTAGTGTACCCAATGATATGTTGATAAGTAGATAATAACATTATTTATTTCACCAATGGAATAGAAAATTGATTTTTCCAATTGAATAATTTGTGCATAAATTTTATCCCATTTAGAATTAATTTTCTTAGCAACAGATAATGGAATTACATTCACAGATACACCTAAATCAACCAATAAATTATGGAAATTATAATTAAAAAATTTTAAAGTTGACATAAATAGTGGTTAGAGATTATTAGCATCTAAAGTTACAATACTAACCACATATTCAGGATTTTTTAGAGACTTACCGGACATCATTTGAGAAATCGAAGCTTTGTCACCTGACGAAGGAGGTGAGAAGGCTTGGAAAAGAAGCTTATGTTGGCTTGCTACCTTTTTGAGCTCAAAGATCGAAATATTGGAATGTTATCTTTTCATTTCCTCAATGATATCATAGTTGATGGCCTCATTTCTAGAAATCGATGTTGAAGTGTCTCGAGGTGTGGCTTTGTTCAAAAATTCCATAGTGATCGACTTATTTTTACTTCTAGTGGAAGTATTCTTAGAAGAAATAGAATTTTTAGACTTATTTTATGCATTAAGAGTAGGATTGGTTGGTTTTAAGATCCTTCTTAACAATTTCTTCTTTATCTTTCGTCTCATCACTTCTTGTTCAGAAACGGGCCCTTTGATCCTCAAATTATAACAACCAGTTTTTTTATAAGGAGGGGCTTCACTTTGAGTTGGTCCTTAAACAATTTTCTTGTTAGTATTGAGAATAAAATCAAAGTTATTAATTGAATATCCAATACAATTACTTTCTTAATACGTTGTAGGTTCATTTTTTTCTTCTATCTTCTCAAACTTCTCATCTACTAGTAAAGTATCAAGAATATAGGAAGCTAAATCAGTCATGTTTTCATTCCATTGTGGGAAAATTTATTTTGAATGCCATTCTTGATGGAAGGAACAATAATTTTCCATTCATATTCTTGAAAAATTCAACACAGCATTTGAGCACTAGCTTGATTTAATTGGTTTTTTTTTTTATTCCTCCTAAATAAGAAATACTTAGTGGGTTTTCTATTAGTAGAAGCGTTGTTTGACTTCCTCTTTAATTATGAGAATTCATTAGTGAGTGAATTTAAAGGTTTATTCAAGCTTTTAATATCAACATAATCCTTTTCTTTTGACTAACTTGAAGAGGCTTGGGAATCCTTTCCAGTCTCATTGGAGTCTTTATGTTCTTCACTGTTAGTAATAGCTCTAATGGCACACAAGTGTTTCTCTATGGTGATTGCTTCTGCAAATTTTAAAGCGAGTGTCTCCTTTTCAACTCTCTTAACAAAAATAGAAATGTTTGTTGGCAAGGTAGCCATTTAATAACCTATAGTAATAAAATTGTGAGGTTGTGTGTCTGGGGGAAACTTGTTTAGAATATATTTAACATTTTGATTGAAATATTTAACTTTCTCCTTTTCCCCCATCTTAATATTTCTTAGCTTTTTTAACAACATGGTTGGAGTTTTATCATCATAAAATTTCTCCAAAAACAACTCCATCCAACCATGGATTGAATTAACACGTAGACTATGATCCCATATTGTTCTTCTACCTTCTAAAGTGAAAGGAAATCTCCTACAAGAAACATCATCATATGGTACCTCTAGAATTTGTAGATGCATGTAGAAATAACCAAGATGGTTCTCTGCCTTAGCTTTCTTTCTAGGATCAAAATTTCATAAAAAATTCTCCATATGTTTTGGCATTATATCAAAGTAATCAAGAAGTGTGAGTGGCCCTTGGGACATCCAATATAGGCCTTGATCATCCATGTCTTTGTATCCTTTTTCCTTCTCCTTTTCTGAATCTAACGAGCATTATACTTCACCATTTAAAGCTTCATTAAATGACAAATTATTTTTCGGTTTTTCTCCATTAGAAGGAATAATATATTCTTCATAATCTTCATGAATAGGTGGAAGTGACTCTTATTGGAATGAGTATTCTAAATAATTTTCTAGTTCCTCAAGAGTGGCGAAAACCAAATCTTCCACTGATGTAACCAATACAACAACATGATTTGTTTCTTTCTTATTTAGATGATGAGGAATATTATGAGCAATGGGGAGTAAATTGATAGCTTTCATGAACTCACAAGTAATAGGCTGAATTTCATAGAGTTGAGCATAGGTAACTTTGTAGGCCCAGTTTGTACCAGGTTGAGAAGACCATCCTACCTTAGGAATAGGAGTTACGGTGGGACTCAATATATTACTTCCTTGTCTAAAATATTAATGATTTGGATTTGATGGTTTATGATCATTAAAAAACAAGTGGTTGTTACGTGGATTAATCCCTCTTGCAGACAAGAGTGATCTCCCTAGTACTCCAAGGAATAACTAGAAACAAAGATCCATTTGAAAACCTTTTCCTCTATATTAATTTCATTTAAAGATTATAATAGTAATGTAAAGAGGACATGTCCCTACCTTTAAATCCAAATTTTTGATGTAGCCCTTTCTCCCATCACTCCAAAGTAGTTTATCTAATGAGTAGAACATGCAATCAAAGACAAGACAAATAATCAAAGAAACTGCAACATACAATAATCAAAAAATTCTAAGCCAATTTAGTGATCAAGGAGTCTAGGTATTGACATTATTCTAATAATCATAGAAGCGAAGCCATGAGAAAAATAGATCCATATGTATTATCGTGAACAGAAAGAGTAACCATACAACCTGATGCCTTGATGTTCCACTGATTTCTCCTGTGGTCCTGAAAAATCATTCTCCTCGAGTCTGATAAGCCTTCCTCTCTAAATACCAGCATGGAGTTATAGACAGAAGGGTGTGATCATTCTCATGCCAACAACAACTCACTAGTGTAGAAAGTATGCACTTTTATGAACTCTCTTCAACTTAGAAACTATATAAATTAGTTTCTATGATTCACAATCTACCCTTCAACCTAAAAATTGAAGTCAATTTATAGGGAAATGGAGGTAGTTTCAGTCCCACGAAGAGGGGGATGGATTCCTCTCATGAAGGGATTTGACCTCCATGGACCAAAGGATAAGCTCCATGAGTGGAGGAATAAAGCTCAAGCTAATCACGACTCTAGAAGCTTCCAATTGGGAGAATATTCGACCAACTAGGCTTCTAGAATTTATTTTTTTCTTTTATTTTCTTTTCATGGGGGTGCACGGTTTGTAGTGGCAGAAAGTGCGGGATTTAGCATAGTTTATGGACAAAAAATTAACGCATCCATAGGGAAAGGCTAGAAAACCATGTAGGTAGACTTTTAAGGGTTTTAAAGAGATTTTCTCCAATTGCCAGACGTTATTCAAGAAATTTAGTGTTTTTGACTTATAAGGGAACATGATATCGATGGTGATAGACCCAGATAAATAGTCAAATATAATGGTGACAAAATGATGTGTAACAGATTTCCCCCTAAAGTGTGAAGTCAGATATTATTCTAAAGAGTGAAGTGCTTTATCATTTTGAGGATTGGATTGGAGAAACCAGTCGAAAACCTGTAAAAACATTCAATGAATATATATATCATCCCTGAGGTAGGCATTCCCATACTAAGATAAAAACTACCTAATGTTATGGTACATATATGGTTTCAATATTACATCAAAAGTATACATAGTATGGATGTAGTCATCTATCATAAGTAGTCTATTGGATCATGAATAATAAAACTCCTCGCAACCTAGATGGTGGAAAACAGATCCAATGTCTTGTTTTTCACTTCTCGAACTAGTATGAATCTATCCATTTGATTGATTGTGTCGAAGTTGAACATGGTAGAAACCACTTCATTACTAGTCAATGATGTGAATTGTTAACAAGTGTGAGAGAAACCACAAATAATGACAATGGTTCTCAAAGTAATCCAATAGAATCTATGAAGTGTGAATGAATGATTTGCAGTTGAACACTAATAGAATAGTTTGATAGAAGGTCAATGATGCAACCTATCATCAAAGGTGAGAATTCTACCATTAGGGCATGCAAATCCCAAGGTACTAATATGATTCTAGATCAAATTTCTAAATAATGAGCTAATGTCAATAGAAAGAGGTCTGTCGCAGGAAATCCTATGACACAAAACCATTAGATCATGTTTTGAAGAAACATTTTGTGAGGAATGACTCAGGGATGGTCAACGTGAATGGAGACAAATGTTTTCAATGAATGGTTTATTGAATTTTTTCTTGAACACATAATGACACTGTAGATGGCTTGGCAGCATTTGACCTAAAGCTAATACCCAAAAACTGGCTGAATACTTTCAATGTGGTTCGATTAAATATTAGACAAAGGATTTCCCAACTTAGGTACAAGTGTGACAAAGTGTCGTGTTCAAGAGTGGCATGCTTCTTTCTAAATAAGTATGACAACTGGATTATTATTCTCTTTTCCCCCCACCATTACTCGCACGTACCTCTTTATTTTTTTCAAGCTTGAGGAGGATAACGTTTTCTTGTTTGTGTAATCTCATCCTTCGGATGATCCCATATTAGTATTAAAATCAAACCATAAGAAGGAGTGGTTTGGTCCTGTTGTGATCGACATGTCCTTTACTGTAACATTTTAATGAGTCTAGTATAGGAAAAACTCAACGTTTTTTTAGTTTTAGGGAGTCAGAAGAAAAACATAAGTAAACTCCATGGTTGTTATTTTTTGTAAATTTAGTCTCTCATACCTGAAAAGGGATAAAATAATGCAATAGAGAACTCTATTGACCATGATTATTCAACGTATACCTTTTTCATAATTAGTCCAGTTGAGTGGGTAAATCCCCTTTGCGGACAAAGGCGATCCCTCTAGCCCTAGAGTGGATCTAGCAACAAGGGAATAAGCTATAATTTCGGACTCCTAGCTTATAAATGAAAACGAGTTAGAACAGATGACCTACCTTGCTCCAACTCTTTTGTTGTAGTTGGCAGCAACGATCTTCTGATCTTTGTCTTCACACATCGCGGTCTTTCAGTGATAATGTCCTTGTACATGTACAAGAATCAAAGAATGATAAAAACATATGAAAACATATTTTCATTCATAGCTATTTGATTGGTCAAGGAGAATCAAACATTTTGTATAAATTTAAACATATTAAATGCAAAATTGGAACCAAAAAACCATTCACGTATTAATAAGTAGAGAAAAAAAGTTTACAACCTTAATTCCTTGACATTGCAGCTTCCTTCAATAGGTTCAGCCAAGTGTGTCTCAAGCATTCATTAGGGATTGGACTTGGTGAGGAAACAAGCCTAAACTCTCTCTCGACAATGGATTCCACTCTGCCTAATTCTTCACACCAACTATAGTAAGGACAGTTCAGCTAATTGAAACTGTGTGAGAAGGAAATATTTATAGGAGAGGAGAAGGTAGTTTGGGATCCCTCATAAGGTGGAAGAGAGGCATTATCCCTTTGTGGAGTTGCACAAATGTAATAAATAATAAGCCAAAGGGAGGATTTCAACGTTATTAAGTTGAACAAACCATGATGACTCAGCTCATTAAGTAGTTAGGAATGGAAACTTCACTTCTATTATTAAAAAAAATTCCAAAAATAGATTGGCATGGATGAGACACTGATACAGAGAGCCAATGGGCGTAGGACCCAGTGTTAATTTTTTTATGGGCACGAGGCCATAACTGCATACCAACACCGACCCAGAAACATATGTTTTTGAGAGCCTGCCTAAGGAGTGATCAACGGAGGAAATGTTCTTGACATGCCAAGGGATGAAATGACACTTTTAGGAAGGTATGATAATACACAGAAGTCACTAAAATGGTCCTCCAATTTTCAGGATGGGGATTGTAGGGACGATGACAAAATACTATGTAAAATATGCCCCCTAAAGCATGAAGTTCGAGAGAGAGGGAGGGGTGAAATTATTTACGAGAACATGCCCAAACCAAACGACACCATTGGAAGATATGCAAGAAAAAGTACAACTGATACCTATGACACATGAGTATGTGGTATGGGCGCATCCATCCATAATAGAGTACATATAATAACAAGATTCAATGGTATGGACATAACCATACAGTAAGAAGGATCATCAAATAGATTCAGGTATGGTTGCAGCCATATAATCAGAAGAGTCACGCATATAGTCATGATAAAATAAAAATTTCCCATAGCCTGGATTTTATCAAACAAAACCCATGGTCTTGTGCTCCATCTCAACCTGAACAAGTACAAATTCAAGTATGCGAATAAGTGAGCTGAAGTCGAACATGCGAGAAAGTCGCCTGATTACCAAGAAATGATAAAATTTGTTAATAGGTGCAAGAGAAACCATTAATAATGACAATGGATCTCAATGTAAAACTGTTACAATCCAAAAACTGTGAACAATGAGCTAGATTTGAACACTCATGAAATCACTCGATTGACGACCAATGGTGAGGACCTCTCGTCGAATGAAAAAAACTTTCCATTGAGGCATGCAAGCGCCAAGGTATCAAAAAGGAGTATCTAGATCAATTTCCTAGATAATCATTTGAAGTTGAAAGGAAGTGACCTGGACAAAGGAGGGCCGTAATTTTTCCCACATCATCAACATGAGATAGAGGAATAAGATGATAGTGAATTAGGACCAAATAGAGGATCAATGGTTGAAAACTTCTCTTGAACATATTGGCGACACGACTCTGGAATTTGGCAGTATTTGACATCAAATAATCTAAGGTCATGATGATGTGGCAAAGAGTGGACGATAGGTCAAAATATATAACCCAAACCCATGGAGGAAAAAATGACAAAATGGGATATCCCCAACCCGACACAAATTGTAGACAAGTGTCATGTTCAAGAGCGACAATTGCCAACACAACTAGGAACTGGTTCCATTTCCCCCCACCATTGTTGGCAAGTACCCCAATTATTTTTAGAAACAAGCTTGAAGGGGATATCATATGCTTGTGATATAAGGTTTTCCTTCAAAAAAATCCATCCTAGTACATTTTACGAGCCCTAGGAAGGAGGAAGGAGGTTACGTCATGGTGACGATTTCTGATGTCATTTAGATTTTAACGAGTCTGGCATAGGAATTACTTAGCATATTTTCATGTTTAGAGAGTTTGAAAATAAGCAGAGAAGAAAACTCCAGCAAGTCCCTTTTCGTAGGTAGTTTCATAGATCCGAAAATGTAGAAAACCATATATGAGAGAACCTCTTAATCACGATATGCTAAGGTATTCCTTTTTTGTAAAGAATTTTTCCCAGCTTGAACATGGGGTAAACATATACTGGGTAGATATCGTTTCGTAACCTTTAAAGAGCTGAAAATAACAAGAGTCTTGGCAATCTTTTCAATTTTTGAGAGTAAGAAAAGAGCTGAAAGATGGCTCCAAGGGGTGACTTTTTCATGTTTTTACCAAGTCTAAAAAAGTAATAAAATACAACTCGTCACTTCATTTCCATCACGTTGAGGACCTATTACTGCATAATAAATGCACATAAAACCCATTTTTCGATATAAAATATTTAAATGATTGAAAAATATGTTCAAAAACCTAAATAAGGTTTCGAAAAATTTATAAAATGACAAAATTGGTAAAAATAAATTACTTTCCACTCTTTACCCTTGTGAGAATTTTCACCCTTTTTCATTGTGATCTTGGTGAGCTGGCAGCGGAAAATCAAGGAGACCAATCACGAATCCATTTTCTTCAGGTGAGAACTTGTATCCTTGCCTACATTTTGAATTAATTTTCATTGCATGCATTTCAATTTTTTACATTTGTGAGGGGATTTGGTTCAAACTAGGGTGCAACAGTCGACACAAGTTCTAGGCTCGGAATCACACCAATATTCCTTACAATTGAATGGGGGCGCACCACTTGGCGCAACTATTTTTAAAACAGGCACACCAACTGCGGCCATGGATTTTGCTTGAAAATTCAACTAACTAGCATATTTTAAACCATTCAAAAATGAATAATTTGACTAATAAAATCCCCTTTGATGATTTTTAAAATGTGTGAAAGAAAAAATGGTGATCAAATGGAAGGAACATGGAGAAGAATATGAGCTTTCCCTGGACAACGTGAGATGCATGGAAACTCTACGAAACTTTGGGCTTCTAAAATTCTTCATGGCACCATGTCTTCGAGTTCAACCATAATTACTATAGTATTTGATTACTGTATGGGACATTGATCGGGAAATATTTGTGATTCACGATCATGAGTTAGAGATTTATGTCTCAGACATATACTTTATCACTGGATTATCTCGGAGGGGAGTATCACCAATCCGGACAAGCACCTAGCCTATGATGGAGAACATGGCCATGGTTATAGATAGAGTGTGTCCAGGGGAAAGAAAAGGATCAAAGAGCGAGAAAGTGGATATTCAAACCATTCTCAATTTGGCACTAAAGGTATTGTTGCACACCATGACACGAGTTGCCGGATCTTAAGCACCGCATGAAGCCACAAAAAAAAACTCTTACTTGTCGTGTATTGCATGGACCCAACCATTTTCAACTGGGTGGAGGCTATAACAATCAACTTTAAAGTCCAACTAAAAAAATGCAAGAACATCAAGCTAAAGAAGTTCGACTATGGGTCCATCTTGGTATCGTTCATCTTGGAATGATTACCAATATTCCAGCACGAGGAGGTAATAGTCCCAACACCACCAACCCAAGAGCCATAGATGGTCTATTGGGCGGCATTAATGTCTAGAGTAGGAGGTAGTCAACATATGTCATGGAGACTAGAATTTTTTGATTGGCTTCGTCAACAACTCATTATCATGAAGGATTGGCCTTATACTGGTACTGACTTCATGGGATATCAAGACCTTCCACTCTCAGAGGGAGAAGATTGGGATGAATCATTGGGTAAGACTCAATCTTTTATTTTTATGAGTATTATGTTTTTTTTATTATATATTTTTCGATGTTAATCCATGTATTTGTATATTTTGGCCCAGAAATACCTACAGGAATGTCTCCAATATCATGGAGGATTCGACACAATTTCAAGGTGGCCCCTCATGGTGAGGGAACCGAGGTGCAGGAAACCATAATAAATCTGGAGGGACTCACCTGTAGAATCCCATATTACATGAGATTTTACGAAGTTCCTCATGCATACCTGAGGCTTAATGCAGGGGTTTCTAACCGTGTTCATCGCTTATTGAGGTGTCTTGTTCTTGTACTGACATCCTACCATGAGCATCATGATGATTAGACACCTAGGATTTTATTTCTGCATATTTTTTGAGAGACATCATGCCTTAAGATGTAACCAAAACACACATATTCTTTGAAATTATGATGCACGTGGATGAAAAAACTCAATATATATATATATATATATATATATATATATATAGAGATATATATATATATATATATGTCTATTTTCCTGTATAAGTCTTCTTATGTGATTATGATTCTTTTATAAATTACGCAAATGTCTATCTCATACAATATTGGCTACTGCGTCAGTTAACGCATTCATTCATCTAGGAATATGCTAATATGTGATGTAATCAAAATTCCTTTCTAATAAATGAACACATAAATACAACCTTAAGATTTGATGATTTCTAACAGAATAATGCCCACTAAGCTGAAGAAGAACAAGCTAAGAGTCTAGGTTAACAATTAATGTATGAATGTCAAGAGTAATGGCCTCGGTTAAGATTTCAATGATGTCATTGTATTTAGAAACATTGTTAATTTTTCCTCTTACATAATACCTTGGAGGTCTATCAACTCACAGTTAGGATTATACATCACCCAGGGTGCAGAAGACACATTTTGAGTATTGCAAGAGGCACCATCCACAAAACCAACATAACTAGTGACATACATCTTCACAAAAAGCAACAACATAATAAGGAGGAAAAACTGCTCGCAAAGCACACCAAGCCAAAAAATGTACAAAAATGAAAAAAACACCTACGTACAAAAGAGCATGCACGAGAAACTCATGCATAGTATTTTTTGAGATACAAACCATTTATGGGCTGATGCAAAGGATAACCTTCATAGTCAATTAACTTATAATCCTCATTCTACAAAACTTACTTAACGATATAGGGCCCATGCCACATGGGTTGGAATTTTCCTACCCCCAAACTATCATGAGCTTGGTCATACAAGAGGATGAGGTCTCCTTCTACAAAAGAACGATGGGAAACTAACTGATCAAAATGAGATTTGACCCATATTTTCTATGCTTCTATGACAAGAGCAACAAAGCGGCGAGTTTCACCAAGCCTATCTAAATATAGAAGATACTTTTCTTCTGTTGAAGTATTAGGTAGCAATTCAATAGCTATCTTGAGAGAAGGAGTTTTGTATTCAATCTAAAGGGTAGCTTCCAGACCATAAACAATATGGAATGGACTGAATCCAGTCACATCCTTCACCGAGGTTCGGTAAGCCCAGAGAGCTGAAAAAAACATTAGATGCCAGTTTGACTTGTGCATCCCAGTCGTACGCTGAAGCATAGTGACTAGAACATTGGCCTGAGGGTAATGCGACGTTGAGCTTTCGTGACAAAGACCCAACTTGGAAGTCAACTTAGCCATAATTTAATGACGAAAATGAGAACCATGATCGGTAACAATGGCTTGAGGGCCACCAAACCTAGTAATGACATGATTGAACAGAAATTGTGCGACTGTCTTACTGTCAGCTATGAGTGTAGGCATTGCTTCGACAAATTTAGTGAAGTAATCAACTATTATGATAATATCCCAGCTGAGTGAGGGTTACATGTCATAAAATCGATGCCCCACTTCACAAAGGGACCAACGTTAATGATAGTATGGATGTGTGTGGGTGGAACGTGCATCTTGCACTAGTGAATCTAGTAATAATGACACTTGTGGAAGGCAAAAATGCAGTCTTTATAGATGGTAGGTGAGAAGTATCTAGCACGAAGAATATTTTGTGCAGTACCATATCCAGACATGTGACCACCACAGGCGCTAGAGTGGAAATCATTGAGGACTTTTTTAGCCTCCTCTAGAGCTAAACACCAATGGAGAACAAAATCAGATCCGATGCGATAGAGAGTATATTTGACTATGCAATAAGTTTGCGAATGATGGTGGATGCATCGAGGAGCATACTTCTTCAACTTAGATCAAAAGGTGGAAGTTTGAAGATATATGATGATATCAGCGTACCATGGGTTGAGGGTGCTAATGAGAAAAAGAGTATCATTTGGAATACGTTCCTCCATACCAGATGGAACAGAATCAAAAGGGAGAGAGAAAATCAAATCTTCAAAAACCAATGATTTCTTGGATTTGGCTGTAGTAAACTCCAAATCAAACTCATGGAGAATAACAATCCATTTTGAGTATTTTCCCCCAAGAAATTTTCAAGTGAATATGCAGGTCATGGGGTTGCATTCAGAAATCACGGTTAGTGTGCGCAGTCAAATATAATGGCAGAAACGTTGGATGAATTGAACAAAAACCAACTGTAATTTCTCGACATGTGCAGAATGTGTTTCAAAATAGAGAATATTACGACTCAAATAATAAATGACGTGCTCGTCACCATCATCATCGTCTTGCACCAGAACCATGGAAATAATGCTAAATACAATAGTGAAATAGAGGAAGTAGTCGTGATGATAATAGGGAGGAATAAACAAAGGAACATTAATAAGCAAAGTCTTCAGTGCATCAAAGTATTTTTGGGCGATCTCATCCCAGAGGAAGAAGACGCCTTCCTTAATTAATCATGTGGATCCTTTGGATACTTCAACATACTTCGGTATAAAACGGAACATGAAGTTAGCTTTCCCTTCCATACTCTACAGCTGGTGTAAAGAGGAAGGGGAGGGGAGATTTACAATAGCTTCAACTTTGAGGGGATCGAGAGAAATTCTGTCCTTATATACGATAAACACTAAGGTTCTACCAGAATCAATGCAGAAGATACACTTATGCAGATTCAGTCGAATGTTATATCATCTACAGTGAAGGAATATTTGACAAATATGATCAGGATGGTCTTGATGCTTAGTAGAATGAGCCTTAAGGTCATCCAGGTAAGGTTGAACAATGCGCTTGATATCATGGAAAGCATATGAAATTTCTCTTTGAAATGTGGCCCCAACATTCTTAAGATCAAAATGGAGCTTCTTATAGGTGAAGGTACCCCAAGGATAAATAAATTTTGTCTTGTGTTGATTGGTCGGAAGAATATTGATCTGGTTGTACCCATAAAACCCATCCATAGGGGAAAATATCCACTCCTGACAAATTTGTCAATGATCTGATCAATAAAAGGAGTGGGATATTTATCCTTAGGGCAAGCGTGGTTGATATCATGGTAATACATAGAGACACGAATAGTACCCTGATTCTTATCCACGAGAACAATATTATAAACCCATTATGTCAAGGGAATTGGGTAAATGAAGCCAAATTTAAGAAGTTTTTCAACTTCTCCCTTGATGGTGGTTTCCTTTCTAGGGTGCATGGGATGAAGACATTGGAAAATAGGCTTCGCACTAGGATAAGTAGGAATCTCATGCACAAGTATAATCAGATCGATGTCGCTCATTTCTTCATAAGACCAAGCAAAAACGTCTCGAAACTCGTAGAAGAGACTAGTATAGACCTTGATCTCATCAAGAGAATAGGTCACCCTAATGTGTATGTTCTCGACAACCCCTGGTTTAGTGGAGATGTTGATAGGCATAATTTGTGTAATGTTTCCTAGGTTACCTTCCACAAAGACTTCATGTGTCAAGATGGGCATTTGAAATGGATGGGAAGGAGATTGGGAAGCAAACTTATCAAGACAAGTACACATGGCCCCAAGACCAGGCATGAAAGAGGAATGATGATGACTGTCATCCCAAGCATGATCGTCTAGAGACATAGTTTCCACAATGGCCTCATCAGCAGGAAATATCTTGTTTAAAGGATTGAGTGAATCCAAAGTTTCGAGCCAAGGGTATTGAGAATACATGTCAAGGGACACACTCAGAGGAGTATTATTAGAGAGAGGAGGATCCGAAGCCAAAATAATTTCACAATAATCAATTTTTATTGGGCTTAATGGCATTGAGTCACCAAACAAATCAATCTGCTCGGGCGAAGGGATGATCCATGGATCAGAAAACGTGGAGATCATATTGACCTGAGTAGCGTTGGTTGGAGGAAGAGAAGAAATACCCATGAGGGTAGGATCTTTGAAAATGCCTGGTCCTATGCTCTCATAAGGCATAGGAATAAGATATACATATGGAACGTTGCTCTTGGAAGACGTAGAAGTGAAAAAGGTCAATTGATTGATAGTGATAATCTTTCCTTCATGCAGAAATCGAAGAACACGAAAGAGAGTAGATGGGATGAATAGCATGGCATGAGTCCAACTGTGACCGAGGAGAAGATTGTAATTGAGATGTGGGACGAAAATTTTCAAATCAAAAGTGATAAGGCTAGAATCAATGAGGTCAATCCCTCCGATGGCAGATAACAAAGCCTTCTGTTATGACAGACATCTCTAAAGTACTTCCAATGTAGACATAGCAGATGTCGCTTGAGCCAAATCCTTAAAAATACTATAATATTGAGTGGCACGGGTGTTGGGATTCTAAGAAGACTTTTGAAGTACACCTTTAGAAGGTGGCCATATAACGGGCTCAGTACTAGGCCTTTCAATATGAAGAGGGCTAGAAGTAGGTGAGGGAGGAGGACGATCAGCTATTTCCTTCCCCATTTCCTAATGGGGTTCGGTATAATCTTTCGATCGAGTGGAAATAGGGATTGGTGTAGGACCATTGATCATGAAAACCTGAGAGCCAAATGGGGTGGAAGACTTAGGTTTCTCCACCATATGTGTTTGCTGTGATGGGAATGGTTATTTCAAAACAACTAGAGTGCCTTGAGTGCCTTTGAGCTGGCTAATCACCTCGGCCCATCGTGGACAGTCCTTGGTATAAATCTCTTCGTCACAAATCAGACAAGGGTACTTCAGTTTGTGTTTTGAACCATCATCAACATTTTTTTTTTGAGAACCCTATTTCGGGGTATCGGATTTGGCCTTACCTTTACCCTTATTCTTACCCTTGGAGGTTGTATCTGCTGGATTGGACTGGATGACATTCACTTCTATTATTTTACCAGGATTCAAAGGTGGCTGAGAAGTAGTATCAGTGGAAGGATTATATTTTTGTTTTGTGGGATTTGGAGAAGAATTTCCAGAGTCCTGGGACACAAAACCAATGATACCATGGACAGATGGTGTCGTCATTGCTTTAGTAGTTCCATGTCGCAGAGCATCATGCAAGATTTCATACAATGTGCCAGACTGGGTGTACACAAGATCAAGGTACTGGGCATGTGCAATGACATGTTCCTCGATAAAAAATTCCCCATAGAAATTTACTTAGAAATTGGACCGATAAAAGAGGTATTGAACCAATCAGTTAGAAGTTAATCGGGAATGACAAACTTGATCAAACGATGATGCCGCCTCCACTCATGAATATGATCAAAGATATGAGTAGCTCGATCCTATTTCAAGGATGTGAGGAGGTGCATCCTATTTTCATAGCAAACTGGTAACTAAAAATGCGTGAGAAATTCCATAGCAAGAGAGTTGAAATCTTGAAATATGCCACGGGAGAGCTCAATGTACCACTTTTCAGTGGCACCAATGAGATTTTTGGAAAAGATGTAGCCAAATGAAATCGTCAACCCAAGAGTTGGAGGAGCACAAAATATGGTAAGTCATAACATGCGCTTGGGGATCTTCTCCAGTCTTGCTGTCAAATAAGGGACAATTGCCAGAAATTTTAGTTGGAACCGGAGGTTAGTATGGATTATGAAGGATAGGATCATTTGTCAACTTCAACACATCATACAGTTCCAGGGTAGCAAGAAGGGAAATTGTGGATTGAAAGGAATTAAAGACCTTTGATAAAGACCAGTATTGGGATTGCAACCAACTTGGGAGAAATTTTTCCCCCATATGTTTTGTCCCGCATGATCTTTTACATGAGGGTTATAAGCCTGATAATTTTTCCCATAAACCAATTGAGGACCAGGATATTGATTTTGAGCGAACCACTGAGGTCCTGTCTAAGCAACATATGGATTTTATTGTGGAATGTAAGCAGTTCCTTGAGACACATTATAGACCACCTGATATTGACCTTGAGGAATAGAAGAAGTGCCCTGGGGCGCATTGTATACTACCTAAGATTAACATTGAAGAATGTAGGCAGTGCCCTGAGGCTGCAAGGGTTCCCTCTGGGGTGTAGGTTTACCCATATGTTGCGGTTGAATAGACTGCCCCTGCGGTGCAGGTTGGCCTGGCTGCTGAGAGCCACCAGGTTTCCCTTGTGGGAGAGCTTGGCCCGATGTTTGCGATGAGCCATGTTTCCCTTGAAGAACAGGTTGAACCATCTGAGTAGTATAGGGTTAACCTTGTTGTACAAAATTTGGGCCTTGTTGAACATAAGGCTTCTTCTGTTTCACAAAAGGTTGTTCCTAATATTGATAGGCTTTCCTCTGGGGAACATAAGATGATCCCTGTTGAAAATAAGTTTGACTAGGAGGATGATAGGGTTGTCCCTATTGGCTCGAAGGTTGTCCCTAAAATGGTTGTCCTTGTGGACTGTAGGGTTTTCCCTATAGATCGTAGGGTTGTCCCTGAAAGGGTTTTCCTTGTGGACCATAGGGTTGTCCTGATAGGTATGTGAACTAGTCGGGGTTAATTAGAGGCAAATATATAGGATTTTTATACTCATCATAATGATGTAGAGGATTAACAGGAGCTTGTGGCTGCTGATAAATTTAAGGGGTTTAATTCTACTGCTGAATGGACAACATGTACTAATTGTACATCAATCCTTAATGAATTGGATTAGAAGAGACTGGTGCACTACTAGTAGGTTGGATTCCCTAAATGTGAGGTTATGATCCACTCACGACGGGCCGAATGGGTATCGTGCAATCGATAGGAATCAACCAATGAACAATAGAAGATGGAGATATTGATGGAATCACACTAATACATGGTGCGGATGAAGCCACACAGAGAGTGGGCTCGGTTGGGACAAATTTAACAACCGTCGATGTCATGGGAGTCAAGGGTGAAGCACCTGATACTGTGATAAACAACCCTTCTGAGGGAGTAGATGTACCATCCCATATCGGGTTCTGATACAATGATGTAGCACCAGAAATAATGTGACTCAATGAATGATAATCGAGTGGGAGAGAGGACGGTTGACCTGAGACATCAGGAAAATTCTCTAGAGGGAGCTCATATTCTCCTGTAGAAATATAAATCTCTTCACTATTGATAAGACTCGAACCATCCATCTCAGATGAAGCCATATTATCAGAAAAAATGAGATGATAAGTGGCAAGTAAAGCAATGGCATGTAAAATAGGTGGTTCCAAAGTAAGAGGAGGATATTCTTCTTCGTTTCCAAAACTAGCCCAAACGTTCGAAGGTTTCCAATTGATATCAAATGGCTCCTCAAGAGGAGATAGAGTAGAAATGGGTAAGATACTCGAGATAATAGAATTCCAGTAACCAATAGCTCTATTAGGCCAAGATGCCCCCAAATAAACTTTAGGAGAAGGATCTCCACTAGGAGATGATGAAGGAGATGACGAAACTGGTGGTTCCGCCACCATGACTTTGTTTCAAAAGCAAGATAGAAAAGAGACAAAAAATTTGAGGCTTCAATATTAAACACCAAGGAATTACTTAAGAACAAGCCAAGAAATTATCTTTAATGGGCTTGTGATTGTAGGCAATTCATTTTATGACATTGAAACAAAACCCCATCTTTTCATAGTTTAAGAGTCAAGAAAAAAGAAAAAGGTGACTGTAGTCACTTTCAGGTTAAATGAGCACGAAAGGACAAGTGGTCAATGATCTTTTCAATTTTAGAGAGTCACAAAAATACCAAAATTACTACTCAGGCAATCTAAGAAAGAGGTTGTGCCAAGTTTCCTGAATTGCAATATACACCTTGGTGATCAAATGAAAGAGAAATGACCAAGGATTTAACCTACATGCAGGCAGTCTCCCCGAATGATGTGTTCGGTGTATCACGGTTATAGGGTGGCAGACTCAGCTTCCTATAGATAAAGGTTTTGAACCTATGAGGGTCTCCCTTTATTTATTCGATGGTATGGTGAGCACAAGTCCGTGCCAGTGTTGCCTACTGCCAGATGGCAAACAAAAGATACTAGGTTTAACAACGCCGGAACATGTCACTAGCCTAGAAATTTAAATGTGAGCATTAGGTTTCAATGCTTCCTTAGGTTGATTGAATTCATTTTAAAGTTGATCTTGAATTAATGTTGTGATTTCAAGGCCTTACAAAATTTAATCTCCAATCCTTAATGCACAACTATATGAAAAATAAAATCATTCCGATTCGATGAACAAATAGCTAAGAGAGGGACAGTAGTTCATAATGAAGCAGCAATCAATCGAATATAAGAAGAATTTCTTCCCAATGAAACTAAGACAACCAAAGAAGAAAACAAAAATCTTTTTCATTTTTCTCTAAAAGATACTAATGCAAAAGAACGTTTTTCATTTTCGAATTAAGAGAAAGAATGCATTTTTTTTCCTTTAGATGAATGAAAAGAAAAATACACTACTACACTAAAAATTAAAATAGACACTAGTTTTGTGAAATTTGAATGAAACGACCTGAAACAAAGAGATTAGTTCAACATGAACATCAAACACACTCAAAACAAAGATGCATTCCTTTAGGCAAAAGATGGATTTCAAACCGATTCATTGAGAAATGTAATCTAGGCTCAGGGTGATGGATGGGGAGTGAAACGAACACCAAGATGATCATTCAATGACCCAACGAGACGTAGAATCGATAGAAAAAACTAAGACAATCAGTCAAAAATCTCAAAATATAATGACCAGACTGACTCAAAGTCAACCCAAGGCTCAGTGAGGAGGTAGCCGAACAAGCGACAGAAGATACCTAGAAACCCTAGGGTGACAAAATCCATTGATCAAATGAGGGGAAAATAGCTAAGAAGAATGAGAAAAGAGAGTAAAATAAATTCCATTGGACTAATAGAAAGATAAAAATCCAACCCATAGGCAAGATACATTAATAAAATGCAGGGAAAAGGCCAAAATCCTAACCCGCATGATTCACTGCGTCTGTTAAGCTCTAATCCGCGCTAAACAGAGGATGGCGCACTTGTGAAAAATGAAACAAGGACCAATTGGAATGAATGTTCAAGCACCAAAAACACCGAGCTAGAAAAATATGTAAAAGACAAAAATCCACTGAGCCAAAGTCATACTTGACACTCTGATACTAAATTTGATGGCTAAAAAAAGTTAGATAGGCCAAACAAGGCAGAAAAGTAGTAATACGACCAATGTCGAACAGAAAAGCCAAACACTAGATGAACAATGAGAGACGATAAACACACTAATCCCTAGCAGAGTTTCCAACTTGTTGAGTAGGTAAATCCCCTCTGCGGAAAGAGGTGATTCCTCTAGCCTTGGACTGGGTCTAGGAACAAGGGAACAAGCTAGACTTTCAGGCTCCTAGCTTATAAATGAAAATGAGTAAGGAAATATGACCTACCTTGGTCCAACACTTTTGTTGTAGTTGGTAGTAGCGATCTTCTGATCTTCATCTTCACACGTCACGGTCCTTCATTGATAATGTTCGTGTACCTCCACAATGATCAGAGAGCGGTGATAGCATACGAAAATGTACTTTCATTTATATCTATTTGATTAGTCAAGGAGAATCAAACATTTTGCATAAAATTAAACATATTAAATGCAAAATTGGAACCAAAAAACTAGTCATGTATTAATAAGTATAGAAAATTAATTTACAACCTTAATGCCTTGACATTGCAGCTTCCTTCGACGGGTTCATCCAAGCACATCTCAAGCATTTTTTGGGGATTGGACTTGGTGAGGAAACGGGCCTAAACTCCCTCTCGAAAATGGATTACTCTATGCCTAATTCTTCACACCAGCTATAGTAAGGACTAATTAGCTAGTTGAAACCATATGAGAAGGAAGTATTTATAAGAGAGGAGAAGGTGGTTTGGGATCCCTGATAAAGTGGAAGAGAGGCCTTATCCCTTTAGTGATTTGCACAAATGTAGGAAACAAGAAGCCAAAGGGAGGATTTCGACATTATTCAGTCGAAAAAATCATGATGACTCAGTTCATGAAGTAGTTAGGAATTGAAACTTCGCTTATATTTTAAAAAACATTCTAGAAATGGCTCGACACGGATGAGAGACTGAGACAGAGTACCAATGGGCGCGGGGCCCAATGTTAATTTCTTTATGTGCGCGAGGCCATAACTTCCTACTAGTGCCGACCTAGAAATACATGTTTTTGAGAGTTTTCCTGATGAGTGATCAACAGAGGAAATGTTCTTGACATGCCAAGGGATACAATGAAACTTTTAGCAAGGTATGACGATACACATAAGTCACTGAAATGGTCCTCCAATATTTGAGATGGGGATTGTAGGGACAGTGACAAAATACTATGTAACAAGTACGAAAAAGGGGTAAACTTATACTAAATGGATGACTGTTCATTTACTTTAACGAGTTCAAATAGGCAAGTACTCGACAATATTTTCATATTTCGAGAGTCAGAAAAGGGCTTAAAAGAGGACTCCAGGATTTTGCTTTTTCATATTTTTACAGAGCCTGAAAACGTGATAAAAGTATACTCAATGTCAAAATAATTCCTTTCACCAAAGATCCTGTATCTTCTATGAAAAATCAAAATATTACAAATATTTTCTTTCAAAAAGAAAAAAATATTTAAATTTTACCCTTTTAAAAGTGAAAAATAAATAAAATAATAATATTTTATTCACTAACAACTATAAAAAGGAGTTGAAATAAGTCACTTTCACCCTTTTTTTCATAATAGTGCATAGAGAGATTTTGGCCAAAAACCTTCTGGAGATGATATCAGGAGAACCGACCATTCATTTCTCAAGTTGTCAAAACCAGGTAATCCACATCATCCTTAGCTATGTTTTCATCCATTTCATTTTTTTAAGGTTTTATTTCATTTTTTAGGAGAAATTAATGTTTCGAAATCTGCCCTCGGGGGTGCGCAGGTGCTCCATATGATAATCGCGCACCCTGATGATTTTTTAAAAGAAAAATCATCGAGCTGCCCGGGTTCTGTGTGGAGTGTGTGTGGATGACTGCACTATTAGCACACAGAAACCGCGCAGGCATCGTGAACTTTTTGAAACCTAAAATTTCTTCACAAAAATGGTTCAAGTTTCCTCTAACTGATTTTAATTGTATAATTTGATGATTTTTAGGCCTTTTAACCATGTTGGAATGGCAGGAACGAGAACACAAGCTCATAGATAACGAAGCCATGGATGACCATGCAACCATGCGTGCATTGAAAAACTGTGGTTTGTACAAGTTGTGGTCTATTCAGGGAATGAAGGCATAAATGGAGTTAATGACTTGGCTTGTGAATTCATGGGGTGTACAAGACTAATGTTTCATAACTGGTGACCATCAGATCGATATTGAGCCAACAGATATATACTTCCTTACCAGATTATCTCAGACAGGGAGAAACATTTCATTATTTTGGACTAGACAAGGAGGTCTTCCCACTGTTAGCTACAAAGCTCAATATTGTAGCAATAATGCAGAGTTAAAGGATGGTTGCATAGACATCAAAGTCATCTTGCGACTGAAACTTATATCCATAGCATTCATAGTGACCAGGTTATGCGGGAGTGAAACTCCTCATGTGGCTACTAAATAGCAAATGACAACTGCAGTTGAGTGTTTTAGAGGGACAATATTCAACTAGAGTGGAGTATTGGCCAATATGAAATGCCAATTGACTAGAGAAAAAAAATGGTAAGTGGAAAATATTTGGATTCATTGTCATTCTTATCTCATTTTCTCTAGAGAGAACTCCACTTCTCACTCCTCAACTGATTCCAGTAGATCGTGGAACTCCTGAGGAACCTCGAATGTTGTGATGGGTAGCATTGATGGCTCGCCATGGTGGCGAGGGTGGTTGAGTAGCTCGGTTTACTCCGGCATATTTAATGTGGATCAAGAGCCAAGTATTCACCATTGAAGACTTTACTTATGTGGGAATGGACTATAGAGGTGATCCTGAAACATCCTTGCCTCCAGGGGCACAGTGGGATGAGACAGGTTAGTGAATTATTTCAAATTTTTTAACCTTATATTTATTTCATTTTTTATCGTCCAATACTGATAAAAATTTAAATGCAGATATCGGTCTGCAATGACCAGCAAAGCTTCATTGCTTTGACAGGGGAAAGGCACAACCTGTAGCACCTCCATAGGATAATGCAGCAGACAATATGACAGATATGGAGCACAATCTTGAGAGGTTTACCATTAATATTCCTAAGACAGGAACTGATGACATCCCTCTCAGGCTCTAGAGACATGTGACGGGTGTTCCAGATCCATTCAGGAGATTTCTGTGCAAGGTGGTGTGTGCCATATTTTATTATGATGATCATCATCATGGATATTTGATGGTCAATGTAGATCAACATTTTTTTTTTGTATCAGTATCTTTTATATAATAAGGTGTTTGAACCTATGATCACAGACGATGTAATATTTTTGGGCACAGAATTATATATCCTAATGATATTACTACTTTTTTTCTATGAGTATCTTGTTCAACATGGATTGAATGTTGTTTTGATTTACTTTATTAATGTTTCAAATGTATATTTAAAACTATATTAGCTAATGCATCATACAATGTGTTTTAATTTCTTGAAATATGTTGATATTCGATATAATCAAATTGTCATTCCAAGAGACGAACCTTCAAAAATAATCTTAACAACACTGGATTTCTAATATCATAAGCTCTGTTTAAATGCAATACAATGGGTTGTGAATCCAACCTAATGATCAAACGTCGAATACCAAATGTAATGACATCAGATAATAACTCAATTAATGTGCTATATTCTGAAATATTGTTCATTGTTTGACCAATGCATATCCCATGAATAGAAACTAACTCATCGGTGGGTGAATAACTTAAGCCACGAAAGAGATATCCTGTGTACTATGACAAACGCCATCAACAAAAACAATGTATTTTTGAAGGGATTTCATCCTCTGCAATATCAAGAGTAATCAATATAAGCAGTGATAGTAGTATAATAAAAAACTAATCTAGGCACACTTGTCTAATCTAAGGCACACTATTCTAAAAGGTAACTATTTTACAAGAGATATCTTCACACGAAATTCAAGAATAATATCTCTTAAGATAAAGACCATTTCTAGGTTTATTTAAAGAAACTCCTTCATAATAAATTCATTCATAGGCTCCTTTTGTTAGCAAATGCTTGACAATATAGGGACCGTGCCACATCGGTTCGAATTTACCCGTGCCTATATTGTCGTTAGCTTGATCATATACTAAAACTAGGTCACCTTATGAATGAATGTGAGGGTTAAAACTTTGATCATACTAATCTTTCACATGTTTCTTCTGAGCTTCAGTAGCCAATGCAATAGTGCACCCAGTCTCATCTAATTGTGCTAAGTATAGAAAGTGTTTCTCCTATTTAGAGGCAGTTGGTAACAACTCAATGGATAATTTGAGTGGCGATATTTCACATTCAATGGGTAATAGAGATTATAAACCATAGACAAGTTCAAAAGGAGTGAACCATGTAGCAATTTTTGTAGAGGTTCGGTATCCCCATAATGAAGAAAAAAGCATGGTATGCCAATTCGATTAATGAGTCCCAAAACTCTGTTTAATCATGATGGTTAAAACCTTGTTGACAACCTCAAATTGACCATTAGCCTGTGGGTAATACGGAGTAGAATTATCATGGTGTAGGCCAAGTTGATTAGAAATTTATGTCATCATAATGTTTCAAAAATGACTCCCATGGTCCATAATAATAACTTAAGGGACACCGAAACTAGCAATCACATGATTGAATATGAAATTAGTTGTAGTTTTTCCATCAGCCGTGAATGTAGGCATCACCATGACCCATTTGGTAAAGTAATCTATGACAAGAATAGTATACCCATGCCCCTTGGCTGAGTGAGGGTTACATGTAATGAAAACGATGCCCCATTTCACAAAAGGATCGACAACAATGATTGGATGAAGAGGTGATGGGGGTCCACCCATCTGCCAATCAAAAATTTGGTAGTTGTGGAATTTTTAGACCACAACAATACAATATTTGAACAGAGACGATAAAAAATAGACATCACGCAATATATTTTGGGTTGTCAAAAACCCAGACCTATGACCACCACACGATCCAGAGTGGCAACCATTCAAAAACCGTTCAGCCTCTTAATGAGCTATACAACGTCGAAAAACAGAATCCACACCATGACAATAAAGAGTGCCACCAACAATATTGTATTGTTGGGATTGGTATCAGATTCTTCGTCGATCTGATTATGAAAGCTCTGGGTGAAAGGTTTTTGTCTGAAGATATATAATGATATCTCCATACCAAAGGTCTAAAGCACGGATGAGGAACAAATATTCATCAACGATAGGATTCTCTGCCACCATTTTTTACTCAATATTGGGAAAATCACACATAAACTTAGCAAACAATAGTGATTTATTTGACTTGGACTTCTCGAATTTGAAATCAAACTCTTGAAGGATGACAATCCAGTTGGAGTATTTTCCCCCGGGTAATTGTTTTTTAAAGATATACATCATCGGGTTGCAATTAGATATCATTGTTGTTTTACGTAACAATATGCATTGAAGTAATCGATGGACATCTTGAACTGTTATCGAGGCCAATTTCTCCACATGTGAATATTTGATTTTCATCGGGTTGAGATACCCACTTAGGTAATAGATCACATGTTCATTGTGAGATTCATCCTCTTGAACCAAAACCATTCCAACTGTGGAATTAAATGAAACTAAGTATAAAATTTAATCCTGGTGGTAATTGGGCGGATGCAATAACGGTGTATGGGTCAACACAGTTTTAACTGCAGCAAAATATTTGTCAACAATCTCATCCCAAATAAAGTAACACTTTGTTTCAAGAATCGGGTAAAACCTTTTGTTTACTCAGCATAGCTCGGGATAAACCTACATAAAAAAATTTCTTTCCCTTGCAAACACTGGAGTTGGAAAAGAGTGGAAGGAGGAGGTAAATTGATGATAGCCTCTTCCTTCAAATTATTGACATGAATGCCATATTTCAAAATGATGAACCTAGGTAATCATCTTGGTTGTACACAAAAAACAATTTTTTGTTGATTCAAATGAATTTTGTAGTGCCTAGATCTCATGAAAATAGCTCGTAAGTGTCTAGGATGACCTTCTTTGTGTAAAGAATGAATAGGTAAGTCATCCAGAAAAGGTTGTACAATATGTTTGATATCATGAAAATCATAAGAAATAGCTATTTGAAAATTTGCACTAACATTTTTTAGTCCGAAATGTAGCTGCAATAAGAAAATTTACCACAAGGAAATATAAACATTTTTTTTGGTTGATCGGACAGGAGTATGTTGATTTGATTGTAGCTAGAAAAAACATCCATAAATGAGAATATTTTGTTTTCAGCACAATCATCAACAATTTGGTTGATATAGGGCATAGGATAGTTGTCTTTTGGACCTGCCTTCTTAATGTCTTGATAATCGACACATAATCTTATAGTCCCTTGTTTCTTCATGGTGAGAAATATGGTAGATATCAAATCCGCCAAAGGAATTTGATAAATAAATCCTACTCATAATAGCTTCTCAACATCAGCTTTTATTGTTATAGCTTTCCGTGGATGTATTGGAAATAATCTTTGTCTAATAGGCTTAGCATCCGGGTATGTATTAATTTCATGAATTACAATCTTAGGATCGATACCCAACATCTCTTTGTAAGACCAAGCAAAATTGTCTCAGAATCCTTGAAATAGTGCTTTGTAAGTGTTAATCTCTTCCATCGAAAAATAAGCACCTATATGAATGTTTTCAATAATTCCAAGTTTAATTGATATGTCAATAGGAACTGTTGTATAAATATTTTCCAAATTTGTCTCAGAATCTGAATGTGTAATTGATGTGGGATTATGTGGTTACTTGGCATAATAAATCGTAAAAATAGAAAAATAATAATGTTCAAGCTTATCAAGATCAGGAAAAAAAGAAGATATATGATGTGGATCATCCCATGGTTATTCATCCAATGATAAAATTTCCCGAATACTTTCATTACTTTCAAATACATGTTGAAAAGGATCTGAAGATGGTGTCAAGGTTGAGCTTGATAGAGAAGATGATTCTTTAATTATCACATTAATTCGATCAGGAATAGTTGATGGGGTGTGAGAATACAATTTTACTACTACATACGCCAATTCATAAGGACTCAAAGGCATCTGACCATTGAAAGAGTCCAATTCTAATTCTGAAGGCACACTCCATGTGCCATCAAATGATATAGTGCTTGATGAGATCATATTGATATTTTCAATTGTTTGTATTACATTGGGTGGACGTATATTGAAATTTCCCATGAGAGAAAATTCCTTCATTGATCCTTCATCAACATCTTCATATGGTATAACTGATTTTCCAACATGTTGGATGATATTTGTAGAAGTATGGTTTGATGAAAAGTATGACAACTAATTGATTTTAACAATATTTCCTTCGTGAGGAAACATGATTACTCGAAAGACTGATGAAACTACAGCAGTATGACATAAGACCAACTACGACCTAAAAGAAGGTTGTAATCAAGAGGGCATCAACAACTTCCACATTTAGATTAACGATTTTTCCTTCTACTTCTATAGGAAGATCGTGGAGTATTCCATATGGATGAAATTCTCTTCCATAAAAGGCTTTAAGAATAGTGGGTGATTGGTTCAATGCTGGAGAACCAAGGGGTTTCCAAAAATTTAACGAAATTATACACATGGATGCCCCCTTATCAATTACAGTATGAAAAACTCGTCTTGACTTGAATAATACTGGAATCTAAAAAGCCATATGATGAGGGAGCCTAGGTACAAAAGTTTCGAGATCAAAGACAATGAGGTTCAAGTCCTGAGGATCTATAACTCTGACAGCTAATAATATTAATTTTATTTGTTTTGGACATGATTGTAGCACTTCTAAGGCCAACATTCTTGAAGGGGATATCGCCAAATATTCAAAAATGTTGTAATTCTGAGCAGCTCTCACATCTAGATTGAAAGCTGATTTTCGAAGTACACCTTTAGTAGGAAGTTTAATCACTAGATTAGGATTAGGTTTCTTGATTTGAAGTGGTTTTGAAACTAAAGGAGGTATGGCTAGTGTTTGACTAGAATTTTCAGTTCCTTTACCAGTTACAGGATCTTTTGTTCCATAGTCTTCAAATCATGTTGTAACAATGACTTGAGATATCATTCAAATGTCTACCGATGAATTCGAAGAAGATCCTATCATTTTACTATCTTGATTTGAAAAATGATCCTTCAAGAAAATGGGTGTGGGTGAACCTTTGAAAATTTTTGATACCTCAGACCTATGTGGACACTCTTTAGTATAGTGATCTTCGTCACATATAAGACAAGGATAATGAGGTGTCCACTTTTCATTAGCTGGTTAATTTTTTTTTTTCTCTTTAAAAGCTGTATTTTGTTTATTTTTATTCTTTCCTTTATTCTTATTTCTAGTTTTAGCTTTAGTTGTGGATGAATCTATAACATTAATGTCAGTAGAAGTTTCAAGGGAATAATCTCCTTTAGGTGAATCTAGTAAAATTATTATGGGAGAAGTAGGTTTGGATGACTTCTTCTTACTCTTGCTAACACTAACTGTACCAATTACACCGTCTGCAGAATGAGAACCAAAAGGAGTTGCAATTATTTGACTTGGTTGTGGTAAGTCAATAATTCTTTGTATAAATTACCAGAATATGTATATACAAGGTCTAAGTATTGTGCTTGAGCTATGACTTGTTCTTCTGTAACAACACCTCCCTTAGCTACATCTTTAGTGATTTTTGGAAGTAATGATTTGATGAACCATTCTGCCAAGATTTGGCCTGGAATAAAAACTTTCACTAAACATCTTCTACGTCTCCATTCATGTATGTGATATGAAATTTATGTAGATGTACTCAGTTTTAATGAATTCAAGATTTTTGTACCATTGTCATAACGGACTAGCAACTGAATGTGAGTTAATAAAGTTGTTGATAACGCATTGAAATTATTGAAAGAGCTACGTGTGATTTCAATATACCACTTAACAGCTAAGCCTATCAATGTTCTTTGAAAATGTCATAATCGAATGGAATCATTGATTAAAGTGTTGGATGCACACCAAAGGTGATAAATCATCACATGATTTGATGGGTCTTCTCCTGATTTTCCTTCAAACTTGGATATGTCACTGAGAAAATTATCTGGCATTGGTGGCCAAAATGGAAGATAATAAATTAGATCATTCGTGAGGCGCAAAAAATCTGGCAAGTCTAAAGTTGCGATGAATGGTAAGCAATGGTTAGGGTCCTCTTAAGAAAAATGATATCCTTCAGGGACTATACTAGAACCTGGAGGAGGATATACATGATAAACTAGAATAGCCCATGCAAATGGGATTGGAATGCCCTCGGGATATCCAGGTTTATCCATACCGAATGGAGGTTGAGCTGGTATCTGATATGTATAACCAGGGTATGGTTGAATTTGGTAGACTCAATTTTGTCCTGTTTACCCATATTGAAACTGCCCTTGATACGATTGATTAAAAAACTAACCTATATAAGGTTGACTTGTCGGAATTGTAGCTATACTAGGTTTTCCTATAAAGTTTTGAATAGTAGACTAAACCATAAGTCCAGTTTGGTGAGCAGTGACTTGAAGGATCACCTGTGATATAGTTGATGTCGTCAGTTGAGGGGTTGTAGCAATAGGGACTTGGGAACTCTAGGGATAGGTATACTAGCTTGTTGAACAGAAGTTCGCACAATATATTGGACAGGAGTTCTTGGCATACTCAGACCAGCTTGTTGACTACTAGGTATAGATACCTGAGGTGAAATTTGAGGTTTAGGTTGGGCAGGCTGCTATACTTGAGTATAACCAAGTTGACCAGATAGCTGATAAGGTTGATTATAAGGTACTTGTACAGTAGGCTGAAATTTCTATTGGTTCAATGATGGGTTGCACACTGTATTAAATCCAAGATAAGGATCTCCCATTAAAGGTTGCAGTGCTTAAGGTTGACCATAATTGGTTTGAGGTATTGGAACGTATGTTTGATAATTTGTCAAATAATTTCCAGTAAAGGGTTGACCTCCTTGAAAAGATTGTCTCTCTTAATAAAAAAAATTCGCCATAGGAGGTTGTTGTCCTTGAATAGGTTGTGGCCCTGGCATAGGGTATTACCCTTGAAGAGGTTGTGGCCCTTAAGGAGTATACTGCCCCCTAGGCAGCAAATTTCTACCTTGAGGGTCAGGTGTAGGAATATTTCCAGACATCATATAGATTTGTTCCATTGTCAACTTTTCGGTATTAGATTCATTAAGACTAGTTGATTGTGTAAGTGTTTGAGAAGAGGGAGAGGTTCATGAGAAAGTACTAGAGAGTGACTAGTGTCTAGCAAGAGCCTATGGACCACCATACAAAAAAAAAAATTGGCGATGAAGATAACATGGATGACTCACTTGACATGTTTGATGAAGGCATCTAACTAGCTCTAGGTATGGATTAAAAAAGGATGTAGCGTGGTGGATAATTGAGATGAGTATTATGTATAAATTTGGTTAACTGATGATACCAAGGGTCTAATTTAAAAGGACTATAAGGGTAAAAATCATTTCACTATATCTTATATCTAAATATTCTTGACGTGAAGGAATTGCAATCTCTTCCTCCATGTCAGTAATCTCTTCGATGTTGATTAGGCCAGGAGGAAGATTCTCAGTGATGTAAAGCTTCATTCAAGATTAATGAGGGTGACTAGGGGTTCAGGCTATGAACTCCGAATTTGACTCAGGTGAAGTAGATTTAGTTTCAGGTTCAAATATTTTAAGTTCAATAAATTGAGTATCTGAGAATTGACCATTTGCAGACTCAACTATAATTAATTCCAAAATTTATGGTTTTTCATCTATCTGAGGTTGATTTACTTCATAATCGGGATGTATTATTACGGATGTTTCCTCATGTTCAGTAGATCCGGTTCCTAATTTTGACCTCTTTCATATTTAATATTTTATAATTGACTTAGTGTATATTTAGGGTGTTTCCCCAACATTCTACGAGAGTGCCTCAGTAATTCAGCCACAATTAATATTTAACACACAAAATCAATTTTTTTTTTAATAGAATAGACCCAAGGTCACTAAGGAAACAAGAAAGTTGAACACACACCTACAAAATCTAAGAGAAAATCCACACACAAACATCATGTTTCCACACTAAAAACACTAGTTGGTGAGGAAATCCAACGTCGCATAAATTTAATGTCGAAAAATTGGTGGTTGGAACATCTACCTCGACAACCTACTTAATGAAACATTCTAGTGCAATTCTCTCCACTTATGCCATCTCAAAGTCAAGAGTACCCTCCAGAAAGTCAAAGTGAGTCTAGCCAACATCTACTCCAGGTATAGTGGGACCTCACCTCCACCGTCACCTTCAAAAAAATCCAAAATATTATGGTCACTAAGGTCACTAACAGAAACAAATATACCTAGGGGAATCATCTACGATCTGATATACACCCAAGGGGAGAGTATCAAGCTCAATCCCCTTGAAGGCTACTCGATATGGTAAATGTGAGGTTTGCCGAAAAGTGACCCCATGATCCTCTACAATGGTTAATCTGAGGTTTACCGTTTGTATTATGCACACATCTTTTATATTTTCCAATGAGATAGTTACGATTACCTCACTGGGTCCAACATGATCTCGTGCTTAACTCTTTTAAGAAGAGGTTCCCAGAGTATAAATGCAAAAAATGGATTTTCCTACTACAAGATTCTACTTGTTTGTTTAAAATTCTTTGGAAAGTTTATTACAACCTATTCCAAAACACTAGCCTAAGCTATGTTGGTGGAATGAGCCCTAGAAAACATAAAATGTCTAGATTGATTCTATTAAGGCGTTTTACCAATTTGGTTGTTACTTAACAAAGAGGATATGGAGTTGAAACTTTAATGATGTTTGTGACCCAACTCAAAATACTCTAAATGCATATATATGAGAAGTGCAACTCTTTATTTTCAATGAATCTTATTTAAAATAAAGTTGAGAGATTTATCAATTTCCAAAACACAAAATCTTTCATTCATAAACAAAATCATTTTTGAAAAGAAGACGATTTAATGAAGAACTCAATTTGCAAGGATGATCAATTACTCATTTGAAATAAATTCCTTGAACAATCAAATCAAAAAGTACAATTCAAGAAACAATCAATTTCCAAAAGAAAACAATCTCTAAAAAAACTCTAAAAGCATAAATTTCAAAATGAAAAAAAAATTCTAATTTTGAAATCTATCTAGATTATTTGAGGATGATTTCTCTCAATTGTGATCAGACCAAGAAAATTTCTACTTATCTCAGAAAAAATAAAACCTTACAAAAGTGCTTCAGTGTTAAATTAGGCTTCAATAAGCTAGAAGCTCTTCCGGGTTTGCAAATGAATAGAGAACAAAAATTCATAAAATTAAGGTTTGTAATGATCCTAATGGTTCAAGAAAGACAAAATCATAATACCAGTACGTTGAGGCAAATGAATGTATATTTCGCATAGAGTAGTAATAAACTAGAGAAAACTTTCACTTATAAAATGTAAACAGGATGATAACTCACGCAAAACTCAAAATTTGTTGAAACGAAGTTCTCATACACGATTTGACAACTAAGATGGATGAGGGAAAAAATAAAGAATCAGGTTAATTGGCTCTAAAAAAAGAGAATTTTTTTTTTCCAAATTTCCAAGGGGTGCACTGAATTAAACTAAAATTTGCAGAGGTTGCCGCATTGTTTTCTGTTGAAAGCCGCGCAGTCAAGGAAAAACTTGTAAAAAATAAATAATAAGCTTTCTTTTTCAGGGATTCTTAAAATTTATCTACCCAACCAAACTCAAAAAATTCAAAATAAGAAAAATAAAATTTCAAACTGAATACAAATAAAGAAAAATAAGCTCTATTATCCCCAGCATGATCGCCAATTTGTTACATAGATTAATCCCTCTTACGAGCAAGAGCAATCTTCGCAGTACTCCAGCAAGTAACTAGCAACAAAGATCCATTTGAAAACCTTTTATTCTAGATTAATTTCATTTCAATATTATAACAGTAAAGTAAAGAGGACATGCCCCTACCTTGAAATCCAAATTTTTGATGTAGCCCTTTGTCCCGTCACTCGAAAGTAGTGTCTCCAATGAGTAGAACCTACAATCAAGGACAGGACAAATAATAAAAGCATCTGCAACATATAATAATAAAAAAATTATAATACAACTTAGTGATCAAGGAGTCTAAGTATTGAAATTATTCCAATAAGGATAAAAGTAAAGTAATGAGAAAAAGAGATCCATATGTATTATCTTGAATAGAAATAATAAGCTTACAACCTGATGCCTTCATTTTGTACAGGTTTCTCCTAGGGTCCTGAACAATCGTTCTCCTTTAGTCTGATAAGCCTTCCTTTTTTGATACTAGCATGGAGTTATAGACACGAGGATGTGATCATTCTGATGCCAAAAACAACTCACTAGTGTAGAAAGTATCCACTTTTATGAACTCTCTTCAGTTTAGAAACTATATAAGTCAGTTTCTATGATTCACAATCTACCCTTCAACCTGAAACTTGAGCTCAATTTATAGCGAAAAAGAGGTAGTTTTAGTTCCACGAAGAGGGGTATGGATTCCTCTCATGAAGGGATTTGAGCTCCATGAACCAAGGGATAAGCTCCATGACTGGAGGGATAAAGCTCGAATTGATCGTGACTCTAGAAGTTTGCAGTTGGGAGAATATTCTACCAACTAGGGTTCTATAATTTACTTTTTTTTTTTCACGGGGTTGTGAAGGTTATAGTGGCAAAAATTGCCAGACTTGTCACAGTTTATGTATAGAACATCAACGCATGCACAGGGAAAGGCTAGAGAAACCGCGGAGGTATAATTTTAAGGGTTTTGAAGAGATTTTCTCCAATTCCAAGACTTGATTTAAGAATGTTTGTGTTTTTACTTCTCAGGTAACATGATATGGATGGTGATAGACCCTTCTGAATAGTCAAATGTCATGGTGAAAAAATGACATGTAACAGTGGCCCTCCTTCCAGAGCCGGAATGTTCACGGTGTTGGATCCCAACAACATACATGGGATATCACTGACATGAGGTACCAATTAAACCTCACACCATTTGGTATAGGAGTCCCATCTATAAATATGGCCCGAATTCCATTCGATTAGATATTTTTCTTTCCTTAACCAATTATCATGAGAGAGTAGTGTGCACACAATTTTGAATGAGCAAGAGAGTGTGCCTTATGGAATGTTTGATTATAGGTTTATCGAGCTTCTTTCACTACAAGGAAGACACGTGAGCCTCTAAAAGAAAATTAATATTAATAATATATGGATATGAATGAACATAAAGAAGGAAGAAATTTTAGTAATCAAGTAAAATAGTTCACATATATGCAACGATCATTAAAATAATCACAACACATTTTCAACAAGTTGAGCACCAAAGTAACTGAAATAGTTCAATGAATTTAGTACATTTGAAATAAAACATAAACTAGAAACATTAGAAGAGTAGTCTCAAAACATCCACGATCGATTCATGAAAATGGGTTGACCAAATGGAGAATACTTCCAAGATACATAAGTACAATTAACATCACTATCTCCAATAGTTGATTGTTATAACCACTACGTGCTCTCCAAAAGTATTATATCTATCTCTCTAACGCCTTGCGGGAGAAGCCAAGGAGAAAATTATTTTTCTTGTGTAATGAGGCTCCTTTTATAACTTGAGGTATGGCTTGCCATATCCTCATGAATCCTAAGTTTCTCTTATGAATTTTCAACTTCTAATGACCTTTGGACTTCTATATAAATCTTAGAATTCGAAATGACTTTTGAAATTACACATTAGTTTTGGAATTATATCTCTTTTGGATGTTGTCACATGGATATTTTGTCCATACATGAATCTTGAAATTCTACTTCTTTGTCTTTACAATAAATTCATCATACTGTAGGTTTTAACCCTGAACAGAAATTATCTACACATGAATCTTATAACAGAAAATAAACAATAGCAAGAGCATAAAACATAAAACAGATAAATACAGATATTTTCCCCTGGATCCCAAATCGGGATGACCAGCTTTATTTCTCATTATATTCCTTTTAGTGTTACAACACATATATATAGATTTTGAGGCATACATAAACCCCAATCCATTAACCCCGGATTAGAACATAACCGTAGTTCCCTTGACTGGATCTACAAAATACCATGGGCCGAACACCATCGTACCCCGAAACCATGTGCAAACTCATGCACAAAACATGGGTGGGTCCTCCTAAGAGTGGGTCCGCACACCAAAAAAAAATTTGCCGAGGCGCTGTCGCCCCCCTTGTGACCCCCCTGTTGTGCCCGGCGCAACGTACAACGCGTGGGACTAGTCGTGGAAAGAATATAACACATACCAAACATTCTCCCACTTGTTGTTTTATTTCCACAAGGGGCCACAAAAGAACTTATTCATTGGGAAAATTCTTCAACACCCATTGTTTCTCTACACCAAGAGAACTTCTGAGTGCTCACAGACTTCGTCAATGCATCTACAACATTCTTCAAAGTGTCCACCTTTACTAGCAACACCATTTTAGCCTCAATAATATCTCTAACAAAGTGATATTGAACATCAATGTGCTTTGTATTTGAATGATAAGCAGGGTTCTTAGCTAAGAAAATTGCAATTTGGCTATCACAGTCTATCCTTATAGTTTGTTGTACCAACCCCATACTTGAACACAATCTTTGCAACCAAACTTCTTCCTTGCTTGCATGAGTGGCGACTATGTATTTTGCCTCTGTAGTTGAAAGCACCACTACAAACTGTCTTTTACTCATCCAACTGACTGCACCTCCAAATAGGCTAAACACATACCCACTTGTAGATTTTCTTTGGTCAAGATCTCCATGTTACACTAAAAACTGTCATCCTGACATTTTACTATGAGTATGAGCTCATTATTACGCATAATTCCTCCTTTTGCAAGTCTAACATATCAGCTCCTCATGTCAAGCTTTCAAAATCAGAGAAAAGTTCCTAAAAATCCCCTAAACATTGGTATCGCACTTTCTCTATTCATTTCCTGCGGTCCCGCACCTATAGTTCAGCCCTCCTGTGGAACCATACCACACGTTCTTTGTGTCATGGGTGCGGACCTCTGTAAAACTCAAAAAGGAGAGAAAGTGAAGATAAAAAGTTGATTTCAGATGAATTCTAGAAGATTCTAGATGAGAATTTTCAGGAATGGATACGCTTTGAGAAGGTTCATGCATCCCTCACTTGATGGAGTTAACCCCTTGATGTAAGGAGCTAATCCCTTTGAAGGAGGATTCTATCCCTTCATATTTGGAACAGAAAACCTCCTCTTTTCCACTATAAAAAGAGGCCTTGGGTAGGCTCAAAGGGAGGTCAAGCTTTAAGATATTTGAGGTTAAATGCTATTGAGATTCAGAATCAGTTAACTAAGACTTTCTGTGAGGTTAAATCACTCATCTCTATCTGTCTTGGTTCAAAGAGTGAAATGCTTGTCAAATTAGAAGAGATTCCTGCTTCGGACCCCGGGAGGACCTACACGACATCAAGGCACAGGTTGTAAAGGTTTTCTTTATTTGAAGTTAATACAAATATACTCATTTCTCTCATTAAACTGTCTATTTATGGTTTATTTCGTAAATTCCTTGATCATTATGATGAGTATGGTTTATAATAATGTCTATACAGGTGTTGTGTAATATTTTTTCTTGTTTTTGATTGCAGATTCATGAGGAACGTTCTTTCAAGTGCACGGGAAGGACTTCAACGAGATCAAGCAAGCGCTGGATATAAGGTAGGCCTTACACCTATATAGCATTTTTATGAATCTTGTATGCTTAGAGAGAGATTAGTATAATTGGTTGTTTGTTGATAGTTACTTTTAGTACTAGAGAGATCGGTCTTGTCCGCAAGACGGATTAATCTACACAACAAAATGGCGACTCTGCTGGGGAAGAACTTGTTGTTTTTGGTTCTCTTTTATTTTTGATTTGAGGAAACATTTTTTCCTGGTTTTTGATTGATACATATCTGTCTGGGTAATTTAGATTTTCCCTGTTTTTGAAAATTTAGAAATATTTTAAGTTTTTCTATAATTTTTCCTAGGACCGCACTCTGGCTTACTTTGACAGTGCGAGCAGGTTCGCACTTTTTGTAAAGGATACAGTGCGGGACCGCACCTGTCAATACCGGTTTCCTGCGGACCCTGTTAAAATTTTAGAAAATCTCTAGATTTATTTCTCTAGTTTATTTTTATTTGGATTTAGCCTTTTGGTGTCTGCCCAGACTGATTATTGTTTCTGTCAAGAATTTTTTGTGAATGAACTCCAACAGTGTTGATGTTTTGATGATTTTCTAGAAGATTTTGCAGTTTGGATTGTTTTTCCGCTTGGTCTTTGTAGCGATTCGAACTTTTGAAAATTTGCAGTATCTAAGATTACATTGATCTCTTTTTGTCTTTTGAATCCAACCTGATTGTGAAAACATCCTATATTGAGAAATTGAGCTTTTTTTTTCTTTGCGAATCTTCGAAAAAACTTGGTTGAAAGTTTTGAATTTCATTTTTATAAAAAAAACATATTTTGAATGTTTTTGATCTGTTTGTTATTCTAAACAAATAGACTCTTAGTTTGCTGAACAACTAAGGAAAACATTCTTCAAAATCTTAAAGTTTTTACTCAATTTAGATTTTAGATCTAAAGATTAGATTTTGTAGTTTTGAGTAGTTTTAATTTTTGTAGTTTTCTTTCGAAGGAAAATTGTTTTGTAGCTTCAAGATTGGAAAGAAAAAGGATTTTGTTATGAGCTTTGATCATTTATCTCATTATTGAAAAGACAGTATTTTCTTTCAATCATTTTTCATGTTTAAAGAAGGAATTAAAAGGATTGCATTCTCCAACTCTTTCTTTAGATAGAAAGTTCATTGAAAGAAAAAGAATTGATTATCATTCTAGGTGCATTTTAGTGTTTTTTGGAAATCGAGTCTTCACATCATCCAAAGTTTCATTTCCGCACCCATTGACTTAAGAAACAGCTCATAAAAGTAACGCTTAATTAAAATTCATTTAGTAATTTTTTATTTCTAGGGCTCTTATCACCAACATAGCTTAGGCTAGTATCTTGGAGTAGGGAGTAATTAACTCTCCAAGATAGCTAAAACAAACAAGTAGAAAAATCTTGCGGTAGGAAGAATTCCAATTGTTGCATCTATGCTCTGGGAAGCTCCTCCTAAAGGATTTAAGCACGAGATCATATCTGAACCAGTGGGGTAATCAATCCTTCCTCATTGGGAACGATAGAAGATATACACGTATTAAAAACGGTAAACCTCGGATAGACCATTGTCGAGGAGCTTGGGGTCACTTGTCGGTAAACCTTGGATTATTTCAAGGAGCCTTCAAGGGGATTGAGCTTTGTTACTCTGCCCCTGCGTGTGTGTCGGATCATAGACTGTTCCCCCAGGTATATTTGTTTCAGTTGGTAACCTTAGTGGCCATAATCTTTAGGATTCTTTCCTAAAGTGACGGTGGAGGGAAGATCCCACTGTACCTGGAACAGACGTCGGCTAGACTCACTTGGACTCTCCGGAGGGTTATCTTCACTCGAGATGGTATAGCGGAGAAACTTGCACCAGTCTGTTTCATTAAGCAGGTTGTCGGGGTAACTGTTCCAACCGCCCTTTTCGTGTTAAAATTCTACTAAGTTGGATTTCATCACCAACCAGTGTTTTTAGTACGGAAATTTACCTGTTTGTGTGTGGTTTGAACTCTTAGATTTTTAAGTGAATGATTCAATTGTTTGTTTCTTAGAGACTTTAGGTGTTTTCATTGAAATTTTTCTTTGTTTGCGTGTGATTAGATAATTTTTAATCGTGGCGAAATTGCCGAGAAAATCCCGGAGAATACAAGGGAAACCCCCTGAATATTCACCAAGTCAACTTGAAGGGCTTCGTGCTCTGGTAGCATCCAGTAGTAGTAGAATTAGATCAACAGAAATTGGAAGTTCATCTATAGTTATACATCCTGATCATCAAATACCTACAACAGAATACATTCAAGAACCGATTTCAGTTTCTGAAGTTACTAAAAGTATTTCTCCTTCTGGTGAATTATCTGACGAACCTGAAATCTCTGAACCTGAAACTGAATCTTCTGTTTTGGAAACATCCTCATGATTTATTACACCAACTTCTAGCAATCCAGGTTCACCTAGGGTAAGAAATATCATTACAGACAATCTTCCCTCTGAACTTATTTCTATTGAAGAACTTACTAATCCAGACGAAGACATATCTCTTCCCGACTCCCCTCAATCGTTAAATCTTAGGGAGCGTGAATATATTTTATACAGCCCCATTCGAACTAATCCTTGGTATCTCTCTTTAACGAACTTTTTAGAGAATCCGGGTCTTGCTTTTTATCCACCTCGAATTCCATTTCATCCTACACCCATAGGTTATTATCCGTCATCTTTTATGGCTGAAGATTCATCCATGTTTTCTCAAACGCTGGAATCATTTTTACATGGTGGTCCTTCTGTTCCTTTGGGATATCAATATTTGTCTGGTACTTTCTCGGGAGCAACTCCTCAACCCATCGAAAACATGTTATCATCTGGTCTTGATGGACTTAAAATTGAAACGTCGAACGCAGAGCAAATTTTTATGATGTCTGGTAATATTCCAAATCCTCAAACTCAAGGCAGTCAGTTTCCTTCTGGGGGGCAACCTTAGGGAACTCAGTTACCATCTGGGGGGCAACCTCAGGATAGTCAGTTACCGCCTGGGGGGCAACCTCAAGGTAGTCAGTTACCACCCGGGGCACACACTCAAGGTAGCTTTTTCCCAGGACAAACTATGGAATCATATTATTTTGGGGGGAAACCCCAAGGACAGTACATTCCTCAAGGTCAACCCCAAACACAATATGCTCCTCAGGGTCCTTATCAACCCCAGCCTCAGTACGTGCCTCAGGGTTATCAACCTCAAGGGCAGTACCCAATTCAAGGTTACCAACAGCCTTCTGGTCAACCATCTGTTCAAGGAGCCGGAAATTAACCTTTTAATTATCAACCCTACGTTAAACCAAGTTATGGTCCTTATATTCAACCTTTAATGGGAAAATACCCGGGAATGATGGTGTGGGATCTGTCCCAATATCAACATCCTTTACAGCCTAATGTGAAGTTGCCTTATCAACCTGGCCAGCCATTGGTTTCTGGTTCAACCCAGCAACCTTTTCAGCCAGCTATTCAAACTCCTGCACCTAGTTCAGTTCAGCAGACTGGGCCTAGTACACCTCAGACTCGACCTCAAACTGCTACAACTACTACAACGTCTGTTCAACCTGTCACACCTGTTTCTAGAGTATCTGTAGCCCCGATTTCAGCTACCCCTGTATCCATGAAAATCCCTCAAGTCTTTGTACCTCAGTCAGGACCTTCAGTTCAGACTTCGGTTCAGATACCTATAGGACAAACCAGTACAAGTACAGTTGTTACAAGTAAACCTCAATTTACGTATCAACCGTACCAGGGACAGCCGCAATTCGGTCCCTATGTACAGAATCCAGGCTATCAATATCAACCGTACCCCGGTTATACTTATCAACAACCTCAGTATGGTCTGGTTCATCCTGGTTTTCTGGGAGGTTACACAATACCTAATGCAAATATGATTCCTAGTTATCCTAGGTATCCGCCTCCTGGATCTGCTTTGGCTTCTCAAGGTTTTCGCGACCCTAACCGTCAATTACCGTTTATCGCAACTTTGGAGTTACCTGATTTGACGCGCCTTACAAATGATCCCATTTTTTATTATCAGAACTGGCTGCCAATGCCTCATAAGTTGCCCAGTGATATACCAAAATTCGAAGGTAAGTCAGGAGAGGATCCATCGAATCATGTTATGACTTATCACCTTTGGTGTGCATCTAATTCAATCATTGATGATTCGATTTGCTTACGTCTTTTCCAAATAACCCTTATAGGTCTTGTTGCCAAATGGTACATTGAGTTACCACGCGGCTCGTTTCATAATTTCAATCAGTTAGCAACAACTTTCTTGACTCATTTTCAGTTGCATGTTAGATACGACAACGGCACAGAATTATTAACTTCGCTAAAACAATCTACGTCCACATATATTTCTGATCATATTCATGAATGGTGACGTAGAAGACGTTTGGTGAAAGTTTATATTCCGGATCAAATTTTGGCAGAATGGTTTGTTAAATCATTGTTACCCAAGATGACTGAAGATGTAGCTAAGGCTGGTGTTGTTATTGAAGAGAAAGTAATTGCTCAAGCTCAGTACCTTGACCTCGTTTATACGCAGTCAGGTACTCTACATGAAAAAATCCCAGACCTTCCAAAACAAGGTCAAATAGTTGCTGCTCCTTCAGGGTCTCATGCCGCTGACGATATGATTGGTACAGTTAATTCTAAAAGTAAGAAGAAATCGTCAAAAAATTCTTCTCCAATTATAACTTTACCTGATTCCCCGAAAGGAGAATCTTCTCCTGAAGTTTCCGCCGACATTCATGTCGTTGAAACATCTACGACAAAATCAAAATCCGGTGGTAAAAATAAGGGGAGGAACAAAAACAAAAATAATTCGAAAGAGAAAACTGATAAATATGAATCCAATGACAAAAAACGTAAACCTCGCTATCCTTGTTTCATTTGTGAACAAGATCATTTCACGAAAGAATGTACATATCGAGACGAAGTTACGAAATTCGTTAAAGGATCGCAACAACCTGCTGTCTTGAAGGATCCTTTTCCAATTCAAGATAGTAAGATGATTGGTTCTTCCTCAACTACTTTAGAAGAGCCTATTATGATGATGTCTCATGTAATGATTGCGACGCGATCGCAAGATTACGGTTCTAAGAATCCTGTTGATGGCAAAGAAGAAGAGTCTTATAATGCAAATGCATCAAATACACCTCCTCCTATTTCTGGTCCGCTACAGATCGAGAAAAAAAATCTACAATTAATAATCAAACCGCCTACTAAAGGTGTTCTTCGTAAATCAGCTTTCAATCCACATGCGAGAGCTGCTCAGAATTACAACATTGTTGAAGACTTAGCCATTTCTCCTTCAGTAATGTCGGTTTTGGAAGTGCTGCAATCGTGTCCAGCACAACGTAAATTATTATTGTCTGCTATAGGAGCTGTCGATGTTCAGGATTCTAACCTTATAATCTTCGATTTATAAAATAGTACACAACGTCTTCCTCACCAAATGGCTTTCTAGATTCCAGTGTTAATAAAAAACAGACCTATTTTTCAGACTGTGATTGATGACGGTGCTTCAACGTGTATTATGTCAATTCAGTGTTGGAAATCACTTGTATCTCCTACACTTAACCAATCCCCGACAATTCTAAAGGCTTTTGATGGTCGAGGTTTTCAACCTTTTGGTATTTTGCAGGATTTACCCATAGGGGTCGAAGGTAAAATCATTAATCTAGATGTGGAAGTGGTTGATGCCCCTCTAGATTACAACCTTCTTCTGGGTCATAGTTGGTCCTATGCTATGACTGTTGTTGTCTCTTCGGTCTTTCAACTTATAAAATTCCCATATCAAGGAAAGATCGTGACAATAGATCAGTTAACTTATTTCTCATCCGACCCAACCTCTACAGAAACAATCCAGCATGTTGGTAAAATGGCTATCCCTTATAAGGATGTTGGAGTAGGTTTGATTAAAGATTCTGGTTTACTAGGAACTTTTTCCTTTCCTCCTCCTAACGTATCGTCTTCTACTGCAAATATTCATATGATTTCATCAAACATTATTATGTTTGATGATCCTTGGATTGTACCTTCCGAATCCGAGATAGATTCATTTGATGGCATGATGCCTTTGACTCCATTTGAAATTGCGTACCAGGCTGTACAGTCTTTTTCCGACCCCTTTTCAACCAAAGCTGATCCAATGAATGGGATCCAAGGGGAATCACTTTCTATATCTACTTCAGTTACAACGACATTTCCTGAACTTGTTCATACATATGAGCAAATTCGTGATTTTTTGTCTGTTGATGATTTACCATGGGAAGATCTACATCACCGATCTTCATTTTTACCTAAATTAGATCATTTTGAAGATGATTTCGCTTCAATTTTTACTACTGAATATTCCAAGGAACCTCAGAATCCATTGTAAAATCCTGATCCTGAGTTAAATTTGGAAAATATATCTAAAACGGTTCCAATTGACATTTCAGTAAAACCAGGAATAATTGAAAACATTCATATAGGTGCTTGTTGTACAGATGAAGAAATTGAGACTTATAAAGCCCTATTTCAAGAATTATGTGACGTATTTGCCTGGTCTTATGAAGAAATGCTAGGAATTGATCCATCGATCGTCGTTCATGAAATTAAGACTTACCCAGATGTTAAACCTGTTCGTCAACGATTACGTCAAATTCATCCTAGAAAAGCTGCTGCTATAAAAGCAGAAGTTGAAAAATTACTTCGAGCAGGATTCATTTATCCAATTCCCTTAACGGATTGGGTATCTGCTGCTATAAAAGCAGAATTTGAAAAATTACATCGAGCAGGATTCATTTATCCAATTCCCTTAACGGATTGGGTATCGAATATTGTTCCTGTGGCTAAAAAATAAGGAACGATAAGAGTATGTATCGATTACAGGGATATGAATCGAGCGTGTCCAAAAGATAATTATCCAACTCCCTATATTGATCAAATAATCGATGATTGTGCTGGCAGTGAATTGCTTTCCTTCAAGGATGGCTTTTCCGGCTACAATCAAATAAACATACTCCCTGCAGATCAACCCAAAACAACTTTTATTTGTCCATGGGGAATGTTTTCTTATTGTAAACTACCTTTTGGACTAAAGAACACTGGAGAAAATTTTCAACGGGCTATGTCTTATGCATTTCATGACATTAAGCACATTTTCCAGCCATATCTCGATGATTTACCTGCTCATTCATTACGTAGGGCCAGCCATCCCACTCATTTACGAGCAATTTTTATGAGATGTAGGCATTATCGGATAAGGCTGAATCCGCATAAATGTGTTTTCTGCGTAGAATCGGGTCGATTACTGGGATTTGTTGTCTCGAAAGAAGGTATTTGCGTCGATCCATCGAAGGTCGAAGCCATTGTTAAATTTCCTCCTCCTTCGACTTTGTGCCAACTCCAAAGTTTGTAGGGGAAAGCAAACTTTTTACGTAGGTTTATTCCTAACTATGCCGAGCTTACAAAGGGTTTTACCCGGTTGTTGAAACAGGACATTCCGTTCTTTTGGGATGAGATTGCTGATCGATCTTTTGATGCACTTAAACACGCGTTGACCCATGCACCTTTATTGCATACTCCCAACTACAACCAAGATTACATTTTGTACCTCGTTGCTTCTCATTCCACCATTGGGATGGTACTAGTTCAGGAAGATGAATCTCACAATGAACATGTCATTTATTATCTTAGTCAAAATCTGCATCCGACTGAAATCAAATACACACATGTGGAGAAATTGGCCTTGGCAGCTGTTCAAGCTGTCCAACGTTTTAGACATTACATCTTGTTACGTAAAACCACTGTAATTTCTAATTGCAACCCTATGATGTATATTTTGACCAAACAATTGCTAGGGAGAAAATATTCCAAATGGATAGTTATCCTACAGGAATTTGACTTGGAATTTGAAAAATCCAAGGCAAAGAAATCTTTGGTATTTGCGGAACTGATGTGTGATTTCCCCTCTACTGATACTGAAACAGTGGCAGAAGAATCCATTGCGGATGAATCTTTGTTTCTCATCAGTACACATGATCCTTGGTATGGAGATATTATTGTTTATCTCCAAACCCAATCTTTTCGGCTTGACATCTCACGAACTCAGTGATGGAAAATACGCTTCCAATCCCAACAATATAATATCATTGGTGATACACTTTATCGACGTGGAGCGGATTCTGTTTTCCGACGTTATCTAACTCATGAAGAAGCTGAAAAGGTGTTAAATGACTGCCATTCTGGAGCATGTGGTGGTCATATTTATGGGTATGCCACAGCCCAAAATATATTGCGTGCAGGTTATTTCTGGCCAACGTTGTTCAAAGATTGCATTTATGCGGTTCGGAAATGCCACAACTGTCAAATTTTTTATCAGAAAATGCGCGTGCCACTCGCTCCTCTTCACCCTATAATTGTTGTTGGTCCTTTCACGAAATGGGGTATCGATTTTATTACATGTAACCCTCACTCAGCCGGGGGGCATGCCTATATTATCTTAGCAGTAGATTATTTTACAAAATGGGCCGAGGCGATGCCTACATTTTCAGCTGACGGCAAGACTACTGCAACATTCGTATTTAATCACATAATTGCTAGGTTTGGTGTTCCTAGAGCTATTATTACGGATCATGGAAGTCATTTTCGGAATGTCATGATGACTGAACTGACAGACCAGCTTGGCTTGCACCACGATAGTTCCACTCCGTATTATCGGCAAGCCAATGGTCTGGTTGAAGCCATTAACAAAGTTTTAGTCACCATGATTAAACGAATCATTGGTATTCACAAGACGAATTGGCATTCCATGTTATTTTCAGCACTTTGGGAATATCGAACCTTAGTCAAAACATCAACGGGTTTCACTCCTTTTCAACTGGTTTACGGTTTGGAAGCTGTGTTGCCGATTGAATGTGAAATACCGTCACTAAAATTAGCCATAGAATTACTTCCAGCTACGTCTAAAGAGGAGAAACGTTTCTTGTACTTAGCCCAATTAGATGAGAATCGACGAAATGTTGCAATAGCAAACGAGGCTCATGTTAAAAGGATAAAAGCTCAGTATGATAGAAGTGTGACCCCTCGAATTTTTTCAGAAGGAGACCTAGTTTTACTTTATGATCAAGCTAACGACAAGCTAGGAGCTGGGAAATTTGTGCCTATGTGGCATGGTCCTTATATTGTTAAACGAAAGTTAGCAAAAGGGGCCTATGAGTTGATAGATTTTGATGGTGTCCCTTTGGATAAACCCAGAAATGGGCTTTATCTAAAGCGATATTATGCTTAAACGAGGTGTGGAGATTTTGTTAGTTTAGATTTCTTTACTGCTGGTGTGTTAGATTAGAAAAATGTGCCTAGTTTAGAGGTGTGTTTTTGTCACTATTCCTGCTTATCTGAGTTTTACTCTTGATATTGCAGATGTTGACGTCTCTTCAAACCTACATTGGTTTTGCTGATGGTACTTGTCGTAGTACATGGAACATTTCTTCCGCAGCTTGGGTTATCTGTTCACCCTCTGACGAGTTAGTATCCATGCATGGGGTAAGCCTTGGTCAAACAACTAATAACATTGCCGAGTATAGTGCAGTGATTGAGTTATTGTCTGAATCCATATCATTTGGAATTCGGAGTTTGATTGTAAGGTTGGATTCCGAACTTGTTGTATTACAGCTTAACAGGGTTTATACCATTAGAAATCCAGTGTTATTACGGTTATTTTTAAGAGTTCGTCTCTTGGAACGTGAATTTGATTACATTGAATATCAGCATATTCCAAGATATTTAAATACATTAGCAGATTCAATTGCTTCTAGTATGATAAATAGACATTTGCAATAATCAAAAGCAGTAAATCAAACAACATTCATATATGTACACAGATAGCCGGCAAATAGTGATATATCATAGTATAGGAGTGTTTTCAAAAAATATACATTGTCTTCGATCATAGGTTGGAAACACCTTATGATCGGAAAAAATGATAATACAAAAGTAAAAAATATGAGTCTACACGATCATCCCATCACTGATGGTGATCATGATAAGAAACCACTGCCCGAGCTACCCTGCATAGGAACCTCCTAAAAGGTCCTGGAACTCCAATCACGTATCTCTGCAACCTGAGTGGAATGTCATCTATGCTCGTCTCTGGAATATCTAGAGTCAAACGCTCTAGATGATGCTCTAAATCAGTCAAAATCTCCACTGATTGGCCTGCTGGGGCTGGTGCGGCCGCAACTGGTTGTCTTCTCTCGTAAGGTTGGAGATGGGCTGGTCTTTGTGGACCCACATCTGTTTTCAAAAAAAATTTGGTTATTAGTTTTCAAAGACGATAAAAAATTTAAAAAAAAAATTAGAATTTAGCAAACGTTGAAAAATGATTGTACCTGACTGATCCCACTGTTCCCCTGCTGGGAGAGCCATCTCTCTGTCATCACAGAAATCTATCCAGGCATATGGAAAATCCTCTATCACAAAAAGTTGGTGATCCAGCCAATGAAAATATGAAGAAGGAAATCGCACGATCTCAGTACCCTCAATAGCATGACGAGCCATCAACGCGGACCAACGAACCATTCTCGGTTCTCGAGGTCGACCGGCATCAACAGCAATATTCTGTGGAGCTAACATGGGGATCCTCTCCAGAGCAAAAGAAACAACAATGGATCCGTATCCAAAGTTATTCAGTTTCCCATTTTTTGCTATGGTTAGTTGGCCTTTTACATTAGCCAACACAGCTTCACACCAGTTAAAGATGGTGCCGCGAAAATAGTCCATGGCAATACGCATTTGGGAACCAGTAGCTACATGAAGTGCAGCACTCCCACACAGTTTGGTAACAGTAAAATCAATAACTTTCAATTCAGGACAGATGATGTGTTTTATGTCAATTCGTTTGTCCCGAGGATTTTCCTGGTCATTGCAGAATTTTAGTTGGAGACTAGCAATAGACTGGCCACCTGGCCTAGTCCCAAACAAAGAAACTTGTTCACCCCTCTTGGACAAACCAGTCAAGAAATATATATCCTCCAGCTCAATTTCGAGCAGGTGGCAACCAATGAAGAAGCACTGGTCCTACACCTTCCATCTATTCACCAACCATGTCAAGAGTTATACTTGTGCCCTCATGCCTGAGATGGCCCAAACTTTGTACAAGCCACATGCTTTTAATGCCTGTTGTGTGGGAAAATGAAGTATTACGGCTTCATCCACTTCCTCGTGCTCACGTTCTCGCCAGATCAGCATCTTGTCAATCCTACAATACATAAAAAGGCAAGTTAGAATAGTCTTATTTGGAATTTTTTGGCAAACAAATGAGAAATGGATGTTTTAAAATCAACCACGTGGCTACCGCACCCACGCTTTATACACAGTGCATATATTCGCACGCGTAATGTGTGCCGGGTGTGGAACCCACGACTTTTTCCTTATAGGAAAAATTCGGGGTCCACAGGTAACGTGTGTCCCACCTGCGGACCCCGCGGGCGAACTTTTAAACCATTTTTTGCCCCAAAAATGCAAACTAAAGCCTAAAAACAAATTTGAAATGGATGAAAAACAAGATTGAGAGGTTGTGGATTACCTGGGACTGACGGTTCTTGATTCCAATGGACGAAACTTCCAGAATCTTCACAGGAACTTTCTTACCCAAAAGCTTTTTACTTTTCACTCTGAAACTGAACGGTAAAAATGAAGTTGAAAAAGTCCTTTTTATAAGTTTTTTCGAATGGATGAATTTTTAATTTATTTATTTTTCACTTTAAAAAGGGTATTTTTGAAATAATTTTTATTTATCTTAAACAGGTATGTGTAATGTTTCAAGTTTTTGTGCAGAAACTGGATTTTTCAGGTGAACTGATCATTTTTCAACAAAGAGCATACTTTTATCACTTTTTCGGACTCTTTCAAAAATTTTACGAAAAAGAGAAACCTTGAAATCCTCTTTTAAGCCCTTTTCAGACTCTCTAAATATGAAAAGATTGCCGAGTACTTGATTATTCAAACTCATTAAAGTAAATGAATGATCGTCCTTTCAGTATAAGTTCACCCCTTTTACGGACTGAAATGGACTATTTACGAAAAAGGTATACGTTGACTAATTACGGTCAATAGAGTTCTCTCCTGCATTATTTTATCCTTTTTCGGGCTTGAGAGACTAAATTACGAAAATACACCTATACAGCTTTTCGTCTTTTCTTCCTAATTCCCAAATTGAAAAACACCGAGTTTCTCCTATACTGGACTCGTTAAAACTTAACAGTAAAGAACCTGTTTAATTTTCAACAGGAACGAACCACTCCTTCTTAGGGTTCGAATATCAAACTAAGTTGGAATCATCCGAAGGATGAGCTTATAACCAAGCAAATGTTATCCTCCTCAAGCTTGTCAAAAATAAAAAGGTACTTGCCAGAAATGGTGGGGGAAAAAGAGAGAAAAATGAGCGTGTTTGTTGTATTTTAAATTTTTCGAAAATTGAGTCAACCACTCTTGAACATGACATTTTCATTCACCTGGGTTGGGAAGTCCTTTGCCTAACAGTTAATCAAACCATATTGAAAATTATTCAACCGGTTTCTGGGTATTAGCTTTGGGTCAATTGTTACCAAGCCATCTGCAGTGTCGTTATGTGTTCAAGAGACCAGTTCAAATAAACCATTCATCTGCAAAATATCTGTCATCCATTTTTGACCATCCCTGAGTCAGTCCTTGCCGATATATTTTCAAAACTTGATCTATGATTTCGTGTTGTGGGCTTGCCTACGACAGATCACTTTCTATCGACATCAGCACATTATCTAGGAAGTTGATCCAGAAATAGTCAGTACCTTGAAATCTGCATGTCTCAATGGTAGGTTTCTCGCCTTCGACGACAGGTTGCATCATTGACCTTCGATCGAATGATTCCATGACATGTTCGAATTCAACTCATTCATTCACATTTCCGGGATTGTACTGAGTACTTTGAGAGCCATTGACATTACTGGTGGTTTCTCTCACACTTGTTAACAGTTCACATCATTGACTGGTAATCAAGTGGTTTCTACCATGTTCGACTTCAACACATTTATTCACATGGATAGAATCGTACTAGTTCGAGATGCGGAAATCAAGACGCTGGATCTAGTTTCCACCATCCAGGCTGCGAGGAATTTTGTTATCATCTATACATTAGACTATTTATAAAAATATGGCTGCGTCCATACTGTGTCTACATATATCTGTACTATTATGTATTCAAATTCATTCCTGTATCAGAACGATTTGAGTTAGTTTCTAGTTAGTTTTAATTTGAGTATGGGAATGCCTACCTCAGTGATTACATATATATGTATATATTTTGCATTGAATGTTTTTACAGGTTCTGACTGGGGTGTCCACAGGATGATCTTTGAAATGATAAAGTACTGCACTCTTTATATATGACAGACTTCAGCTTCATCTATTCCAGACTTTGCACTTTAGGGGGAAATTTGTTACACTAAAAACTGTCATCCTGACATTTTACTATGAGTATGAGCTCATTATTACTCATACTTCCTCCTTTTGCAAGTCTAACATATCAGCTCCTCATGTCAAGCTTTCAAAATCAGATAAAAGTTCCTAAAAATCCCCTAAACATTGGTATCGCACTTTCTCTATTCATTTCCTGCGGACCCGCACCTAAAGATCAGCTCTTCTGCGGAACCATACCGCACGTTCTTTGTGTCATGGGTGCGGACCTCTATAAAACTCAAAAAGGCAAGAAAGTAAAGATAAAAAGTGGATTTCAGATGAATTCTAGAAGATTCTAGATGGGAATTTTCGGGAATGGATACGCTTTGAGAAGGTTCATGCATCCCTCATTTAATGGAGCTAACCCCTTGATGTAAGGAGCTAATCCCTTTGAAGGAGGATTCTATCCCTTCATATTTGGAACAGAAAACCTCCTCTTTTCACTATAAAAAGAGGCCTTGGGTAGCCTCAAAGGGAGTTCAAGCTTAAGATATTTGAGGTTAAATGCTGTTGAGATTCAGACTCAGTTAACTAAGACTTTCTGTGAGGTTAAATCACTCACCTCTATCTGTCTTGGTTCAAAGAGTGTAATGCTTGTCAAGTTAGAAGAGATTCCGTTCTCAGATTCTTCGTATATCTGCAGAATGCATCAAGGCGTGCTTATGTTGTGTGTTTTCTTTATTTAAATAATAAACATATCAGTCTTCTCATTAAACTGTCTATTTATGGTTTATTTCATAAATTTTGACTATTATGATGAGTATGAATGATAATGTCTGCACAAAAGCTAGACTATCGTCATTATGACTGTATCTAAATACAATCGTTTCTTCGAAGTGCACGATGACACTGTTCAGATCATGCAGCGCCTGGGATATAAGGTAGGTCGACCCTTATATAGCATTTTTATGAATCTTTATGCTTAGCAGAGATTAGTATGATTGGTCGTTTGTCGCTAGTTACTTTTAGTACGCAGAGACTCATTTTTGTCCGCAAGCATACTACTGTTCCACACAACACTCAGCCCCGCCTTGCACCAACAAACCATGAACAAATGTACAACATTCTTTCCAATCCTGGTCTTCCCTGGTAGCACAAGCCATAATCACTAGTGCCACGTAAATATCTGAAAACCTGCTTCACTGCTATCCAATGCTCCTTCCCCGGGTTTGACATAAACCTGCTCAATACTCCCACTGCATGTGCAATGTCTAGTCTAGTACAGACCATTGCATACATCAGGCTACCCACTGCACTCCTGCATATGGAACACGAGACATATCCTCCTCTCTTATTTTGTAGTTCCTGTGGGACACTATTCAAATAAACAAATCTTTTCAGGTAGTATCTACATGATGAGAATGATCACCAAGCATTCTCCTACATATTGAACCTCACACATAGCCTTTCGCTGACATTTCCTCCAAGCTATTCAAAGTCCGCTTTTCTGCTTCCCGATCTCTTTAATTTCCATGCCCAAATATAGTTTCAAAGACTCAAGATCCTTCATGTCGAATTTGGAGAACAATTGGATCTTCAAATCTTGGATAATTTCTTTGTCACTTCCAACCAACAACATATCATCCACATACAAGATCAAATAAATAACACGGTCACCAATTAATTTAAAATACACACAGTGATCCTCTTTTCTTCTGGTGAAGGAAAGTCTCAGATATAGTACCAAATTTTTTGATACCACATCCTTGGTGACTGTTTCAACCCATACAAAGACTTTTTTAACCTGCATACCAGTTCTTTCTTACCTTTCACCATAAATCCTTCAAGTTGCTTCATGCAGATCTCCTCTTCCAGATCCCCATGAAGAAATGTTGCCTTCACATCCATCTTTTCTACCTCAAAATCAAAGGCAGCAACAATAGATAAAGGTAATCTAATAGAAGTAACCTTGGAAACAAGAGAAAAAATATCACCAAAATCAATTCCTGGTGCCTGGGAATAACCTTTTGCTACCAATAGAGCTTTGTATTTCTCCACCTTTCCTTCAAAATTCATCTTCTTCTTAAACACCCATTTTCTCTCGATGGGCTTCCTTCCAGCCGGCAACTCCACTAGATCCCATGCCTCATTTTTGTGCAAGGATGCCATTTCATCAACCATGGCCTCCTTCCAGAGTTTTCCATCCTCTAAATCTACTGCCTCCCTGACAGTTCTGGGATCATCATCAATTATAGTTAAGGCAAAACCTGAACAAAAAGCAGATGGACTATACCTTTCTGGTTGCCTTCTTCCCGAACTAATCTTCTCAAAGTTGTATGGCTTGTGGCTCTTCCTTCTCCTTCTTCTTCCGTTGTATAGTTTGATCTATAGTTTAGTACTTTAGTTCAAACTCTATCTTCTGTGTCTTTGGTATGAACTGCTTGAACAACATCTTTCACCTCTAAACACCTCATCTCGGCTATACACAACCTTCCTTGAAGTCAGGTTTGGAAAGCTTGCACCCTTTTAAACCATCGTTATACCCAATAAAGATGCACCTTCCAGATTTATTATCCAACTTGGTCATTTTTTGCTTTGGAAAATGTACATATGCATCACATCCAAATACCCTTAAATGTGAAAGAGAGGGTTTCTTACCAGTCCATACCTCATGTGGAGTCTTATCCTCCAACAATGATGAAGGTGATCTGTTAATCAGATAGCATGCAGTCTCCACTGCCTCTGCCCAGAATTCTTGTCCTAACCCAGTACCACTAAATATGCTTCTTGCCTTTTCCACCAGTGTTCTATTCATTATTTCTGCAACTCAATTTTGCTGAGGTTTGTATGGAGTAGCCTTCTATCGTGCTATACCACACTTCTTACAGAACTCTTCAAATTCCTTCTTGTAGAACTCCCCATCATTATCTGTCCTCAATGCCTTTATCTTCTTCTCTGTCTGGTTTTCCACCAGAGCCTTAAATTATTTAAATCTGTCAAAGACTTCAGATTTCTTCCTCAAGAAATATATCCATGTATTCTTTGAGAAGTCATCTATGAATGAAACATAGTACACATACTTTCCTAGTGATGGAACTGAAATAGGTCCAAACACATCATTGTGCACAAGTTCTAATATCTTCTTCGTCCTCTTACCACCAGAAGGAAAACTCACCCGATTCTACTTCCCATATACACAATGTTCACAGAAATCGAAATCCACAGAGAAATTAGACATACCTTCTACCATACCATTTCTATGCAGTATCAAAAGGCCCTTTTCTTCAATATGTCCAAGCCTTTGATGCCATAGCATGGTCTTTTATCTAGATACGTTTGTGCTTTCGCTTCCACTTTCGCCAGTCCGCCGTAATTGTTACACGATCAATAGCAAGTATACCTTGTAGCTTGTAGAGAGTTCCAGTCCGAACTCCCCGCATTAATACCAGTGCTCCCCGAACGATCTTGCAGGCATCTTTCTCGAACACTGTTTTTACACTTGCATCATCCATCTTGCTTACATAAATTAGATTTCTGGCCAATGCAAGAATATGCAGAACACCAGGAAATGTTCTAATCCTTCCACCTTGCAGCTTCAACTTGACCTTTCCATGTCCGATGATTCTAGCCTTCCTATCATCCCCTAGGAATACATCGCCACCATCATATTTCTCATACTCATAGAACCACTCCCTATGGGGAGTGAAGTGAAAGGATGCACCCGAGTCAATCAACCATGACTCATGATCTACATGTCTAATTGAAGAAGAAGCCAACACACACCCCCACCTTCATAAGGAGGAGTGGTTTTCACCTCTACGTAAGGAGCATCATCGTATCCCTTCCTTTCTTCGTATTTAGATCTGCAGTCCTTTTTGTAGTGTCCTTCCTTTTCGCATTTCCAGTACACCTTTACAAACTTTCCAAGAGATTTAGATCTACCTCTAGATTTAGATCTCCCACTTGAAACCTTATTCTTGTTTCTGTTTTGGGACCTTCCTCGTACAGATAAGGCATCTCCATTCTAGCCCTCCATATTTCTTCGTCTCATTTCCTCCGACAACAAGGCTGAGACAATGTCATCAAAATTCAAGGTAGTTGTATTGCTACCTATTGCAATAACCAGACTATCCCATGAGTCTGGTAGAGAACACAAAAAATTGATGCACTTATATTCATCTGAGATTTTGATATCAATATGTTGGAAATATGATGCAGAGTGTTGTCCTTGATGGCAACCCACTGAATGAAGATGAAGACATGCAACTATTGACATGTGTTGTCCTTGATGGCAATCCACCTGATGAAGTTATTCTTGACTTGATGGACTTGGTAAATGATGTAAATCTGATGTGATATGATGTTTATTGACAATATGATGCTAAGTGTTGTCCTTGAAAGGCAACTCACTTGATGAAGATGATGGCAACTTATTTGATGAAGTTGTGCTTGCTAGAATATGTTCTTGATGAAGAAAATATGATGTATCTACAGTGTGTACAGAAGGCAATGAAGAAAGGAATTCAGAATGTGCTCAAAGTATGATGAAAAGAGTATGTCTCTATGAATACGTGGATATGTCTAGGGGAAGTCGCGTATGCACGCGGGAAAGAACGTGATAAGTCGCGTATGGGCAAAAGCGCTCAAAAAGTGCAAAAACAGGGGCCCGTGGTATTGAAGACTCATGGTATTGATTTGGCTCGTGGTATTGAAGGCTCATGGTATTGCTTTGGCCCGTGGTATTGAAGGCTCATGGTATTGCTTTGACCCGTGGTATTGAAAAAGGATAAACCTATATAAGGAGAAGAAATTCATTGTGCAAATCATGGGTGTGAGAGCAAGATGTCTGAGCTTGAATGAATACTTCTCTGTGAAGTATATCTGTATGGAAAGGGTAAAGGTTTGTTGATAGATCTGAATCTATGATGCACTTATGAAGAAATGATGAAGCGGGACTTCTAGATCTGAAATGTACTTGTATTTGCTAGATCTGTTTATGGAAACCCTAGATCTGTGATGAGGCGAATATTGAGGCGAACATCTGTCTGATGTAAAGGGTCGAATCTGAACTGAATATCTGATCTGTAGAAGTATGCTGCTCTGTAATGATTGAAGATCTATATGCTACTTTGCCGCGGAGGAAGCGCGTATGTACGCGGCTTCGCTGAAGTGAAAGCGCGTATCCGCAATGAAATATATACAGAGGTATACGCTAGTTTGTGTGGATGGAAGCGCGTATATACGCTACATCAGTGAAAGGAAAGCGCGTATGAAAACTAGGGTTTGCTGAAGATTGTGGTAAGAAATGTCTGATCTGTTCTGGTGGTTTACTGATATCTGTCAGTGAGTTATATGTATCTGTTTCATGGTTGTTTGTGCTTAAGAAGTATGGAAAGGGTCCAGTCTGAAAATATGATGAAATGTGTCCTGCAAGTGTTTTTATATTGAAGTTTTTGGATCCAGTGTGAAAATTGATGAAACGTGGTCCAAGGTGGTGCTGAGGGTTGTAGCCTTCATTCAGGGGGTTGTAGCTCCCTTCCAGGTGAGGCTGGTAAACGAGATCGGGGGGTCGTAGCTCCCTTCCAGGAGAGGCTGGTAAACGAGTCAGGGGGTTGGAGCTCCCTTCCAGGAGAGGCTGGTAAACGAGCGCAGGTGGGTGCCTGCGTGCTGGTCAAGTCTGCGCCAGCACATATGTTGTAAGATGTTTTCTCTATAATAAAACATTGAAGGCTGAGCAACTGCAGCGGTGGTTTTCTCCCGACTTGGGTTTCCACCTAAAAATCCTGGTGTTCATGTGTGATGCTTTGTGTGATGGTTTATTCTGTTCTTACTGCACATGTTTACTGTTTATAAAACATCTAATAAATGAATGGTGGAATTATGTAAGTGAAGAACTAATGGCATAATTAGATCTCTGGGTATACGCAAGTTTCATGAAGTATATCAGCGTATATACGCGGGTTGAATAAAGGAAAGTAGCGTATGGGTTTTAAAGAGTGCAAAAGTGAAAAGTTTTGAATATGTTGTAAATACTGATTCACCCCCCCCCCCTCTCAGTATTTTTCCCAACAATTGGTATCAGAGCGTGGTCCTTCTGCAGAAGCTTGATCGCTTGAAGGAGATCCGTCATAATGGGAAAGAAGCAAAAGAAGAAGCCCACTCGGAGAAAGGAAATATTTCAGAGAACATGGATACCAAAAATCAAAGAAGATGAATCAGATAGTGATTGGGGTCATCCTTTGCATGATCTTAGTGGTACAAACAATAGTGAAGAATATGCTATCGACCTAGAAGAAGCCGAAGAAGATTCTGACCAAGCTCTACAAGTACTCATGGCACAGAAGCAAAATAGTCAAAGTAAGGAGATGTCTCAGAAAACCGGTACAACAGAAGTTGACAAAGATGAATCTGATAGTGATCCTTGTAATCTTATCTGTGCAAGCAATGATGTAGATAGTGAGAGTAAAGTTGTGGATCTAGAAGAAGTTATCAAAGATCAACAAAGAATATTTAATGAGAAGGAAGCAGCTAACAAAGCTTTGATATTTAGACTGAAAAGAATGTTCGATGATGTATACAGTCGAAGTAAAGGATATCAAGCTGGAATCATCTCTCTGCAAACAGATCTTGAAGGACTTGAAGCAGAAAACGTTTCTCTAAAAGCAGATCTGGAAAAATCAAAAGGGAAGAATGAAGGTCTTGAAGCTAGAATCATCTCTCTACAAGCAAAACTTGAAGCATCAAGTAAGAAGAGTGAGGAACATCTACCATCATTTGAAAAGGAAAGACTTGAAGCAGAAATCATTTCCCTCAAAGAAGACTTGGATAAATCAAATAAGAAGAATGCAAGACTTGAAGCAGAAATTATCTCCCTCAAAGAAGATCTTGAAGCATCAAACAAGAAGAATGAAGAGCTGCAACAAACATGTGAAGAAAACGAAAATTGGTTGAAAGAAGAGATCCTAAATCTGAAGGGTCAAGTAGAAGATGGAAGAAGGAAAGAAGAAAGCATGACAAAGCAATGTCAAGCCTTGGAGGTTGAGGTAAACATTCTCAAAGATAAATTAGAAGAAAAGATTAAACTTTTGAGGTTTCAAGACAGTACTAATATTTTGGACAATATTTTGAGTAATCAAAGGTCTCCTGCTATCAAACTTGGTCTTGGTTTTCATGAAACTGTCAAAGGAGAATCTAGCTCACAAGGAAGTGCCAAAAATTCAGAGGATGTCAATGCAAAACCTGAAGTGTTGAAAGAGCCAAAAGGTCAACCAACAATGATGAAATCTCAAAGGAAATTAGTCAATAATGTTGAATGTTTTAAATGTCATGATTATGGGCATGTTGCAGCAAATTGCAGGAGCAGAACATTTCAGCCCCAAACTAACAAATCCTACATAGAAAGGTACTCTGGTTTCTTCAGGGGATATTGTTTCTCCTGTAACATGTATGGACACAAAGCAGCTGATTGTAAAAGGAGGAAGATTAGAAATACTCATTATGATTCTTATGCTTATTTCTCTGGACACATGAGATGTTATTCTTGTAACAAGTATGGACATGTAGAAAAGGAATGCAGGTTGAACAGATCTGAGAAAGTGGACAATTTTCAGCACACAAATAGAAAGTTCAAACAAATCTGGAAAAGGATGGAGGACCAATCAGAAACGTAGGGAATTCTGACCCTACTGCAGTCATCCGCTTCTGAAGCTGACTTTTCTTATTGACTGCAGGAATGATGTGGGATACATTATGAGATTTAGTAATGTATCGTCACAGGGGGAGCAATGCATGATGAATCTCAAGGTTGATTTGATTATTCTGGTTATGTTTACTTCTGACAGCGCTTCTGATGTGGAAAGGACAGGTACAGGAGGTACAAGCTCAGAAGGAAATGAAGGAAGATGAAAATTTTATATGCTTCACTTTCCATACGCGGGTTCTATGAAACAAAGTCGCGTATACATGCGAGTTACAGCTGACACAGACGCGTATGCATTGATGATGAGAAAATTTATCTGATAGCTGAAAATCTGGAGCAGAGGTCCAGAGGGAGCATCAGTCTGACTGCTGATGATTGCACTGATAGCATTTTTCTGGTTATACTCATGATAATGAAATGATACATGGGGTCTTGTGTTGAAGATTATGGATGAAGCCTGGCTGCTTTATGATGAAAAGCATTCGTTGTTGAGATGAAAGTCTTATAATTCAGAGATGAGGACAGATCATGCAGAGATTGTTGCTGATGACTTGCTGTTGAAGGTGCTTCAGATTGCACAAGCTAAGGAAGAGCACTGGTTTAGGGGGAGCGGCAGGTTGAATACTAATGATTGCATTGTTGGAAATATGACTGTTTATTCTTTGGTTTTTGTGATACTCATGCTCAAATGATGATGACTTGGTACATGGTTTATTATGATGAGTTTTTGAGCCCTGGTTGCTGATAAGTATCTTTTGTGCTCACACATGGATGATTTAGATGTCGTTTTATTCAGAAATAAGAATAGTTCATGCAGAGTTGGTTACTAAGGTTGAGATCTTTTGCCTACATATGTTACTTCATGTTAAATCTTGAAGATCATGGTGATATTGGACCACATGGATGATTGCTTGACACTTATTTGAAGATGTTGTTATGGTATGATAATCTCTTGGAAAGAATGTATTGATGCTGCACGGAATATGAAGACTTGGTTACTAATGCGCTTATGCTACCACCATTGGATGACGCTTGAAGACACAACTACTCTGTTCTATCTGTAGTCCAGGGAAGCAGTCAAATATCTCATAAAGAAGCTGAACACTGTCTTTTCCTCACAGAGGATCAGATCTGGTCAAAATATAGAAAGATGGTAGTGGATACGCGGGTTCCCTGAAACACAGTCGCGTATATACGTGAATTCCTGCACAGAAAACCGCGTATGTCTGATTGCTGACAATTTTTGGTTGAAGTCAGCTCTCTTCAGCACAGCTGCAGTGCTGTTTGGTATCTCTGATACTGTTTGGTATCTTTGGTGGTGTTCCAGTTCTCATAATTCCATTTCTAATGTTTTGATAAAGATGCCTTGATGATTTGTTGGTGAAAGTGTTCAGGATGCACAAACTAAGGGGGAGCCTTAGTCATATGAAAAGGATGCTTGGATGCACAGATTCAGGGGGAGCATTAGTGTTGCTGAGTATAATGCATTGTTGGCATTATGATGGTTCTGAAATATGTTCTCTTTCTTGAGGACTTTCTGGTGTTGGTCATAAATGGTCATATTTGTATTTTGATGAAAAGGTCTTGTTGAGACCCATGATGTAAAATTGTAATATTCAGTCATGTAAGGACTTGTCAAATTTGTAAACCCACTTGGTTGGGTAGCTGAGTCAAATTTTTGTAAACCCACTTGGTTGGGTAGCTGAGTTGAAATGTGTAAACCCACTTGGTTGGGTACTTGAGTCTCATATGTAAATCCACTTGGTTGGATATTTAATGTAAGTATGAGTCTTTGGTGATAGGAAGTTCATAGAGTCATGTACTTCTTTGAAAAATATGTTTGAAGATTCAGCATGAACTCAGCAGATCCTGCTGCCCTTGATGTCAAAGGGGAGAGGTGTTGGCTTGGACCGCCATTGCCCTTGAGATGTCAAAGGGGGAGCATGAACTCAGTGTGGATCCCGTTGCCCTTGATGTCAAAGGGGGAGAGTGTGTTGGTTTTGATCCGCCCTTTGCCCTTGATGTCAAAGGGGGAGAGTGACATGGTGTTTGAATGAAGAGAAAGAATGGTGTCAAAAATGGAGAGAGTGACATGGTGTCATGGTATTCTTAATGTACCTATCTGTTGTGGTGATCAAACACCATCGTGGTTGCCATCAAGTCCAAAGGGGGAGATTGTTGGAAATATGATGCAGAGTGTTGTCCTTGATGGCAACCCACTAAATGAAGATGAAGACATGCGACTATTGACATGTGTTGTCCTTGATGGCAAACCACCCGATGAAGTTATTCTTGACTTGATGGACTTGGTAAATGATGTAAATCTGATGTGATATGATGTTTGTTGACAATATGATGCTGAGTGTTGTCCTTGAAAGGCAACTCACTTGATGAAGATGATGGCAACTTATTTGATGAAGTTGTGCTTGCTAGAATATGTTCTTGATGAAGAAAATATGATGTATCTACAGTGTGTACAGAAGGAAATGAAGAAAGGAATTCAGAATGTGCTCAAAGTATGATGAAAAGAGTATGTCTCTATGAATACGAGGATCTTTCTAAGGTAAGTCGCGTATGCACGCGGAAAAGAACGTTCCAAGTCGCGTATGGGCAAAAGTGCTCATAAAGTGCAAAAACAGGGGCCCGTGGTATTGAAGTCTCATGGTATTGCTTTGACCCGTGGTATTGAAGACTCATGGTATTGATTTGGCTTGTGGTATTGAAGGCTCATGGTATTGCTTTGGCCCATGGTATTGAAGGCTCATGGTATTGCTTTGACCCATGGTATTGAAAAAGGATAAACCTATATAAGGAGAAGAAATTCATTGTGCAAATCATGGGTGTGAGAGAAAGATGTCTGAGCTTGAATGAATACTTCTCTGTGAAGTATATCTGTATGGAAAGGGTAAAGGTTTGTTGATAGATCTGAATCTATGATGCACTTATGAAGAAATGATGAAGCGGGACTTCTAAACATTTGGTTGTACTTGGTATTTTCAGATCGGTTATGGAAGGCCCGTATCCGTGATGAGCGAATATTGAGGCGAACATCCGTCCGATGTAAAGGGTTGAATCTGAACCGACATCCTGATCAGAGAAGCATGCCGTTCCGTAAAATGATTGAACATCTACACGCTACTTCGCCGGAGGAAGCGCGTATGTACGCGGCTTCGCTGAAGTGAAAGCGCGTATGCACAATGAAATATATACAGAGGTATACGCTGGTTTGTGTGGACGGAAGCGCGTATATACGCTACATCAATGAAAGGAAAGCACGTATGAAAACTAGGGTTTGCTGAAGACTGTGGTAAGAAATGTCTGATCTATTCTGGTGGTTTACTGATATCTGTCAGTGAGTTATATGTATCTGTTTCATGGTTGTTTGTGCTTAAGAAGTATGGAAAGGGTCCAGTCCGGGGAACATGATGAAATGGGCCCCAAATGTTGTTCTATTGAAGTTGTTGGATCCAACAGAAAAATTGATGAAATGTGGTCCAAGGTAGTGCGAGGGTTGTAGCCTTCTACCGTGTTGCAGTTCCTTCAGTGAGTACTGGCAATCTGTAGATCGGTGGTCGTAGTGGTCTCCCAGAGGCATTGCAACCCGGGCTAAATGTGCCTCTTCCGTGAGAGGTCGGCAACTGAGTCAGTCGCAGCTCCTTCCGCAGCAGGTCAGAAACGGATGCAGCAGTTCCCTGCACATTGTCTCACCAAGACATACAAGATGCTTTCTACATGAAAATATCAAGGTCATATTAAACCCGTGGTTTTCTCCTTGACTGTGGCTCTACCCAAAAATCAAAATGTGTGATAAGCCAGTGATGGTCATTCCTGTTTACTGTGTACATGTGTTTAATGTTTATAAAACATCTAATAAATGAATGGTGGAATTATGTAAGTGAAGAACTAATGGCATAATTAGATCTCTGGGTATACGCAAGTTCCATGAAGTATATCAGCGTATATACGCGGGTTGAATAAAGGAAAGTAGCGTATGGGTTTTAAAGAGTGCAAAAGTGAAAAGTTTTGAATATGCTGTAAATACTGATTCACCTCCCCCTCTCAGTATTTTTCCCAACACAATAGATGACTGCTGACTTACCACAGTATTGAAGGCATTCAGATGCTCTGTCACCGAGTCTCCATCCTTCATCCTCAGGTTATACAGATTTTTTTGCAGGAACAACTTATTCACCAGAGCCTTAGATTGGTACAAAGTCCCAAGTTTTTCCCACAAATTCTTCGACGTAGATTTCCCAGATACATTCAACAATACCGAATCTGAGACACACAACAGTATTGTGCTCTTAGCCTTCCGATCCAGTTTCTTCCAGTCTTCATCTGAAATTTCCATTGGTTTAGTACCTGGATCTACCGCGATCCACTAATCTTTATCCACTAGCAGATCCTCCATCTTGAGCTTCCACAACTCAAAACTCTGACCATTAAATTTCTTGATCTCTATCTTTCCATCGCTCGCCATCTTCTTTCACTGCAAGAATCGATTCCGTAGATCTCCCACTGAATAGGGTCTACCTCAGGCCTGAGCAAAAAACCCTCAGCAGCAAAGGCATTCCCTTGAAGCCGAAAAAATTCTGATACCAAATGTAGGTTTTAACCCTGAATAGAAAGTATCTACACACGAATCTTATAACAGAAAATAAACAATAGCGAGAGCATAAAACATAAAACAGATAAACACATAGATTTTCCCCTGGATCCCAAATCAGGATGACTAGCTTGATTTTTCATTATATTCCTTTTAGTGTTACAACACATATATATACATGTCGAAGCATACATAAAACCCAATCCATTAACCCTGTATTAGAACATAACTGTAGTTCCCTTGACCGAATCTACAAAATACCACAGGCCGAAAACCATTGTACCTGAAAACCATGTGCAAACTCATGCACAAAACATGGGTGGTTCCGCCTATGAGTGGGACAGCACACCAAAAAAAATTTTGCTAGGGCACTGCCCTGGACCCCGAAAAGGGCGGTTGTCGTCTCCCTTGTGACCCCCCTATTGCGCCCAGTGCAACGTATAGCGCGTGGGACTAGTCGTGGAAATAATATAACACATACCCAAAAATTACATCATGATTTCCACATCACCATCTGGTGACAATATGACAACTCACTAAACATTGACAACTTGGAATCAAAGTGACTCATGATATGTAATTCACTAATTGGTGACAGTGCTGCCACTTGTGTCTTTGATATGACATGCATCTCTCATGTTGTTGACGTCTTCACCCTCCAAATGGTCTTTGGTCACATGGATTCTTTTGGGATGCTTCGATCATCAGTATTTCAATATTTCTTGATGCTTCCTTTGACTGCCCTCTTTTCCCAATCTCTTCTTGGATATTTTTAATGTTGTTCTTAAATACCTATAACTAAATTAACTCATGGTACGAAAGTAATTGGTTTGAAAAATATCCTATTCTCACATGCCTCATTCAATTTTTTTGTTCATTATTTAACTGTGCACTCTCGAAGGACAAGGGAAACTTATGGGCACAAGGGTGCATTGCCAAAGGGGGAAGGAAAAAGTGCTTCAGGATTCAAGGATGCGCTCTATGCTTAACTAGGAGAGGGGAAAATAAATGGAGGGCACAAGGCACTTGTTTGAACGGTGAAGGAAGGCTAGTAAGGCTTCCCAAGTGTGCTATGTGCTCAAGGGATACAAAAATGGTGCAAGGTGAAAGTCTGAAGGACAAAGGGGGAAGGGTTCCACCTTCACAAGTGTGTTGTTCACTCAAGAGAAGTCAGAAGGGAATTTGGTGTAGGTTTGAAGGCTAAAGGGATCATGATGTTGCTTCCATGGTGCACCGTGCAATCAATAAGGAGAATGGGATTACTTTAAGGGAATAGTTTGGAAAGGGGAAGAAGAGGAAGATCATTGGGAGTGCATTATGTGCCCTTAGAGGGCAGAAGGTGCACTTATAAATTTAGAAGGAGTTTTGAATCAGGCTTAAGGGTGTTCCATGCACTCCTAGCCTTAGTGGGGGGAATTGTGCAACCAAAAAATTCCTAAGTCTAAAAGATGGAACAAGGGGAAGACATAATGATTTTAAGACATAGAACCAATTGCGACACATACCAAATAATTAATAATACTTAGATTGGACCAAAAAATGATAAATACACATAAAAACATGAGTTTACAAACACTCTCTAAGCACAATAGGCAAAGTGTATGCGATTGCGACCAAAAGTGTCTTTCTACATCAAACATAGGTATTATAACCATGAAGTGGACTATAAATTTTATAAATAATGCGATGACACTTGGGAATTATCGAGAAAACTTAAAACATGTGGAGTGACTTGAAGTAAAAATTGAACACCAAAGCGATACTTGACGCAACAGTTTGGTAGGCTCCAAAATTTGGATATAGTGAAATTTTTGAGGGTGTTGTAGTAACAACAACAAAAACCCTCGTTACATGCTCTCCCAATAGTTAGATTTTTAGCTTGTGGTGCATATATTTCATAACAACATATATTGAAATCTGCTCAATGAAGTATCTTTTACATTTGTCAAGTATGTGTCATGCTAAAATGCTAACGATTCTCTAGCACTCGCTAAGTCATGTAGTACCACATAGGCCTTTGATGAACATAATTTCGTGCCTTGGGGATTTTTTCCAAACTTTTCCATTGAAATAGGGGGAAATATTTTTATTTTGATGTTGAATTTGTCTATGCTCCCTATGATTATAATTCACCCATTGACCATAGTTGGTTTTACTCCATGTGTGCTATCAGGTCTTTGGTGTTTCATGTGATTTTCTTTCGCCATAAAGGAAATATTTTCATGATCGATCAATGTGACTATTGGATACTATTTACCAAGGCTACCACTATGGAAACTTTTGTACCTCTAATTATAGATTACCCTGGCACTTATGAGAGTGTTTGTGTGGGAATATTTAATAGTTTGTCTCTTATGAATTTCTTTCATTTATCCATGCCCCACATCAATTCTTTTTCTACTACTCCTAAGCACATGGTCTCTTCCAACACATGTGGACCCCATAAGTATCCTGACCATTGGGAGGTGGATTGTTTTTTGGATGTATATCAATACGGTGAGCATGTGTCACATTTAAAGGAAGACATTTACTCTTTTTAATTCATGTCAGTACCTCTTGACATTGGTCAAAAACTCCATCTCAATATGGAATATGATCAAGTTCCCTTTTCCAAATAAGTCATCACTATACCTATTCCACGTGACTCTCTCAACAGAAAGTCTCCTTCTTTACAAATCACCTTGAGGTCATGGATAATATTCATAATCCTATGGATATTATACCTCTTAATTAATCTATTATCCCTAACTTGGAAAAGGTAAATATTGGAAAAATATATATCGATATGCCCCAAGGGAACTTTGCCAACCATCCTTGGAAGTGTCATCCTTTGAATGAATCAAATCTTGGGTTTCTAATGCTAAAATTTCCAATGAATTTTCCAACTCATATCCACATGTTAATGAGTTCGTTGTACCCATTTTTCATCTTCATAATCCTTTTCAAGGAGTTGTACTAGCTTACAGGACCACTTACTTTGTATGTCTTTGAATCATTCCTTATAACATTATCGTTATGTGTTTTCTCTAGTATCATAAACCTTTAGGAATTGATTAGTTTAACTTTCTGTGGGATGTACCCATCATGATGCACCATACGGTACCATCAACAATCCATGAGTTCATGTATGGGAATCCTTGGCATGTGCCCAACAATGGGCACACCTTGATGTAACCTATTAAATTGTGTTACACTTTTCACATATTGTACATAGGAATGTGTGTGATGTTTTCTATATTTTTGGGTTTGATGTGTGATTCAAGTAGTTTCCTAATACATAATATATCCCAAAATAATACAAAAAAATCAATAGAACTATTTATATATATATATATATATATATATATATATATATATATGGCAATGTGTTTTTATAAGCCTTGGTTTATTATTTCTCCACCACTTTCATACTTTTCTTGACCCATTTCTTACTTTCACTTTAATCTCTTAGCCTTTGTTATAGGGGCCACTTGAATGAGTGGTCTTATGTTCCAGCTTCTTTTCCTCCTTATGCTTACGATGGTTTGATCAACTCAAAACTATTTGCTACCTCTTATAACACTTGTTCCTCTAGAATGAAATTCCTTTTTGTCCTTTTTATTCTCATTAAAAATGGAAAGGTACTAAATATGCTTTCATATATTTTTTGGGCTCCAAGTTGAAACTTAATGAAAGAGGAACTATTGAGCTTACATGTCATGTCTTTCATGTCTAATAAACTATGAAGGAGACTAAAAGGAGAAAAGGGAAGAGGAACCATTTTACTATTATTAATTAAATGGAAACATCATTTGTATCACCCTTGAACATGGCACATATTGATTCATTATCTCACAACTGCGTTTTAACTTTCCTTCGAGCCATAACATACATATGATTCTCTCTAGACACTCCTATGTCTGGTTACTCTTACAATCAATATGGAGTGTGCTAAAATTCCTCTTGTGTTGTTGCATAATATTATAATGCGCTCCTTAGTGAATGTTTCGAAGTCACCTTTTTATTGTGTTGTTATGTGCTCATGGGAAGCCTTAACCTCTGTTGGAAATCTATAATTCTTTTTGAACATTTTTTGTTGACAACCCCTATGTCAAATTGTCAATTTACTTCATATCTTCATGACTTCATCCATTCTCACAACCTCTCAGTTTTTTCTATGTCGATTGATGGGGGATACATTAAGGCCCTCCTTAAATGGTTATTCTCCTCTCTACTTCAATTCATTATCCAAGAGCTTTATATAGGAACTAGTAGTACCTTATAGCTTGAAGTCCTTCGTGGGAGGCTTCCTCTCTATTGACAATGGGTTTACCTCATTTCCTCCTAATCAATAGAGTTTGCAAGTGTTTGAATTCAACTCATTTATTCATAGCTGGTAGATATTATAGGTACCTTGGGGTCCATTATCATCATTGGTAGGTCCCTTTGTGTCTGTTAATGGTACATGTCATTCCCCACTAATCAGATGATTTATACCATGCTTGAATTAGCACATCTATTCGTATCTTGTAGATTTATACCATTAGGGCTATGTAGAAGACCCTAGGTTAGGGATATCTCACTCTTATATGGAAACCCTCTTGGGTTTCATAGGATTTTTGTTATAATTCATGTACTTTGATGACTATTATGGGGCACCTCTGTTTCATTTGTCCATAGTCCTATTGATTTAGACTATGACATGGATCCACACTCTATTTTCTAGTGACTACAATTGTTTTGGTTTTTCAAATGGATCCACCATGTATTGCTCATGGCCATGTTCTAAAAATTCATGACATGGACATGTAGTGTATATTTGGCGGCTATGTTCAATTTCTCTTTATGACTAACCATTGATATGATCACCTCCAGGATAATATCACTAGGGTTGATACTTCAACATTTTAGTTCCGCTAATTTGTCTTTTCATTCCTAGCTCCTTCCTGCCATTTTGAGCTCTAGGTTTTGTTGTAATTTATTTTGACCATAAGTTATTCTTTTGTATTCATGCATTAGGGGACATATTTTATCATCCTATCCTCCAATATTTGAGTTAGTTGCAGTCATTCTTATGCTATAGACCCTTTTGCATAGCATGTTCCCTTTTTTATTTTTGCACAGATGATTTTTCTCCACATGCAATCTAATACCTCCCCTAATTGAAAATTCTTAATGTATAGTGTTATTTACAAGTGTTATATTATCCATTTATAAGCCATTTTCATTAATATTTTTCTATAATTTCACATTAATTAAGATATTAGATTGATGGATTACCTTTATTACTTGGCTAAGCATGAATTATTGTGTATTTTTCCTAGCTTCTATTCCCCCTAAGCATCTAGTTTCATTCTCTGAGGGAAGCCTAAATTCGTATATATACTTGTCTCATCAATGGGTCAAGCTAGATTTTTATTGAAAATATGAAAATTGTTGCCATTATTATAGTGAGAGTGGGAGGCTAAGGAGATCATTTTCGTAAGTTGAAGGAGAGGTGATTCTTGTGTCTTCGAGGTATATTGCTTATGTACTTCATTTTGATATAAAATAAAGTATTTCCCTTCAATATTTCCATTGTGTAATTCCATGATATACTCCATGTTTAATATTGTTGTACATTAATCTTGTGATTGAAGGGAAGTAAGAGGTTGTTTTCTTTCTTAGTGTGTATTTTCCAAGAAAGGAATATGAACTAAGATATATGTTTGATATTCTTCTAGGTTGGCCACAATAATAGAGAAAGGGATTCAGTGATAAGTCCAATAACTCCCATCACTCTTCTAGGTCAATTCTTGTCAACATAACTAAGGAATTGTTTGAATCACTTCTTAGCATAGATTTTTCTATCTGTTAAACCCTAGGAAAGGATCATGGAGCAAAAAATCCTTGTAGATGTGAGCATTAACTACAAAAATACTCATTCCAAGATATCTTATGAATCTGGTAATCTAAAATAATGGATTGGAATTATCTATTTAATACTAAAACCTAAGTCTATCCAGTCCCACATTCCATCCTAGGTGGCTCCCTTTGCTAAACAAATACCTATTAAAAATCTAAAACCCTGAAAAGAGAAAATTTTTCAAATGGTAGGAATCTCTAGTACTACATGAAAAGTGGTCATATGCGCATATAATAATGTATGTAAAAGGATTTAATTATGGTGAGAGTGGATTTTATAATGAAGGCTCAATGGACTATTGAGTGAAATTTATGAAAATAAATTTCTTTTAGCAACACAAAGTTTCATATACCAACTTCACATAGATTTCCAACTATTCTTTCATAACAATGAAAACATATATTTTTAGCATATTTCTCAAACAAATATTCATATTTTTATACAATATCACTAATGGCATGAGATAATGGTGATAAAAAAACAAAAATTAGGATTTACATAACATTCCATTAATTCTTTTTATGATTGTTTGTGTTTCTTTTCATTTTGAATTCTACTTTCCACAAATTGTTTAGATTAATAACACTTGCTTTAAATATCCAATATTTTCATTATCTTCAGGTTTAGTTACATTAAGTTGGTAAATTATATATTTTTAAGCATTGGTTGGATTTCCTTGCAATTGGGTTAGATAAATTTCTAGTAGAAATCATGATTTTTTAATGTGATTTCCCTTTACTTCAACCATCAAAGTGAGACCTATAGTGTCATTTTACCCTTAACTAGATAGGATCATTGATGTATATAGTTACATATTAAGTAATATATACTGTGGTTTGCACATATAGTTCACAAAACCTATTAATTTTATATGTATCCCGAGATTATGATTAAACTTGACCACTATAAGAGGGTGTAATTATTGCTATAATTGTGAAGCCCAACAAAGTGTTCCAAGACAATTCTATGACACCATTATTGGCCATATTATTTCATGTAAGTGATATAGAAATATCTTGTAATATTTATTGAATAGTGATGGTAGAAGGAAGAGAAATCAATTGCATAAGGATATGTGGGTGGATATTCCTAGATTGTATTTCATATTTTCCTAGAATTTTGGGATTAAAGGTTATTGTAATGGGGTTTTCCTTGAGGATATGATTTTGGTTCTAATCATATGAAAGAGAAATATTGACCATTTCAATTAGAAATGGGTCATGGAATAATCTATGTGGTGCAGATGGAAAGATGATGGTTCATTTTTGTGAATTCCTAGCTTATTAGTTCCCGGAGGAGCTTATGAAGTATCATTGTAATATTCCAATTGATAGTAGTAAATTATACGTTTGACCAAGTAGAGGATATAAGTAATATTTTATGTGAATTCAATCTATCCTCCTCTTTTCCTTAACCTATTCCTAGATATATAAATTTTCGCCAAAAGAGGTATTAAGGTCTAAATCCAAAAAAGGGGTAAGAGATTAGGTTTGATTCCAAATTAAAATGGCTTTCTCATTGAGAATAAAATTAACCTAACAACAGTTACTGTTAAAGGGCATTCGCTAATGTATTCATTGGTCAATTTTCAATTCCCCACATATGCCAATTTAGGGGCTATATTTTAGGTGATAATCATTTTTCCCATGGTATAAAATATTTCACATGTTGGTAGATTTTGTACTTATATGATTTGTTTTAGTAGATAGAGAGTTCATAAATTCCATAATAATATACGAAATTTTCCGACATTTTAAATCCCAAAAAATATCCATCTCGAGGAAATGGTTAAAAAATGAAGAGGCAAAAATAAAAGAATAAATAAAATAAAACAAAAAACCTAAAAAAGTCAACTAAGAAAACCCTAAATTAATTTTAAATTTTTTTAAAAATTAATATTAAAATAATAATATTAATAAATATTATTTAATATTAATAAAATATATATATGAAATATTATGTGAAATACTAATGCAATATAGTAAATAATAAAATATTATAATATTTAATTTATTATTGTACCTAATGTATATTAATTAAGACATATTATATTATGTAATTATTATAGTTAACTTATCTTAATTAATTGGAGATTAAATTATATTACTTAATATTAAAAGGGAATATTGTTCCACTTTTAAGTGAACAATAGAAAATGGAATGGCTGAATGAATTAATCCAAAGCAAGAAAAGAATTAGATATTGTTAAAGATTATGATACATATCTCAAAAGTGACCAGTGGTGGTTGACAAGTGGATCATATGGTTTCCTTTTCAGATCATTAACTCAAGAATTTTGAATCACTTGGTAGCTTGGATGGAAATAATGTTTGAGGATTTTCATACAAAATAGAATGAAAATAGAAATTGGGTTGTAGCACTTTTATAAACGATATTTGATCCTTTTCAGCATTGTCACCATTTTTTTTTGTAATGTAATGTCACATTGATTCATATCATTTGCTTGTGAATTTTGTTTCTCCGCGATGAAATTGTATGCGTTAATTAAAAATATAGTTTCATAGTTTGTCATCCTCTAAGGATTTCTATTTGATATGACAAGGAAAAACTATCAAATTACTATAATATAATTTAAGTTGGAATGTATAACACTTTTGGAAGCATTCATCTAATGTTAGAAAGTGAGAACATCACAATTTTTTATATATTGGAGCTTTGTGATCATAGAGTATAAATTTCTTAGTTCAAAATTTTGTTTCATGAGAATTAACTATGAGATGTTCTATATGAAATAGATGTAAATGATCAGAACCTGCAACATGTTGTGAGGAAAATTGTTTACTTTGCGATCTATTGCCATTTGGAACATTTTCAAAGCTGGAATACATTGTGTTAAATAAAAGCTGTAGAAGCTGTAATGTGCCACTAAATATGAAAATATTTTATAAGTTGTGAAACAAAAATATGTAACAAAAACTTGTTTTCCTACCATGTAATTTGTCACATCAAAATACATTTTTAGAACTCTCGTATGGAAGGAAGTTTTTTAAAATGATATATCATGAGTTCAAAAGATTTTATATGTATGAAAAGATGTATTTTTTGAAAATAAACCATATTCTTGATAGAATATTTGGAGAGTGTCTAGAACTTAACTCAAAATTGAAATTTTATAAATCATTGTGATCAATTTGAAAAACTAGTGTTTCGAGATTCAAAATCTGAAAAAAGGACCCTAACCCTTTTTTTTCCTTTATCATGTGAGAAGGTAAAAAATATATCGGAATGTTGTTACCTTAATGCTCATCAATACAAATGCATGCATTTCAAAAACAATCTTTGGCTCCAGTTAATTGTAATATGCTATTTTTTCAATATCTCCTATAATTGCATTTTTTTCTATGTCAAGAAAGAGTTTAATGTAGAACTTATGGTCCATATAAACCATTTTCAATTTCAATACAAACTTTTGGTTTTATGAAGGCCTAATTTTATTTTTCCAAAACATATTCATTAGTCCCTTAACTACCCTAATTATGTTAATGTAATAATAACCTACTAATGAATGTCCACATTACGGGAATTTCGAGGTTGAAAATGGGCTTCAAAACAAAACATGTTCCAACAAAATTAGCTTTAAAAAAATAAATAGGATTCATAATGGTGGTGTCATCCACAAGGGAAAGTATTTTAAAGAGAGAAGAAGAAAACTAATTTTTTTAATTGTCTTTTTGGCTTATTTCCATGTAGGTTCACTCAAATTTCAATAGTAAACACCCACTGGATGCATAATTAAGTCCCACATCCAATGATTTTCTAGTCTTCTTACTTTTTAGTAGATTCTCGTTGAAAAAAATGAAAATATGTACAAAAAATGTGTCGTCGAAAAAAATGAAATACATACAAAAATAGTGTTCAAACACATTTTTAATACATATTTTCATTTTTTCTAATCTCGGTCTATTGAGAGATATGAAAACTAGGTATGCATTGGATGTAGAATTTAATTATGCATCAAGTGGGTGTCTAATCTTGACATTTAAGTGAACGTACAAGGGGATAGATCAAAACTAAATTAAAAAAAAATAGTTTTATTTCTTTTTCTTTAAAAATTATTAATTCTCGTTATATTATAATATAATATTTTCCTTATAAGACCCATTTTAGACCTCAAAATTTCTCTAATGAAAACCTATTTGTCTTGCTATTTAAAGGTTATATCTTCTAAAAGAATACTTTCAAATGGTTTCCAAAATAAATTTAATGCGATAAGACATTACTTTTTCAATGTTTTCTAATATATCTAGAAAATAGATTGTGACAATACACATTAGGTTGAATTATAATGTGCCAAGAAATTTTCTTATAAAATTGTATAAAAATTATCCACAAGGCTTCTAATAATAGATGACAACTTGTTTTTGAAATTTCAATTTTTCTAGTGCTTATTTTTTTTAATAATTAGCATTATATATTTTAATAAGGATAGAAGTGATAGCACTTAGCTACGTTAAAATTTTATTCAAACTATCTTTTAATAATTACATGTATTAGGATTTAGATTTAGAAATAAATAGAATCAAACATGCAACAAGCAAGAGGCACCAAGATTTTATGTTCAAGAAAGCCCCTAAGAGTAATTTTATAGAGTCATTCCAATCATATATTTATTGTCGTTGTACAATTAGGTCCTTTTATATAATAACAGAAAACCATATGAGCCGAGTCATACTTAAATATTTGATTGTGCCATTTCCATAACTATCTTTAGTAAAATATCCATGAATCAATAAACTCAGCCCATGGTACCATTTTCCCTAACTTCTCTCCTTACCCTCATCATTGATGGAAAATATTCATGATTTAGATGTATAATTTATCCCTTTATGTACCCCCTTAATGAATACTTATGATTGTAATATTTATTAGCACCCTTTATCCCTATAGCCAATTTTATAAACTACTTCAATAGTCATCTCCTTTTTCTATCATATTTGATTTTAGTCTTCTTCAATATTCATATTATATATATAATAAGGATCATGTTTATTGAATTAACTATGAAAATGAATCCCTCCAAAATACATGAGTTTTCAACTGTGATAACCATCAATTCTCGGGGAATATATTTCTTGAACTTGGTTCATTAACAATTCTTGAGAAAAACAATTTTTTTTGCTCCACCTACATCATCACTAATAATTATCGTGAGTCTTCCCTACATTAATTGTAACTACATTTTGGGTTTTTGATGTATTCCCAAGCACTATAATTCAGAACTGGTTTTAGTTTAACATGAACCATACATTTCATAGAGTGGTATACCACTAACCACAACCTTTATTTTCCATGACAAGTAGCCTTTAGTTTTCAATGAACCGCCATCAATCAAATTTTCAAGCTATAATTTCCTTATCATGACCAATATCCTTCATCATTTTTCGCAAATACATTTTCATTAGATAATATAGATCTTATACAAACATAGAAGCATGACAATCTTCTTTCCAATCACAAAATAACATTATCAAAGAGGGTCATAAAACTTCACAAGGATTCCATTTTAGTTATTTTTGAATCTCAATTATGAAAGACGTGATATTACTTTTACTGCTGGCCTACCTTGGTTTTATTGCTACATGTTCAATCGATTTGAACTAATTAATTCTCTTTAAATTATGATTAGTAATTTAGGCTCATTCTTGTATGGTAATTTTCCACTTTCTTTCGCCATCATATTCCATCCTTTATGATATTTTTCCACTTCTTCTCTCACCGTATTCTTCTTTCATCCTACATAGATTACATCATCATTATAAAATTATGCAGTGTTTTGTCTTCTACTTCTTTTGTCTTGTTCTTTCATTTTGTTTTTGTTTTTTGTTATATTATTTCATTCACATTTAAGATCTTCATGTACATCAAAATCCCTACATAGAATAAGGTTTCCTAATAGATTTTATTAAGATTTAATCATGAATTTATAACCTCAGTTTGGAAAATGTACTTTTTGCACCAATGTCATGATTTGACATAGATATACATTATGTGTGGGGTAAATTTTCCTTTTCATGAAATCCGTCCATCATCATTTTTCCTAGATACACATAATTTTAAATACAATTCTGTTGATTCTAATTTAGCACTTAAACAAAGATAAAGTCACGGACATCATTTTTTCCATGATCAAAACAATATTATCATGGAGGATCATCAAAATTCAAATCCATTCCTTTTTTATTTACTTTTAATTTCAATTATGGAATGCATGGCCTTATTTTGCTACTTACCTACCTTATGTTTCCTCTTACTCCTCTGTCCTTTATCGTTATGACGTGGCACCACATGTTTTTTTGACCACCACAATAATACCAATAGGTTTAGGACCGTGTTACTATATTGAAACTTTAATTACAAAGAATATCATGAACCATTTTATATCAATTTGTTGGTACTCCTATCACATACATTAACAATGTCATGTTGACTCACTCATAACCTCATAAGAAATTTCTTGCTATAACTTTTCGGAAACTCCTTCAATCGTAATTTTTTATAGTGGTGTCCAATGAATTATAAAGAAACATATTGATATACATGTTGTAGCATGTGGATATTGTGCACACTATTTAATAGTCTCCATAAATAATTGTAGTTGCAACCTAATCACTACGTAGATTCCATTATTTATTTTTCCAAATTTTAGCAGTAAAAATTCACACTCATTTAAAGATATACACTATTTTATCATTAAATCAATAATTTCCTTTGATAGATAGCAACAAGCTTAGGGAAGTGTCAGGAGTCTTGAATATCATTCGATGTCGTCTCTAGAAATAAAACATTCCTATATCATATCCCAAAAAATGATATAATTATTTTGGATGGTGGATAATGCAATCTCAAATAATAGTACAATGTGTGAGAAGAAAGGAATTTGAATCTAGAGGATATACACATGTGTGATGTTTTAACTTGTGTGACAACTTCACTAGTACCAGATTTTGTGATTGAGACCCAATAATAAATATATGCCTTCATGCATTAAGCAAGGGATACTTAGAGTTTATTTTTAAGATAGAAAATATTATTTAATCATTATATTTATATCATTGTTTTTAATGTAAAATTAGGTCCTTTTAGATAAAAATAAATAGTTTATTATAATAACTGTCATAATTAGATATTCAACGTAGCCATATCTCTAATAATATCTTTATTAATCACTCAACTCAATTAATTAAATCCGCATACCTAACTTCTCTTTATGTCCTCATATTTGATTTGTATATATACTTTAATGTATACCTTTTAAAATTACAAATAAATAATTTAATTTAGACATTATTCAAGATTTACAAATAGGAATTAAGAATTAATGATAACAAATAGATTAATTATTTTACCTTCCATAGATGTTAGACTGTTGTCATCCAAGTTAATACATCAAGGAGTTCTTTGATGCATGTTTTTCAATCTAGATGAAAAATATAGACCCATTTTCTAGCACCCTTCACCTCTCTATTATGGTATAAATATAGGATCTCTTATCCTTTTAATAATTTTCAATTATAAGTTGGGATGATATAGGGCATTCACATATCTATTGTGTTAAAAGTTTAACTATTCAACAAAATACTACATGACAAGATTTTCTTCACTAAAATTTTGTGCTCAAATTGTATATTGAATATCATCATCGATATAATTATCCCATGCTAAATCCATTCTCATTTCTTATCAAAGGAAACTTATCTTTGTGAAATTTTTTTGGAGATCCACTAGGTATTAGAACTAGATTAGCCTTTCATAAAACCTTATGTTTTATTTGTAGTGATAGAGCATAAAAAATGGTGTTATTTTTTGTGCTAGAGTATGGATTTTTCCTCTACTAAAAGCTTATGCTTTCTCACACCTAGCCTTATATTTTCTCTTCCTTCATAGAACTTTTCATTAGCATTTAGTCTCCACAAAGAATTTCTTAATCAATATTGATTGTTCTCGCATCTTCACTTGTAGAAACAACAGACAAACCATATGTTCCTTCTAATCACATAAAAAACTTAAAAAAAATGTTTGTAACAACAGTTTTTCATGAAAGACATGTATTAAAAAAATTCATTTTTTTGAATTGTTTAATGTTGTTCTTATGCCATTTTTATTTTTGTCTAGTGGGGACAACCATGTATTATAATGTGTAATGTGCACATGTTGTATATGTGTTTGCTTTCATAATAAAATGGATAATACCCTATATATTACTAAAAATTTCACCTTAATATCATCAAGCTTAATTCATAACGTTATCATCCTTAATATGCTCAAACACCTAAACAATATCATTGAATAGAGTTTCTATGGGTAATTAGCATCCACTTATTAAAAATATGGATGCTCAAACACCTAAACAATATCATTAACTAGAGTTTCTATGGGTAATTAGCATCCACTTATTAAAAATATCGATGTCTTTCAAAGGAATTTTAGACTAAAACTTGGTTCATGTGTCCTTAACAAAGGAACGTGCCATGGTTAAGAGAGTAAAATAATGGTTTAAGATGCAAAATGAATTATTCTAAAGATAATTACTGTGAACAAGGCCTTGAACCATGACCTTTGTGTCCATCATTATATTTTATATAAGAAAAATGGATCTCAAGTTTTGTACAATGGGTGGTGGATTAAAAAAAATCCCTTCGCCCCAAAAGGAAGCTTCTCAAACCATCACATAAATCCTCTATAGATATCTATCATTTATGGAGGGTCTTTTGGAACCATTATTAAGTTTATGAAGATTCCTTTGACACCAGTAATATGTTCGACCTTTGTGGGAGACCCTTGTCATCATTAGTATGTTTTCACACAAAATTGGGTCTTAATGGCTATATAATGGTTAGAGGATGAAACAAGTGGGTGAAGTCCAAAACAAAGCTTCTCAAGCTCAATGTCCATGAATAGGCTTGAAACCACCACATTAATTATCGTAAAACCACATTAATTGATCATGACCTCAAATCTGAGCTTGGGAAAAAGCTCAAAAATGAAAGTGCTCAAATTGGTTTGGAACCTAAGCGATGGGATAGGCCTCGGCGATACGATCCCGGCACCATGAACGGCACTCAAATCTGTTACCGTATGAAGAATTTATTTCACTTTTAGTGGAGTGGGTCCGACGGAGCACGGAGGGGCCAACCCTCCTCCCATGGAACCTCATCATATGACCAATGTGGGAGCTTAATGTTCAGAGTGCTTAAGGAGCCTAATCTCAAGTTTAATATTTAATTAAGCTTCAGTTAATTGGAGTTTAATATTGCGGAGATTTTGGAGGCGCTCACAAATTTAGGTGGACTTCCACTTTTAGTGGAGTTAACTAGCAGTTGCCCCACATTTAGTGGAGGAAATTGGGGCAAAGTTGTTTTGGTCATAAATTTTTCATTACTCAACCCTTTGAAACAATTTTTTTTTTTTTATTTCATATGTTCTCAGCATTTTGGACTCAATGGCATAGGTTTCGAAGCCATGGGAGCTCATTTTCATCCTGTTTAGCTTTGGAGAAGCTTTTTGAGCCACTAGGGCCATTTTGGGTTTTTAGTTTGGTTGAGCTATGGTTAACCTTTTTTTGGTGAAACAAAAGTCATTTTCGACTATTTCCTGCATTCCAGAGCCATTGGAACAGGTCTTAACTCTGTTGGAAGACTTTCAGAGGCCAAAAACCTTTAGGAGAGTTTTCAGGGCCACCATGGCCATTTTGGGGTTTGAGCTGTTTTGAGTTGTGGTTATCAGTTTGAGGTGAACCAAAGCTCTATTTCAGATAATTTCGACCTTATGAAGCCATTGGAAGTAGTTTCAAAGGAATTTGAGGACTTCTACAGCCCGAAAAGTTACAGAGAAGTTCAAAGCACCAGTAGGACATTGATGAAGAAATCACTGTTTATGGTAATCTTTCACTGTTTAGTGAAATTGAGAAGGAATTATTAGCTTTTTCCTGCCTTCTGAATCAGTTTATATATTCATATTTCTCTATTGAGACACTTATAATATTTTATTTCATTTGAGAGGTTTTAATACAAGAGGACAAGCTCATTTTGGGAGGCTTGATCCAGGAGATGTAGCCCAAGAGTTGGGGTGAACTCCTATATTATATTGTTGTTGTGTTTTGATATTATATTGCTGAATATTCTTGCTGATACCCATGTTAAGTTTCAGCAAAAACAATTACACTTAAGATACATAAACAGTGAAAAGACATACACCATTTGCAAGCTAAATTTCCACATAACATCAAGTTTAAAGCAAGATCATTTTAATTAAATCTGAGTGTTTACTTCCATTATTTCTTTAGGCAGAGTCTGTAAGAGGGCCAAGTAGCCTCTGGATTCATCCTTTCTTTGAAAGGTGAAATATCCGGTAAATGCCCCTACAGTCTATCTCTATATTAGAAATATGAAGTTCTCACATTTTCAGAGTTAAACTTAGATTATTTTTGCACTCATTTACATAATTGAAAATGGATACCTTGCACCCTTTTCAAGTACGTTCCATTCTCATATCGGATGGTATCAGAGCCCGGGTTGAGCATTTGTTATTGTGCAAAAGATTTTAAAATAGTGTAAGAGATTTACTGTTTTATTGGTTGCAAAATGGCTACTTGAATGAGAAGGGGTCTTTTCTGACATTTGGTTAAAAGCTTGTCGTTTGATTGAAAGCTTTGAGGAATTTTCTTTGGAAGTTCCTTTTGGTTGTTTGAACATTTACATAATGTCAAATTATTCTACAAGTGAATTTTCCTCCTTTGCGAGATTCTTCAATGATGACATGAAGAATGAGTTCTTTAAGGTGAAGGACATGGTGCAGATTCTCCTTGAGGATCAAAGGGAAAGTGTTCAACTTCGTGCACAATTTCTAGCTATGCAGGAAGAGAAATAAACCATTCTTCAAAGACTGCATGATATGGACTTGCAGCTTCTTCAAGCTCAAGAAGCTTTGTCCAAGAAAATACCTCATCTTCAGGATGTAAATCATGAGGTAAATCATTTTGATTTGTCTTCAGTTTCCTCTATTGAAAAGTGTGTTGGTTTGTTTGAAAGGCATATAAAAGGTATTGGGTCCAAATTGATGTTGAAAATGGGCTATCAAGAAGGCAAAGGTTTTGGCAAACATGCACAAGGCATTGTCGAGCCTATTTGTGTTGTGGAGCATCCCAAGAATATTGGTCTTGGCTATGAGCGGCTTAATGGCGAAGCTTTGAGCACATGCATTCAAGAATGTAATGCAAATTTGAAGAGAAAATTTCTCCCAAGTTCTCAATTACATCAATGTCAAGATGGCAATATTCCTTACCATTTTTTTAAGCCTTTGTTGCAGCAAGAATATGGTAGACATGCAGCTGATGGCAAGCATGCAAAGCAACATAAGAGGATTTCTTGTACATATTGTGGTCAATTTAACCATCATGTTTCGAGAAGATGGATGAGGAAGAAGGCACATAAGAAGCAGATGAAGCAAAGACTACCTTCAAAGAAGGTGCATATGATTTGCACTTTTTGCCAAAAGAAGGGACATGTTGTCTCTCATTGTTGGACTTTGCATCCAACTCGTCGTCCCATGCACATGCAGGAAGAGGAAAAAAATATTAGGGAAGGTGAAATCATGGATTCCATTATTGACGTGGAAAGGAAAGTTTCACATGAGGAAAATTTGTAGCAGCAAAAGTCGCCATGGAAGTGGCTTAGTGAGAAGTGGATGGATTTCTTGACACAGTAAGACGTACTCCTTTTGTAAATATGAAAATTTCAGATGTATGCATGTATTTTTTTGTAATATATTTTTTGTTTGAGCCACTTTAGATAATTGATCAAGGTTGCATTGTATAGTTTCACTCTGTAAATTTCTCGCCAGAAATTTCTGTGTGAGTTCAAGAAAGACAGTTGTGGACAATTGTGGACAAGCGCATTCAAGAAGGGAAATGTCGATTTCTTTTCATTTGTGGTTCAATTTCATTTTCTTTTCAAGGAAATTTTTTTTGAAGGGCTGAATAGAAGAGGATTTTTATTCTCTCATTTGTTGTACTACAGTTTAGTTCTTCATTTCAGTAAGCTTTTTGGGACCAAAAGCCTCTCATTTTGGAGGTGTGATCAGGAGCTCAAATCTGAGCCTGGGAAAAAGCTAAAAAATGAAAGTGCTCAAACTGATTTGGAACCTAAGCGATGGGATAGGCCTCAGTGATACGATCCCAGAACCATGAACGGCACTCAAACTCGTTACCGTATGAAGAATATATTGTACTTTTAGTGGAGTGGGTCCGGCGGAGCACGGAGGGGCCAACCCTCCTCCCATGGAACCTCATCATATGACCAGTGAGGGAGCTTAATGTTAAGAGCGCTTAAGGAGCCTAATCTCAAGTTTAATATTTAATTAAGCTTCATTTAAGTGGAGTTTAATATGGCAGAGATTCTGGAGGCACTCCCAAATTTAGACAGACTTCCACTTTTAGTGGAGTTAACTGGCAGTTGCCCCACATTTAGTGAAGGAAATTGGGGCAAAGTTGTTTTGGTCATAACTTTTTCATTACTCAACCTTTTGAAACAATTTGTTTTTTGATTTTGTATGTTCTCAGCATTTTGGACTCAATGGCGCAGGTTTCAGAGCCATTGGAGCTTATTTTCATCCTTCTTAGCTTCAGAGAAGCTTTTTGAGCCACTAGGACCATTTTGGGTTTTGAGTTTGGTTGAGCTGTGCTTAACCTTTTTTTGGTGAACCAAAAGTAATTTTAGACTATTTCCTACATTCCAGAGCCATTGGAACATTTCTTATCTCTGTTTGAAGACTTTCAGAGGTCGAAAACCTTTAGGAGAGTTTTCAGGGCCACGATGGCCATTTTGGGGTTTGAGATGTTTTCAGTTGTGGTTATCAGTTTGAGGTGAAAAAAAGCTCTATTTCAGATAATTTCGACCTTATGAAGCCATTGGAAGTGGTTTCAAAGGAATTTTAGGACTTCTACAGCCAGAAAAGTTACAGAGAAGTACAAAGCACCAGCAGGACATTGATGAAGAAATCACTGTTTATGGTAATCTTTCACTGTTTAGTGATTTTGAAAAGGAATTATTAGCTTTTTCCTACCTTCTGAATCAGTTTATATATTCATATTTTTCTATTGAGACACTTATAATCTTGTATTGCATTTGAGAGCTTTTAATACAAGAGGAAAATCTCATTTTGGGAGGTTTTATCCGAGAGATGTAGCCCAAGAGTTGGGGTGAAATCCTATATTATATTGATGTTGTGTTTTGATATTATATTGCTGAATATTTTTGTTGATACCCATGTTAATTTTCAGCAAAAAAAATTACACTTAAGATACATAAACAGTGAAAAGACATACACCATTTGCAAGCTAAATTTCCGCATAACATCAAGTTTAAAGCAAGATCATTTTAATTAAATATGAGTGTTTACTTCTATTATTTATTTAGGTAGAGTTTGTAAGAGGGCTAGGTATCCTCTGGATTCATCCTTTCTTTGAAAGGTGAAATATTCGGTAAATGCCCCTACAGTCTATCTCTGTATTAGAAATATGAAGTTCTCACATTTTCAGATTTAAACTTAGCGTATTTTTGCACTCATTTACATAATTTAAAATGGATATCTTGCACCCTTTTCAAGTACGTTCCATTCTCAGATCATTAATTATCTTAAAAGGACTCTTCGCCACAAATTTGGATATGGTTACTTAAATTTGTTACTTGCAAGACATATGGACATTAGGTTTTTACCATGGCTTGGGGAGAAAAAGAATGGAATTACGTCCTATCTGAAAATTGCCTATATTTAATAGACCGGAGCAAGGTATTTGAATTAGAATATGAAAATTATTAGCATATTTTTAATAATAAAAATGAGTAAAAAAAAATTAACCATAAACCAACCAAGAAAAGAACATCCTCATACACTAAATGAAACTTTCTTATATGCCATGCCCATAAACAAAGCATCCAAAAAAGAATATGGATGAGTGAATAAAATCAGTACCCTATTCATGAATGAGGATTGCTCATACTCAATTACCACAAATAACACCTCTAAGAATATAGATACAATGAATATGTTTTGTACGTAAAGATGGGCCTTAAAACCCCTCCCATAATTAGGGGATAAAAACTGCGACCAGCTAACCTTCTTGAAGTTGATGTCCATTAAGAAGGTCTCCAGCAACCAAAAATATATCTCTAGGGGATCGTTGGCCTCTAAGGTGTATGTGGCACTATTAATATGTTTTTGATAATGAGAATTACTAAACGATTATTAGTCCTCATTTTTCAAATCTTTGCTTTCATTGTCAGGTTTATTCATGTTTCTCCGAGACATCATCTATGTTGAGAGTAAATTTTTGGGTCACTCGGCACACAACAACCCCATTTTGGAGTTACATACCAAAAGAAACAGAGAAAAGCTCTAAATATTTGCAGTGACCCACTAAAAGAAAGACAAAAAACACCTATTATTTCATGTTCAATCGGAGAAAATGTTAAACACTAAATAAAATCCACATTAATATTTCATATGTCATGTGGAAGGAATTCGAAAAAATATATTCATCGCTTATAAGAGCTTCGACTAATGCTCCTCGGTGTAGCAAGAATCGTGACTCGCCAGCCTCCTCTCATATCATCACATCCCATTAGAGGCAGCTAGCACTGTTTTCCATTAATCGAAAGAAGGCAAGGCAAGTCAGCTTCTGGCATGTCCACCAACCCACCACAGCCAAACACTCTGCCAATTTTGGAGACCGTTTCGAGTGGTACGAAGGTTCCCCTGACCGAGAACGGTAAAGGCTCCAAAAATATAATGGATTCATAATTACAAAAAAACTTTATTCCAAGGTTGGAGACAATTTCGACTGGTAGGGAGCTGGCGCAGAAGGTGAACAAGGGAGGTCCAAAATGTAGAATGGATCCAAAATTACAAGAGTTAAAAGGTTTTGTGGAGCTTGATTTTGAGTTCAGAAAGGACCAGTTGACCCCTCAATTACTTATTCTTCTTCCTGGATTGAAGTGATTAGTCGATCATGAAAGTAGCACCCAGATTTTAGCGTTCGAAGAATCACCCTTGGAAAACTAGGAACTGCCAAACCTAAATGTGGTAGACATGGATATGAAAGAATATCTCAAGCTCAGGGCTCAGTATGTGGCTTCAGCTGTGAAATGAAATTTTGTTGTGCACATCATGCCCACATGCCCGCATTTATGTTTAAATGGCAACTTTTGTCATGCAGTAAAAGTGAAATATAGTTTTTGAAATATTATATGCTTATTTCTTGTGATTGACCTCAAACATAACAAAAGTGGATATGAAAGACCTTATTAAGCTCTGGGCTTGATGTTTGGCTTCAACTATAAAATGAAATGCTATTGTGCACATCATGTCGATGTTTCTATCTAAATAGCATCCTTTGTGGTGCAGTATAAGTGATGCTATGTATTTTTGGATAGCAGGGTAGGATTTTCCATAGATTTTCAATCGTGCATCTTAATTGTTGGGGTTTTGTTTCTAAATACACTATGGTTTTTTCTTTCTCGGTTCCTATCTTAACCACTTCATGGTTGGGCTGACAGGGTGGGGTCAGAGATTCCCAATTTACAAACACGCTTTGATCAATAATGGTCTCAATGATAATTGTAGTAATTCTTCACCCAGTGGTTTGATTGGCGTCTCCAATATTCCACAAAGTAGTGCAATAGGACCTGTAATAAGGGAAAAGCCTAGTAGACGAAGATTAGTCGTAGTAATATCATGCAGCAAAATAAGGCCAAGGCATACCTCAAGCAACCGCTAAATCTAAATATGTGATTTGGTCGAAGCACATTGCAAACTATGCTCAACTCATGAAAGATCATACAGTCATTGTTAAATTTCTCAATATATGGCACGCTTAATGAGCTCACATAAATGGGATCAACGCTCATTGCAAAACCAAAAAATTTTATTGGCACCAAGCTTGGCTCCAAATTCTTTTGACGAACATCTTTGAGCTCGAGAGCGATAGGGAAAGAATCTTTGAAAATGAATCCCACTTTTACTGATTCATAGGACTCCAAAAATTCTATCGTGACAAAGGATACTTCACGTACACCCCTACTCAAATTTGATTGTATTTTCTTCCACAAAAAAAATGGGTTTAAAAATACTTAAAGGTATTGGGGTATATGCAGAAGCATGCCAAATCCTAGATAGTTTCATATTTGTACATGAATTTTTTCATTCCCTCAAATTTAATAAAAATAGAGATATGCTTATTGAGCTTGACATCTCAAGAGATTTTGATAAACACAACTAGAAATACATCCAATATGTCCTTCACAATCATGGATTTGACTTCTCTTGGATTAACTAGATCTATAATATCATCTCTCTTACTTATTTTTCCATCTTGGTTGATGTCTCCCCTTCTCTTCCCTCTAGGCCTTCTAGAATCATTAGTTAGACATACTATATATATCATTTCATTTAAAAAAAAAATTGGGTGAAAGGCTTGGAAGAAGCCTTGAGTAGCTTTAGTATTAAGTTTTCTAATAACCCCCTCACCACCTTAGAAAATAAATTTGTTGATCATACTTTGTTGATGGGATACCCTTGCATTAAATAAGCTTATGCTTTTGATAAATATTTGATGGAAACCCACCTCCATTAACTATGAAAATTATTATAATTTTATCTTCCACACCCTTATGCTAGTTCAACTTGACATTTGTTATGTCTTAGAATTCACCCAAAACTCCCTTCCAACCAAATATTTTGCAACCCCCCATTAATTATGCTTTCAATAACTTCTTACAAGAGGACCTAGCCTCTTCAATTGATTTTGTAATCTTAAACCTTCCACATTTTGAATATTTCTAGATGGACTATATTTCATAAGTTTTTCATTAAATCGATCCACCTTTGCCTTTTTATTACCTTGGCATCCACTTTTAACTTTTCTTTACCTTAGCATCCCTTATGAGAATTTTATAAACAAATAAGTATATCCAAAAAAAGCTCATATGGAGAGTCTCAAAGGATGCAATGAAATGGACTATAGTTGCGTGGAGTATGTTATGTAACTCTATGCTAAGAGGATGTCTTGAGGTATTTGTCTTTGAGAGCAAGAAACACTTAATAGAATTTTGGGAGCCAAAAAATATTTTTGATATGGTTATGAGGAAAATATTAACTCTTGATCAGTTTTTGGAAATATAAATGCGATAATGATCTAAAATAAATATCAACACTCAAGAGCTAATCTAAATGGAAAGCCATTATCTATTTTTTCTTATCTGAATTACAGTTGAAAACACAAATATTTCATCCAAATTTAGAATTTCTAGGAATTCCTAAATGAAAAAACCTCCCACTGTTGGAATTTATAATCATTCTTGAACAACATAGAGGAAACAAAAATTCCTCTTCTAACACAGAGATAACAATGAAACAATGTGAACAGAGTTGGAGTAAAACTCTATTTCATTAAACAAAACACTGCACTGTTACAAGATAAAATTTCTTCCATGAGAACTACAGTTCTATATTACAATAAAACGCTGCTTCAGTTGGCTGCTACATGCACACAATGCTCTTTCTCTCTGCATTCACTTCCTTCTCTATTTTTGCACACTGTTTTAACACACACAGTCTCAGCTTACTGCACACACTCTCTATTACATATATTTATATATATTGTTAACATTATTGTTTACAATATATATCATACAACATTTAAACTAAGTTTAAAAAACTTAAATGAAACTTATATCGCGGCGTATAAAAAATTTAAGCCAAGGTTGTAAAACCTTATGAAAAATTACATTTCGGTGTATTAAAATTATAACGCAAATCATTTTCAAACATTATGCGATGGGCTTTATCTCATCAATAAGCCTGCCTGATGACTAGGCATCAAAACAATGTGAAAGAGCAGGATTGGCTGATGGTGGATGCGCTGGAAGAGGTGGGCTATATCTTATCACATGGTTTTGGAGGTGAGGTGACGTAGGCACTAAACTATGTGATACGTTTTTTATTGGTCGAAAGGGTGTTGACGTGGTATGGTGGGGACGGCTTATCGCGACAATTTGGAGATGGTGACGTAGGCCTCAAGACTATGCGACAAATGTTAATTGGCTGGTGGAAATGGCAACGTGGACCTGGAGGGGTCCACTAGGAGTTACGTGCACCATTTTAAATTCAAATCATATGGCAAGAGTTAACATGGTTTGTGCAGGGTTTAATGGCGGGTTGGTGAATGGCGTTATAACAAGGTTTGTGTGGTTTTAAACCACAGTTTTCAATTTAGGAAAGGGCTATGACCTTTGAACAAAAATTGGATTTGCAGGGTTTTTAAACACAAAATTCATTGCATGGTGGAGTGAAAAAACAAACAAGAAATCACTGTTGCTTCTGTCCTTTAAAAAATCACATCAAATTTGAACTTTGTTTTCCTTCTACTTAGATTTGTAGTTGGGGTTATCTCCAACAATCCCCCTTAAACACAACTGCTATTTTCTTTCATACCCAGACATTTTCTGAGATAGTTAAAACTTTTCTACACCAATGGTTTTGTTAAGATATCAGCAAACTCCTCTTTTGTTCTGCAATCTTGCAAAACAATTTCTCCATTGTTCATTAATTCTCTGATGTAGTGATATTTTGCATCAATGTGTTTTATTCTTTTATGAAACACTGAATTCTTGGATAAAGCTATTGCTCAGCTAATACCACAATAAATTGTTGTGCCTTTTAGCTGTTCATGACACAAACTTCTCAATATTATCCTCATCCACACTACTTGACATATTGCTACTGTAGCTACCACATACTCTTCCTCTACTATTGATAAAGCCACAATTGTCTGTTTCCTAAAAGCCCATGAGATGGCTCCTAATCCCATATGGAAAAATATCCAGAGGTGTTTTTTCTGTCATCTATACTTCCAGCCCAATCACTATCAATATATCCAATCAATTCAAAATTTTCTGAAGAGGTGTATAAAATACCATACCTCTTTGTTCCTTTCACATACCTTAAGATTTTATTAGCTTCTTGCTAATGTGCGACCTTTTTCATTTCCACAAATCTGAAAATTAAACTCACAGCATGCATAATATCTGGCCTAGTTTCTGTCAAATACATAAGGCTGTCAACTATGCTCTTAAACAAACTTGGATCAAAATCCTTTCTATTGTCTTATTTTCTCAGATTCAATCCCATCACTGTAGGAGTAATTGTTGCCTTGCAATCCTACATATTAAATCTTTCCACAACTTCTTTCACATATTTAGCTTGAGAAATGAAAATTTATTTTCATTTTTCTCTACTTCTATTCCTAAGAAGTATCTAAGAAATCCCATATCATTCATTTCAAATTCATCCTCCATGATTGTTTTAAAATTCTCAATGAGGTAAGTATCATTACCTGTGAACATCACATCATCAACATACAAAACAATAATGAGCATCTTACCATATTTTTCTTTGATGTATAATCTAGGTTCTCCTTCACATTTTTCAAACCCATTTTCTAGTAGATAAGCATCTATCCTACTGTACCATGCTCTTGGTGCTTGTTTCAGTCCATAAAAATATTTCTTCAATTTGCGTACTTTGTGCTCTTTCCCTTCTTTCTCATAGCCCAGAGGTTGTTCAACATAAACCTCTTGCATCAATACTCCATTTAAGAATTTTTATTTCACATCCATTTGGTAAATTTTTTGTTAGAGTCAGTCCTTACATCCCTCCATCAGAGATCATTTCTCTTATTGCATTTCATTTTTAGGTGTCTCATTCAGGTCATTCATCTGCATTTCGTTAGGGGCATGCCATTGTAAGACGGAAGGGCTTTGTCACTCATTCCCCCTCATGCCTTGTACCTGCTGGCTCAGGTCTATTCTCCAAAATCAAAGTCATTCATAGTCTTGTTTTGTTCTCTTGGTTAACTAAGAGTCATCTTAGTCATTAGGTCTAGGGTTTCTCAAATTTTGTGTTTCCGAGTGTCCAATAATGCCAGCAGGCCAGAGGGAGGTTCCAAATAAGTTTTCATTTCAAATTTTTCATCATCAATAATGCTTGAGAACGATTCTTCTTCAAAACTATGTTTTGAAGAAGAAATTGTCAAATTTATTGTTTGTAATAAATATGTAATTTTTAAAGTTTTCCGTCATGAAGAATTCAGAGGCAGCCTTGGTCCTCCTTTGCCGAAATACAATGCCAACCATCCTTGCAAAAAATTTCCAAGAGTTTCATCATTTCAGCCAAAAAGTAAAGTGGAAACAAGCAGAATAGAGTTTGTATTAAAAATGTGAAAAGTGCCAATTTCAAAACATTACAAAAGTGGGTCTTTATAAATCAAAAATCAAATCCATGACTTTACAAAGATATTTCTATGTTTATCAAGCCATTTGCATCCAAGAAGCATCAGATAAGTCGAGCTTAGTTGTGGAAGGGCGAAACTGTTATTTTAAAAATGAAGACTGTGTGTTTGGAGTTGCACGGCGCACAGGAAGGAGGGCGCGACACACATAGGCCGCGCGGCACATTGGGCCCATTTTCACTATGTTAAATTGCACTATCACGGCACATACATGAGGCATAGCGCACTGGGTTTGTGTGTGACACACAGAGCCTCCAAACAAATTTTCACCACTGCTTCACCAAATTTCAAATCAACTCAATGTTCTAATGATCCAACACCATGACAGAGACAGATTCATCATATGAGAAAGAATATGAGCAAGACAGTGACTCAACCACTGAGGTTAATGTACCGAGAAGGCCTCATAAAAGTGGCAAGCATGTCAGAGAAGAGCTCACTTCCTTGACTCAATTGCAGGCATGCCCGCTTGCAATGGCATGCTTTCAGCAACAGTCATGCTTTCAGTATTGTGAGATGATTTCTCAGATTCATCATCATCAGGAGTTGGTTCACTCGTTTGTTTTACATTTGCGTGATGGTCATGTAAACCTTGCTGGAGTGAATTTCACCTTGACACTAGAAACCATTTCTCAGGCCACTGGGATACCCAATGTAGGTGAAGAGTGGAATAAGAGACAACAGTTGGAAAAAGTGTTCTATGAGCCATACATCAGACCCAGCTATATCAAGCAGCTCTGCAGGGTATTCCCATTCCAGTTTCTGAAGGAGTCATATGCGCCATTGATGAGACTTTTTATCTGGTATTTTAGTTTCGAGGGTAGATTCTTTCGCCTTTATGCATACCACATCTGGCTGTTGATGCATTTCACGAGAGTACGGATGATGAACATTCCATATTTTATGTGCCGAAACATAGAAAGGATGACTACCCTTGTACAGAAGAAGACTCCAGAGCAGCAGCATAACAGCATTTATCATTATGCACTCATCAAGATCATTGTGGTACATCAACTTGGATTGCAGGGCATTGCATGGGAGGAGTTCATTTCCCATGACCTTTTTACTGCCCCTCAGCCTCCTCCCGAGATTGTTCATGATGCAAGAGAGCCTTCACATCAGTTTGAGATTCTCGAGACAGAGCCTATCAGTGCTCCAGTATATGTTACCTATCAGAGAGGCATCAAAGCTTTATTTGCAACAGCACGACAAGTACTATCTCCACCTGGGGTGGAAGGGGTCTCGCCACCGTCATCACCTCAGCGAGTACTATCTCCACCTAGGGTGGAAGGGGTCTCACCTTCAACATCAGCACAGATACAGGGACAGGATATAGGCAAGAGGCCTATGCAGGATGAAGGCCCCTCAGGAGGCCAAGATACTGATCTTATATTGATCGATGCTGATTCGAGCTCTCCCAGCTCAAAGCTGAAAGAAACCATCCAAGAGCAGAAAGCTGAGATCGACACATTTACCATGAAGCTTTAGAGAGCTCAGTGGGTTATAAATTACTTGGAGCAGCAGAATAAACAATTGGAGGATCAGCAGACGCTCATGGAGCTGCAGAAAATTCGTGAAGACCGTGAATTGGCCCGAAAAAGACCAAGTGACATGACACCGTTTGAGCGGGAGATTTTCCTTACAAGAGTCAACATTCATCTTGAGAAACTATTGGCAAAGGCTAATAGGGACAAATACATGCTCAGGCACATGAAGAACCACTATTGGCCCGCACACATGTTTGCAAAGCTAAGATGAAGATTCTGAAAGCGAGGCTGAGAAGAGCACTTAGGAGGCGTAAAAGGCATGATCCACTCCAAATATTGGTTGAATATTCTTTGGATGAGAATGATACTTGATGGGGGACCTACACTCCAAATTTCAAGGAATTTGGAGAAAATTTTGTCAATTTTTTTTTTTTATCACAAAATATATTTTCCTGCCCGACACGTCGCGCCACCTTGCGTGCGCTTACGTTTGAGAGATCTTCTGGAGGAAAACTTGACATTTTTGGATTTTTTATGATAAATTATGCATGATCATGGATTACCTAATGATTTCATCAAGTTCTGGATGGTATTAAGGGTAAAAAACACTCCAACAATGGCCTTTCTGCCACCTTTTGCACCAGTAGGAACCAGTCTTGGGAGATTGCATTTTTGGAAGGGCAAATGAACTCCAAACTGAAACATTCCACTTGGGTTAGATAGTAGACATGTAGGGCTTTCCCACGAGCTATCATGAGCTCAATTTTGACTTCAATAAGTTCCTCAAAAATAGGCTCAAAGTGGCGCGATGCATTCATTTTTTGGGCGCGGCGCATAGAGAAATTTGGCCTCATTTTCACTCTTCAGATCATAAATTCACCCAGTTTTGAATAGTTTCACTTTTTGATGTAACTATTGATCTATATTGATGTAATTTAATGACTATGATGTAATTTTGGATCATATTTACTTTTTCTAGAGGATTCATTCACTAAAAAGTGAAAATTAAATGAATGAATCAATTTCCTACCATATAGAGGCAAGTTGTTTGATTGCCTAGTTTTCAGTTCCTTGTTTAGAATTGGTTGAAACAGCTCCTAGAAGGATGAGCTCGACCCCTAGAGGCATGGGAAGGGATTATACTTGTCTATATATTGTATTTTCTGAGACATTTTCAGGGTTGGATACCTGGGAAAAGTTTGTCACTTCATTGTACATACACTTCAACATTTTTGGCAAAGGAAAGACCAGGGTTTTGCAGCACTTGTTGGGATCCTTTTGGCTCTGAGTTTCAATGATGTTTTTCTCCATGTATCTATAAGTTTCATTAATTTTATATGTACGCCATTTCCGTTCTCGTTTCTTCTGAAATAAACAAATGAGTAACTAAGGTAGAACTCATTAGTTTGCTGGTGCTCTGCCTTAAAATTTTGTTTAGTTTTATATGTTTTCCTCCATTTGAAGATGATCCTTGGACCTTCTTTCCCTCTTCAGCTCCTTAGCAGTATTTTCTATCCATTCATTGAATCTAAGACATCAAAGCCACTGCCTTCCCTGCCCCAACTTGAACTCTGCAAGAAATTGGCCTCATCCCCAAGCCCAAAACTGCCTTTCCCTTTTTCCAACAAAAATCCTTAAAAAATCATTCCAAACTCCTTGATTCATATACCTAGCCTAAAATTAGCACTCATTTCAGTCATCTCAACCCCTATTGGTACATTTTTCCTGAGATTGACCTGGAGAGAGCCCTCTCCTGTTCTGGTAGGGCTAGCTACCAGACTGAGCGTGGTTTGGTGTTTCCCTGAATCCCGCCTTCCTTCAGGATAAGGTGGATTTGGGCTATAACACTTTCCACTTATGTTGTGCTGCTATGGACAACACTACTATTATTGTTTCCATTCTTGCAACTAGTGCAAAAGTTTCCTCATAATCTCTCCCTTGTTACTTGTAGCCTTTGACAACAAGTCTGCCCTTGTGCCTTTCAATATTACCTTAAACATTTCTTTTGGTTTTATAAACCCATTTTAATCCAATAACTTCCTTGCCTTTTTGGAGATCAACTAATTCTCATGTCTTTTTTGTCTCTATTGCATTTATTTCTTTATCCATAGCATCTATCCATTTCTTATCTTTTACAGCTTCTTCAAAATGAATAGGATCCTATACATGACAATATAATGAAAATAAAGAGTTCATACCTTCTTCTTGCTCATATATTTCATTCAGAATTCAGAATTTGGTTCCTCTTTCACTTGATGAACTTGTGCTTGTAGAAGCACTAAAATCTGCTTCTTTTGATGTGCTTGGATAAGAATTGTCATCACTCCTCAAGGGTATTCTCATACCTACTTGTGGTGTCCTTTACTGTCCTTGTGTTGGTGGAGGTGGTGCTGCTAATGAGGGATGTCTTTCAGCCATTTCTTCCTCATATTCATTATGAGACAAATATCTTTTTACATTCATTGTTTTCTCAATGCTTCCATCCCAAGCTTCTTCCTCAATAAACTGTACATCTCTACTTATCATAAAATTCTTGGTAGACGGGTTATGAAATATGTATGCATTGGATTTTTCACTATATCCAACAAGTATGCACTTCTCCCCCTTACTGTCCAACTTCTTCCTTAGTTGATCTGGAATGTGTGCGTAAGCAACACAATCAAATACTTTCATGTGGATGACAAACAATTTTGTGCCACTCCATGCTTATTTAGGAACTCTGTTCATAACACTCTTTTTTGGGCATCTATTTAAGACATATGTTGCAAAATGTACAGCTGCAACCCAATAATCATTTGGCAAGTGTTTTTCCTTCAACGTGCTTCTTACCATATCAATGATGGTTTTTTTTTTCCTTTCAGCAACTCCATTTTTTTGTGGTGTATACGTTGCTGTAAATTGCTCATGAATTCCATTTTCTATGCAAAAACACATAAATTATTTAGAGATATATTCTCCTCCTCTGTTAGTCCTAAGGAATTTGATATGCTACCCACTTTGATTCTCAACAAGAGTTTTAAAGTGGCAGAATTTCTCAAACACTTTACTCTTCAACTTCAAGAAATAAACCCATGTTTCTCTTATGTAATCATAAATAAAAGTCAGAATATAGTGGATGCCTACTAATGGTGGTGTTTGCATTGGTACACACAAATCAGAATGGACTATTTCTAAGGGTGCCTTTTCCCTTATGCTTTTTCTTGAGGGAAAAATTTATTTATGTTGTTTTCCCAAGATGCAGCCTTCACATAGCTTATCTAGCTTCTTAATCAATGGTAATCCCTTTACAATTCATTTTATGTGCAACAAATTCAAACCTCCAAAGTTGGGATGTTCAAATCTCAAATTCCATAACCAATTTTCATCTTTTACTTCTCTTTCGAATGTCTCTTGTGTCATTACTGCCATTGCAGCTCCTTTTTTCAAATCTGCTCTCATATTGAGAGGAAACATTATGTTTCTTGTCATATTCACCTGTGCAATCCTTTGTTTTCTTGGTGGTATGTCCATGATGGTACATACATCATCCTCAAATAATACATTGTAGCCTTTCTGAATGAGTTGTCCAATACTCAAATTGCTACACTTCAAACTAGGTACATAGTAAACATTTGATATGGATCTCCTTTCTCCTTTCTTTGTCAAAACACTTACTCTGCATTTTCCCATCATAGATACTTTACTATCTGTCCACAATGTTACTTGAGAATTTACATTTTCATCTAACATGGAAAACATAGAAATGTTTCCAGTCATATGGTTGCTACATCCTGAATCTAAAAACCATATATCTTCATTTTTCTCTTCAGCCATATTACATGCTAAAAATATTTTTTCTTGGCTCAAAGTTTATTTTGTAAAGTTAACACTGGGTCTACTACCCATGTCACTATGTTTCTTCTTACATTAATTGGCATAATGCCCATACTTCTTACAATAATGACATTGGACTTGGGATTTATCATATCTTTGTCCATGTGTTTGATTTTATCCACGTTGTTGGTTGTTGCCTTGGATTTGATTCTGAATTTGATTCCTGCCCCTTTCACTTATACTTGTAGGGTTGTTTCTTCTTTGTTTTGGCTTCTGCCTCTTCCTTTTCCTCTGTATTTTGGTCTGCCTTGACCTCTTCCTCTTCCAAAGGACATTTGAGTCTTGAAGGCATGTTCCAAATATGAGTTTGTTGTTCTGCTCAATCTTTGTTCATGTGTCATCAATGATGCATGAAGCTCATCAATAGTAAACATTGAGGGATCTTTTGTCTCTTCAATGGTTGTTACTATCACATAAAATCTTGAGGGTGAGCTCCTCAACAATTTCTCCACTATTCTTATTTAATATATTATCTCTCCATGAGATCTCATTTGGGTAACCAACCCAATCAACAATGTGAAGAATGAATCTATTTTATTAGACTCTTTCATGCAAATGACTTCAAAATCTGTTCTCATAAATTGAAGCTTTGTTGTATTTACCTTCTCCATTCCTTGAAAGGTTGTCTGGAGGGTATTCCATGCATCCTTAGACTTTTTTTCTATTGCAATTCTTGGAAATATACTTTCATGCACTGCCTGATAGAGATAGAAAAGAGCTTTTGAGTCTTTGTTTCTATTACTCTTCAACAAATATTTCTCTTCATGTGTTAAGGAATTAAATGCTTCTTCATATCATGGTTATTCTAAACCATATTCAACTAACTCCCATAAATCTTGAGAGGAAAATAGGGCTCTTATTGTGATTTCCCAATAGTCATAGTTCTTCCCATTGAACTGTGGGAGTTGAGTATTTCCCATACTCGTGCTTGTGATGGCTCCTACCATTGCTATCTTACAGAACTATGCTAAAACTTTACTGTGTTTGTTAAACAAACTTTCTCACTAATGAGATATAAAATCTGTCTCTAAAAGACTTCCTTTTTACAGCTCTCAGGACTATAATCTTAAAACAAACAAATTTTTTTTTTTTGATAAATACCTGACTTTGCTGAACCTTTACACTACTGGAGAAAAATTCAACAAAATTCTTCTTCCTTCAGCTTCTTCAACAACTGCTGAGAGCCTAGACTAGCTCTGATACCATGTTGGAATTTCTGATCATTCCTGAACAACAGAGAGGAAAAAAAAATTCCTCTTCTAACATAGAGATAACAATGAAACAATGTGCACAGAGATGCAGTAAAATTGTATTTCATTAAACAAAACACTAGACTATTACAAGATAAAATTTCTTCCCTCAGAACTACAGTTCTCGATTACAATAAAAAACTTCTTCACTTGGTTGCTACACACATCCAACTCTCTTTCTCTCTGCTTCGCACACTATTTTAACACACAGTCTCAAATTATTGCACACGCACTCTCTATTACATATATTTATATATATTGTACACATTCACGTTTATAATATATATCATATAACATTTAACCTAATTTTAAAAAACTTAAATGAAACTTATATCATGGCATATAAAAAATTTAAGCCAAGTTTGTAAAACCTTATGAAAAATTACATTTCGGCATATAAAAATTATAACGCAAATAATTTTCAAACATTATGCGATGGGATTTATCACATTTCTAAGCCTGCCCAATGACTGGGCATCAAAACAATGACAAAGAGCATCATTGGCTGATGGTGGATGCACTAGCAGAGGTGGGCCATCTCTTATCATATGGTTTTGGAGGTGAGGTGGCGTAGGCACTAAACTGTGTGATACGTTTGTGATTGGTCAAAAGGTTGTTGACGTGGTATGGTGGGGACATCTTATCGCGATAGTTTTGAGACGGTGACGTAGGCCTCAAGATTATGTGATAAACGTTCATTGGCTGGCGGAAATGGCGATGTGGACTTGGAGGGGTCCACCAAGAGTTGCGTGGACCATTTTAAATTCAAATGATATGGCAGGAGTTAACATGGTTGGTGTGGGGTTTAATGGTGGGTATGTGAATGGCATTATAATAAAGTTGATGTGGTTTTAAACCACAATTTTCAATTCAGGAAAGGGCTACGGCCTTCGAACAAAAATTGGATTTGCAGGATTTTTAAACACAAAATTCATTGCACGGTGGAGTGAAAAAACAAACAATAAATCACCACTGCTTCTTTCCTTCAAAAAATCACATCAAATTTTACCTTTATTTTCCTTCCACTCAGATTTGTAGTTGGGGTTATCTCCAACACACACGTCTCATAAGATTGTAGGAAACAATAACAAAAATTTCAAGTTAAGCTTGACTTGGATTCTCTTAAAAATTGTTATCTAAACCGATAGCGCCATACTCATCTAATTGTAGGGGACTAATTTGAAAATATTTGGATGCTACTTTAAAATCAAGATTACAAGATATGACTTGGCTTACTTCACTTTATAATTGTGTCCAAATCCCTTATCCTTAGAAGAATATCTAATTAAATTTCAGTTTTTGATTTTAGGAAAGCTTGATAAGCTAAGATGGGGTAACTTACCAAAAATATTCTTCAACATTAAACAAGAGTGGTTGCGGGGCAGCAAGTCCCTTCCACCAGCCAAATCATGTGCCTGGCTGACAGCCACATCATGGTCCTTGTTCTTGTGTGAGGATTCTATGGTAAATAAAATAATTCCATATTATTGGATATATTTACAATCAGCACCTGTTGCCAGCCAGATCATGTGCCTAGTTCATGTGCGACCATGAGTCATCTATCTCATTGACCAGTAAGAAATATGGTTTTTTGGGCATTACTGTAAGTATTTTCAATTTAGAGTAAAGTAATGAGGTTCTGCATGTTAAGGCCCTTTTTTTTATCTATGAGCTGCCCTCGGTGATAAGCATGAAAACTATATGTTTATGTATATTTCCTACAATAAAGTCATGAATCTAATATTAAAAATTCAACACCTCTTTGCATTTGAGCAGTGTCAGTTGAGTGCTAGTATATCTTATTGAGAACTATTTCAAAATTTCAGCTTAAATGATATCGTTTCATTTCTCACCATAAATATATCAGTGCAGAAAAAAGCATGTGACCAACAAAAAAAATAGACTACAAAATTTTTTTCCTTTGAAGATTAGTCGAAATTTGGGGGACAAAATTTAACAATTTTTAAGTAGGTATGTAAGATTGAAATTTTAGGAAATGTGTTGTGAAATAATTTGCATCCAAATTTAATATAAATCACATATTTTATTAAGAGATTTTTAAGTAATCCAATAATAGGCACACTATTAGTAACCTTGAATTTTAATCCAATTGAGTTAAACACATATTGCTTTATACTATTGAGAACTTGCCAACAAACCATAAAAAATTGCCCTAAAAGAAAGGCATGTATAAATATATATGAAACACTTGCTAAACTTCCTTTATGTATTTTTGAAATGGAAAATGTTACCAATCACAGAGAAACATGGATGCAAAGCATTTATACCTTGATCAAGTAAATTAAGTTTGATTTGTACAAGAAATCTAAAGCTCGGACAATCATAAATCTCACCAAACTAGTATTTTACAGACCACATAATTATGTTGTTTAAAGTATGACTCTTTCTTCCGCAACAACTACCATGGTATCTTTTCCCAATATAATATCTGAACTTATGGTAGTTGATCAGTTTTCTGGAAAAAAAAAAATTTCTTCACTCTGTGTGTTAGCTTTTAACATCGAATGAAAAAATGCTTAAAATTTTATTGAAATTTTTTTTACAAAATTAACAATAACTGAACGTTTTACTATCTATGAAAACTGAAATTTTTAGAAAAAAAATATATGAATTTCCTTACCTTGGTTTTGAAATTAATCTTTAGAGACTTGAAGGGATAATCTCGAAGAAAATGATCATAACAAAGAAACCCCTGCATAGGGGCTCTCAACGAGCTTCATTATGGTTATTGCTTGCAAACGAGATAAATTTTCACCCACAGTACAGACACTACATGAACTAGGAAAACAAAAATTGTCACAATATATCATATATATATATATATATATATATATATATATATATATATAGATATATATAGATATATATACGAATAAATTAATAAGAACATACTCGATATATTAATTAAATTAATATTAATAAAATTAATCTATTAATCTAACCTATATAATTTAATCTAATCTATTAATTTAAGCTTTTTCAATTTGCATTTCAATGAGAAACACTACATTCAAAAACTATTGTTTCCCCCATCCCAGTGCCTAGCACCATCATTAGAAATAAAATAAAAAGTAATTACTCAATTAAAGACCACTCGGGAGGCCTTGGTAGGTTTTTCGATTCGCATTTCGATGAGAACCACTAATTTTAAACATGGTTGCTGCCCCCATCCCAGTGCCTAGCACCATCATCGGAAATAAAATAAAATGTAATACTCAATTAAAGACTCCATCATAGTAAACCCAACTGAAAAGAACATGTTCTTACCTATGCACATTGAGACAACTCCAAACGTGCAGTCTTTGCGACCACCTTTCATTTCATGAAGTAGGGTTGCTACAGAACTGGAACCTAAACAACTGGATACGAAACATGACATGAAAATTAAAATCCAAACAAATTCCTTTGTTTTATTGAAAACCTCTCCATATAGAGTACCAAACATAAGGTGAAAATTGCCACGATATGTCAAAACTGTGGGACAAGTGGTGAAAAACAAATCATGACATGGGCCCATCTATGGACCACTTTTCTACACAAACATAGAACATCGATATAGAATCCTTGCGCATGTGCTTATCGCTATCAAATTTTTTTATAATTTTTTAGAATCATTCCTCAAGGTTGAGGTTTAACCACAAAACAAATACTTCCTTCTGGTGCTAAGCTTGATGGGTGTCTATTCTTCCAAAGTTGCACTAGAGATGCAGGTTTTATTTTGTAATTTTTCTTACATTTCTTTTGGAATACATGGGTATCTCAGAAATATGGGCTTGTGGTCAACTTGCAACAACCCCATAGAATAAGCGAAATGCACTGGTTTTCGATTTTCTTGACAACGAGCAGAATGCACTGGTTTTCTGTTATGTTGCCAATGCAACAAATAAAATAAGATTTTAATGTTTTTGATTTTATAAATCTTTACGTGAGCTCTCTGCGACAAATTCTTGTGCACATCTTCAAGAAGAACCCGATACTAGACTGGTAGGGTTGGAAATTAAATTTTCCCAAACACAGCTGCAAAGCTGGCTTCTTGAAGGTCCCAATGTTAGCATTATTGGTCTGTACGGTATGGGTGGTGTGGGAAAAAAAACACTGCTTAAAAAGGTATACAATACCTACAAGGTTAGTGATGCTTTTTATCATGTAATTTGGGTTACATTTTGTAACACTACTAGTTTCGATGCTTTTTAAGTTAGACATTTGAACAAAAATCCAAAGGGGAGTGGACCCCAATGGATAATTATTGTGTGGATTTTATTTAAATATTTATTAACAAAAATAAATGGAATATTTATGTGTGCACTATGACTAGATGAGATTGGAGATCATAAGCCTAATCCATGAGGATATGGATGAGGCTAAGACTTTCCCAAAACCTTTCAAAAAGCCTTGAAAGGAATTATTTCTAATTTAGATTTAAGAGGAAAAAACTAAATTCCCCAATGATGAGGAAAGTATTTGGGAAGAGGTAAAAATCTAGAAAATCATAAAGCAAATTTAAAGTCCGTCATTAAGGGAAGCCTAGGCAAACAGGAATAAAAACATCCTGAAATTCTAGACGCAGAATTAGAAATAGGCTTTGGGGAAAGCATAGCTTAAGTAAGATGAACTAGAATAGATTTGGGTTGGCCTGTCTGGAGAGAGGATCTCAGCTCGGGGGTGAATTCTAGAGATAGAGGAATTCTATGGTTGGGAGGACTGGTCATTACACATTGGTATGCACTCATAATATTAAAAAGTTAGTTTATGAAGTATGTACAATTATTTGCATGAAGTGGAAAAGATGTGGATAATCAGAATAATTAGTACTATGTTAAATCATGCCTTTGATTGACCAGATTTAATAGATTAAATCTAGTAATTACAGTAGAATGATAGAATAAGTTTATAAATCCATTTGCCAAAATGTCGAAACTTGTATTCAGGTTTGGATCTGGAGATAAGAAAACTGATATTCTGCTTATAATTATTATCAAATTTTATATTCTTTTAAAACCATAAGACAGTAAGAGAATAGATATAAAGTAATAAATTTTATAATATCAGTAGATAACTATGGTGAAAATTCATGGAATATGTAACTAACAAATAGGTTAAGTGTTGTTACTTATAACAAATAGTTGATAAAAATTGATATCATGCAAGAAATAAAAAAAACATGATGTTGAATTGAGCATTCAGTTTACTGCATAATCAAAACTTACAACTAAACTTGAATATTTCTCAAATGTTACTGAAAGGATAATGCTATTGTATTTACGCATAAGAATACAAAAAGAAGCCTGGAAGCTAAATTCTACTAAAGTAAGCCCAAGAGGAATAAAATTATTTTAGGAAAATAAATTATATATATATATATATATATATATATATATATATATATATATATATATATATATATATATATATATATATATATATATCTAGATATATATATATATATATATATATATATATATATATATATATATATCTAGATATATATATATATATATCAATTTCAAATGAAGGATTTTCAAAATCCTGTTACATAGAAATTATAATACTAGAAACAAGTTCAAATGAGAGTTTGTTGTTAGAAGTATTAGAAAGTCAGAATATGCAATAATTCATAATTATGTTGACAAAATTATTGATGAAATAATTCAACCTCGTATCATTACTTCAAAGACGAAAGTTATATTTCTTTAAAATAAGTTGTTTCTATGTGTCAACAAAATAAATTCTACTGGAGTACACAAAGATTTACTTTCAGGAATTAAATGTATATCAATAACCAGTGCATAATAATGAAAAAAAATGATTTTAAAAAATCTTATGTAACCAATGCAGAAGCAAGACTGATTAATTGAAATAAAATCAATTAAAATCAATAAAGCCATTAGTGGTTAACTGATACTATACATGGGAAAGGAATAAATTCCTTACTGCCACCTGAATGAAATTTTATTTCAATAATTTGGAAATCTATTTACCAATATAAGAATAGAACTATCTATACATAGGTTAATACAGTAGAAGAAAAGCACTAGTAACGTAAAATATATAAGTAACTAGACATAGATACAATTTTATCTACTTGTATAGTGTTACCAGATAGAAACGAGTATTCCTGGCATAAACCCAGTACTTAAATCCTTTAAAAAAATACAAATAAAATTTAGTAAGACTGATACAAATATCTATTTACTACAATAAGAGAGTCCCATTAGCTCTCATAAGGACGAGCACGACTTATCATTATATAAATTTTGCTATTTTCGAAAACACAGAAATGGCACTCAAGAAATAATAGGGCTAAACGCTGAAATTCTTTCGAAAATTTGAAGAAAATCCGAGTGACGTTGTACCCTGATTCAACAGAGAAATAATTTATCAAGTGGCCTACCTTGCAAACCCAACAGTAGCTTATCAGAGCTCCGAAATAAAATTTAAAATCATATGATACCTGTACAAACCCCAAAAGGAGAGAATGTTAATCATGGAAGGTAGAATTTCGAAACGAAAAAAAAAAAAAAACATATACTTCTTGAAACATATACTTCTTAAAAATCATGAGTTGCATATATCTGAGAGTTACCTGGACAGGACTGGTAAAAACGATGAATAAGTTATGTTCCTACAATAACAATAAGAAAATGAATCGGTATAAAAACCCTATGAAATATCATTACAAACCCAAAATCTTATTATCCAAATAAGGGAAGAGAGAGGTTTACCTTTGAGAAAAGCCAAGAAAAGAAGTCGTCCATACTATAAATTAAAGAACTCTAGCTTATTAGTCCTAGCCAGAAAGTCGATTCCCAAAAGAATCTAACTGATTCCTTCAACAATGCCGAGGAGACGAAATACTATTATGACTCAGAGATTAAATATATTCAAATTGAAACGATAACAATTGGGTATCAATAAGAATTTGCAACTGAACCATATAATATGGATTCTGCGTTTAGATAAAAAAGACGAAATTATGAGGGCAAGTTAATACAAAGAAATCAGGATTCAAATAAAAATAATTATTCCCATTCTTATACCACTAAATTTGAGCCAAGCTGCAAAATAAAACAACTTAGACGCAGAACGATGGAGTTGATTATTCATATCAAAAGGGTAAACTTCAACATTCAAAGAGATATCAATATACAATTAAAAGGAGGAACCTTAGCGAAGTAGCTTAAGGCTATGAGATTTAATATACATAAACAACACAGTTGAACTCCAAACGAAACGCACGATAAAAGTATGGGATTTAGTCCATAAAGATACATCACAAGCCGAGAAAAAATTTCATTCATGTTGATTATAATTATAATGAGAATGAAATCCATTGGAACTGAAAACCAATACGAAGAAGACACAATCATCATGGATTTCTAACTTTAAAGGTAATTAAGCAGATAGGGTTCAAATAAAATGAGACGTACCTGTGTGTATGAGGGTGAAGGCGTGAGATGGATGTCATAGCATGCCATAGAATCCATGGGCTTCGCCTTAGTCATCTAGGATGAGAGAACCAGACAACTTATGTTTGAAAAAAATGACCAGAGAAATGGAATAGGGTTAAACTCTAAAATTAAAGGAGATCGAGCTCAAAAACATAATCAAATCACACCCTACAGGTGTCACAAATCCATCGATTCTTCCATAGATCGATGATCAGTCCTTTGATATCACGAAACCCTAATGGCATTAAATGTTAAGTGTACAAATGCAGAGGGGAGCATTAATACGATTGCAGAACCACCATATAAAAACAATAAAATATGTTAAATTTTGTGGCTCAAGGACCAAATAGGTGAAGGAATTTAAGGCAAAGCGTACTGGCATAGAAATGCAAGAGTAGTATAAGTAATAAGTGTCAGTGACATAAATCACCCTGACTTGGTTAAAACGACATAAAGATCTTGTCATAAACGATATGGCACACTGAAATTCACATGATAGTTTGACAAAAGTAACATTTGTATTATGTGGAAACTATTACTCTGTTAACTAAATGTCAACGTAAGGTATAACGTAGAAATATATCTTTATCAACATAAGTATGTATGGAAAATGTCACAGTTGATAAGTATACAAGGTATGTATGGTTATATAAAAGGGAGGATTAAGTAAGTATGGTACTTAAAAATTTTATTAAGTATAGTTTATATAAAAGGGAGGATTATTGTGACAAAATCATCATAGGAATGTGGAGTATTTATATTATTGTCTTAATTGCATATTAAGACCAAAATTAATACATAAAAGTTAAAGAGTTGCAATAACCATAGAGGTTGAAGCTCTATTACAATTATAAAAATATTTATAATAAATACATAACTGGTATCAGTATAAATCTCTTGTGAGTTATTAATTTGTGCCTTACATATATCAAACCATGAGAAATTATTCCTTGAGGGAATTGAAAATATAACTAGAAATACTTACGAATATTGATTTAAAGTTATAAAAAAAAAAAAAAAATTGGGAAAAAAGGTGTATTACAAATGGTATCAGAGCCCATGTTGGAAAACTGGGTTGTTTTTTTGTGGTCACTGTTATGAAATTATTATTATTATTATTATTATTATTTGGAAAAAAAAATGTTACTGATGTTATTTTGTTTTAGTGTAAAAAGGTACTAAAACTAAAAATTCAATGGCTAAAGAAGATGAACTCTATGTCAATCTGGGTGGTAGAGATAATACACCAAATCCCAATGCTCATTTAATGGCTATGTTGCATAGGTTGCAATGGGATATGGCCGAGCTAAGAAGCCAAAATGATAGGCTATATTTAGCCAGTGAGGAGCAGGAAAAACTAATAAGATAATTGACTTCGCGGAACAACCAAGAAGGTGAAGGTTCCAGAAGGAGGAGGAAAGGTAGGCTATGAAATGATTCTGAGGAAGATGACACTACTAGACACCAGTCTAAAGAGAAGAAGGAATTACAGGGTGAATTCCGAAAAATCAAACCTCCCTCCTATGATGGAGAGAAGGAGGAAGATGTTGAGGCATGGCTGTTGAATATGATTAAGCATTTTTAGGTATACGAATATGAAAGAAATCTGAGGGCCAGATTAGCTATCAACCAGCTGCAAGGTAAGGCTACCTTTTGGTGGGAGGATACAAAAATGGTTCATGCCATTGATGAAAAAATCGTGACTTGGGAAGATTTCCAAGTCAAGTTTAAAAACCGGTATTTGAACGAACTCTATTATGATCACAAAGCAAAAGAGTTTCACGAACTCATATTGGGACAGCTCACCATAGATGAGTTTGTCACCAAGTTCACAAATCTGTTAAGATATGTTCCTTATATTCGTGAAGAGAAAGCAAAGGTGCAAAGGTTTTTGAACTGCTTTCGTACTCTGTATAAAGAGAAAATAGAGTTTGATAATCCAAAAACCATGGACGAAGTGGTGAGGAAAGCCATATTATGCTACCAGCAGTTTAAAGGAAATAGTGAACAAGGGACGAGCTGGACAAAAAAGGGTGAATTCAAAGGAAAGAATCAAAAACCAGCTTATTTAAAGAATTTTGGTAGGAATCATCAGCGAAAGAAATTTAACAAACCAAAGGAAAGTCAAACTGCTCAATCCCAAGTTGGTTCGAAACAAATAGATGGGGATAATAAGAAAGAGGGAAATGTTAAAAGGTGGGAGCCTTTGAAGTGTTTTGGTTGCGAAGAACCTCATCTGTTGAGGGACTATCCACACCGAAATATTCAGATGGTTCTGAGAGATAGAGAAGCTACCATAGTGAATGACATAGCAAGGAATATCCCCACTATCAGTGCAGCCTTGGAGAACCGACAAGCAGAACATCAGTCTACTATGGTTAAGATGGAAGGTAAAATTTCTGATTAATCTGTTACTATCTTAATTGATCCGGGTGCTTCTTTGAGTTATATTAGTCCACAAGTTGTAGAAAAATGTAAACTCAGAACAAAAAAGTTTCAACAGCCTTTGTTGGTACAGTTAGGTACCAGAACTAAATGCAAACTAACTCATAAACTAACTAAAATAGTTATTAAATTGAATGATTATCAGACCGAAGTAGATCTAAACATTTTTCTATTAGGTTCCTATGATTTATTGATAGGAATGGACTGGTTAGAAAAGAAAAATACCATGCAAAATTTTTGGGACAAAACTCTGCACTACATAGATGATAAAGGAAAACCATTCATACTAAAGGGGAAACCGAAACCTATTTCCGTAAGGCAGATCCCAGCCCTTCAGCTAAAAAGAACAACTAGGAAAGGATATCAAGTATATGTTGTACATGTTGAAGAATTAGGACAACAACCTAGAGAAAACTTGTTAGACATATTACCAGTGATAAGGGAATTTAAGGAAGTTTTCCCGGATGAGATTCCTCATCTTCCCCGCAAGAGAGAGATTGATTTTTCAATCGATTTGGTGCCAGGGGCAACACCAGTCTCTAGAGATCCTTACCGGATGAGCCCCCCTGAAATCATGGAGTTAAAAATGCAATTACAAGAATTGTTGGATAAATTTTACATCAGACCCAGTGTATCTCCTTCTGGACCCTCGGTGTTGTTCGTGAAAAAGAAATATGGAACCTTCAGAAAGTGCATTGACTATCAGAAATTGAATAAGTTGAAAATCAAAAATAGGTATCCATTACCCAGAATAGACATTGACCTTTTCGATCAGGTGAGAGGAGCTTCAGTATTCTCGAAGATTGACTTCAGGACTGGTTATCACCAACTCAGAATTAAGGAGGAGGATATCAGTAAAATAGCCTTTCGAACCAGGTATGGTCACTACAAATTTGTAGTCCTACCTTTTGGGTTGACCAATGCCCCTGCCACTTTTATGTGCTTAATGAATAGTGTTCTGAATAAATACTTAGACAAATTCGTACTAGTATTTACAGACGATATTCTAATTTATTCAAAAAGTGAGGCAAAACATAAAGAACACCTTAGAATTGTGTTATAGACTCTTAAGGAGAATCAGTTGTATGCAAAGTTTAGCAAATGTGAATTTTGTAAGGATAAAATTCAATATTTGGGGCATATAATTTCTGAACAAGGATTGGCTGTTGACCGTGAGAAAATAAAGGCCATTAGAGAGTGGTCGGTGTCGACCGATGTTTCAACAGTGAGATCATTTATGGAGATTGTGGGATATTATCGACGATTTGTAGAAATATTTTCTGCAATAGAATATCCCATAACTTCACTACAGAGGAAAGGTGCCAAATTTGAGTGGACTGAGAAATTTCAAAATAGCTTTGAACAACTAAAATTAAAACTTACTACAGCACCTATAATGAAGATTGCAGATCCTAATAAAGAGTTTGTCGTGTGTACGGATGCATGTAGAGATGGGTTGGGAGGAGTTCTACTGCAAGAGAATTCTATTATTGCATATGGATTTAGAAAACTTAAGAAACATGAACAGAATTACAGTTTATATGATTTTGAGTTAGCTGCTATAATCCATGCTTTGAAGATGTGGCGACACTCTTCTCGGAAAAAAATTTACATTGATAACAGATCATATCAGCCTCAAGTATTTCTTCTCTCAAACAGATTTGAATGCTCAACAAGCCAGATGGCTGTCTTTTCTGAGTGAATTTGATATGGAAATAAAACATATCAATGGGAAAGAAAAAAAAATTGTTGATGCTCTAAGCAGAAATTCCTGCCAAAACATAAGTAACATTGGGAGTAGTGCCATTTTTTACTTAGAAGGATTAGTAAAAAGGGTAGCAAATTAAGATCCCAACTATGAGAACCTACAAGTGCAAATGCTGAAAAAGGAATTAGCTGGATACACCCAAAATTAGAAAGGACTGATCTATTATAGAAACAGATTGTATATCCCCAATGTAGATTCTTTGAAAAAATAAATCCTTGATGAATATCATAAACAGCCATATTCAGGACATCCTGGATATCAGAAAATTCTTACAGCCTTGAAAAACAAATTATTTTTCCTAGGAATGAAAAAATACATGGCCTATTACTTAGCCAGATGCATGGAATGCCAACTAGTCAAAGCTGAACATTAGCATCTAGCTAGCCTCCTGAATCCATTGCCAATTACTAAATGGAAATGGGACATTGTTTCTATCAATTTTATAACTGGATTACCCAGAACAAAATACAAGCATGACTCAGTGATGGTAGTGGTAGATACCTTAACAAAGGCTGCACATTTCATACCGGTAAAATCTACTTTTGGGACAGCCCAAGTAGCAAATGTGTTCCTAAAAGAAATTGTAAGGCTACATGGGGTTCCAAAGATGATTATTTCAGATAGAGATGCTAAATTCACAGCAACCATCTCGAAGGGTCTGTTTGGGGGCATGGGCACTAAATTAAATTTTAGCACAGCTTATCACCCTCAGACGGATGGTCAAACGGAGAGAACCAATCAAATTCTGGAAGATATTCTCAGGATGTATGTGATGGATAGGCCAACTAAATGGGAAGACTACTTACATTTAGTAGAATTTTCTTATAATAACAGCTACCAATATTCCATCAAAATGAGTCCATTTGAGGCACTCTATGGAAGAAAGTGCCATACTCCTTTAAGCTGGAGCCAACCTGAAGATAAGCTAGTACTTGGGCTATATGCTCTACAAGAAATGGAAAGGATTGTCAAACAAATATAGAGAAACATAAAGACAACCCAACATTGACAGAAAAGTTATGCTGACAAGAGGAGGATTCACCAATAATACAAAGTGCGTGACCATGTATATATACGGATAAAACCCAAAAAGAGCACTATTTATGCTGGGAGCTGTGCAAAATTGGCTCCTAGATATTGTGGACCTTTTGAGGTCTTAGAAAGGGTGGGACCGGTGGCTTACAGACTGGCCTTACCCCCCATGTTAAAGTTCATGATGTGTTTCATGTTTTGTTATTGAAAATATATGTACATGATGCCTCTCATTTTTTTGATTGGAATGTGATACAGGTGGAAACAGAAGGGGAGTTCCTTCTAGAGCCACTTCAAATATTGGAGCAGGAAGAAATCGAATTGAGAAATATAACAGTAGCCAGAGTAAAAGTGCAGTGGAAACACTTTACTGCTGAAAAGGCTACATGGGAAAGAGAAGCTGAGATCATGGAAAAATATCCATATTTATTTTCATAATGAACTATAGTAGATAGTCTGTAACACTGAGGATGGTGTTTTCTTTAAGAGGGGGGATGTGTAACACCCCTAGTTTCTATGCTTTTTAAGTTAGACATTTGAACAAAAATCCAAAGGGGAGTGGACCCCAATGGATAATTATTTTGTGGATTTTATTTAAATATTTATTAATGAAAATAAATAGAATATTCATGTGTGCACTGTGACCAGATGAGGTTGGAGATCAAAAGCCTAATCCATGAGGATTTGGATAAGGCTAAGAATTTCCCAAAACCTTTCAAAAATCCTTGAAAGGAATTATTTCTAATTTAGATTTGAGAGGAAAAATCTAAATTCCCTAATGATGAGGAAAGTAGTTGGGAAGAGGTAAAAAGCTAGAAAAGCAGAAAGCAGCTTTAAAGTCCCTCATTAAGGGAAGCATGGGCAAACAGGAATAAAAGCATCCTGAAATTCTGGATGCAGAATTAGAAACAGGCTTTGGGGAAAGCATAGCTTAAGTAAGCTGATCCAGAACAGATTGGGGTTGGCTTGTACGGAGAGAGGATCTCAGCTCGGGGGTGAATTCTGGAGATAAAATAACTCTATGGTTGGGAGGACTGGTCATTACACATTGGTATGCACTCATAATATTAAAAAGTTAGTTTATGAAGTATGTACAATTATTTGAATGAAGTGGTAAAGATGTGGATAATTAGAATAATTAGTACTATGTTAAATCATGCCTTTGATTGACCAGATTTAATAGATTAAATATAGTAATTACAGTAGCATGATAGAATAAGTTTAGAAATCCATCTGCTAGAATGTCGAAATTTGTATTCAGGTTTGGATCTGGAGATAAGAAAATTGATATTTTGTTTATAATTATTATCAAATTTTATATTATGTTAAAAGCAGAAGAAAATAAGAGAATAGATATAAAGTAATAAATTTTACAATATTAGTAGATAACTATTGTGAAAATTCATGGAATATCTAACTAACGAATAGGTTAAGTGCTGTTACTTATAACAAACCGCTGATAAAAATTGATATCATACAAGAAATAAAAAAAAATTGATGTTGAATTGAGCATTCAGTTTTAACTGCATAATCGAAAGTTACAACTAAACCTGAAGGTTTTTCAAAAGTTACTAAAAGGAGAATGCTATTGTATTTACGCATAAGAATACAAAAAGAAGCTTGGAAGCTAAATTCTACTAAAGTAAGCCCAAGAGGAATAAACTTATTTTAGGAAAATAAATTTTATATATATATATATATATATATATATCAATTTCAATTGAGAGTTTGCTGTTAGATGTATTAGAAAGTCAGAATATGCAATAATGCAGAATTATGTTGACAAAATTATTGATGAAATAATTCAATCTCATATCATTACATCAAAGAAGAAAGTTATATTTCTTTTAAATAAGTTGTTTCTATGTGTCAACAGAAGAAATTCTACTGGAGTACACAGAGATTTACTTTCGGGAATTAAATGTATATCAATAACTGGTGCATAATAGTGAAAAAAAATGATTTGAACAAAGCTTATGTAACCAATGCAGAAGCAAGACTCATTAATTGAAATAAAATCAATTAGAAGCAGTAAAGCCATTAGTGGTTAACTGATACTATACAGGGGAAAGGTATAAATTCCCTACTGCCACCTGAATGAAATTTTATTTCAATCATTTGGAAATCTATTTATCAATATAAGAACATAACTATCTACACATAAGTTAATACAGTAGAAGCAAAGCACTGGTAAGGTAAAATATATAAGTAACTAGACATAGATACAGTTTTATCTACGTGTATAGTGTTACCAGATAAAAACAGGGATTCCTAGCATAAAACCTAGTACTTAAATCCTTTAAAAAAAATACAAATCAAATTTAGTAAGACTGATACAAATATCTGTTTACTACAATAAGAGAGTCCCGTAAGCTCTCGTAAGGATGAACACGAATTATCATTATAGCAATTTTGCTATTTTCGAAAACATAGAAATGGCACTCAAGAAATAAGAGGGCTAAAAGCCGAAATCCTTTCTAAAATTCGAAGAAAATTCGAGTGACGTTGTACCCTGATTCAACAAGGAAATCTTTTATCTGGTGGCCTACCTTGAAAACCCAACTGTACCTTATGAGAGCTCCGAAATAAAAGTTAAAATATTATGATACCTGTACAAACCCCAAAAGGAGAGAATTTCAATCATGGAAGGTAGAATTTCCAAACAAAAAAAAAAACATATACTTCTTAAAAAACGTGACTTGCATATATCTGAGAGTTACCTGGACAGGACTAGTAAAAACTATGAATAAGTTATGTTCCTAAAATAACAACAAGAAAATGAATTGGTATAAAAACCTTGTGAAATATCATTACAAACCCAAAATATTATTATCCGAATAAGGGAAGAGAGAGGTTTACCTCTGCTAATAGCCGAGAAAAGAATTCATCCATACTACAAATTAAAGAACTCTAGCTTATCAGTCCTGGCCATAAAGTTGATTCCCAAAGGAATCAAACTGATTCCTTCAACAATGCCGAGGAGAAGAAATACTATTACGACTCAGAGATTAAATATATTCAAATTGAAACGATAGAAATTGGGTATCAATACGAATTTGGAATTGAACCATAAAATATAGATTATGTGTTCAGATAAAACAAATGAAATTATGACGGTAAATTAATACAAAGAAATTAGGATTCAAATAAAAACAATTATTCCCATTCTTATACCACTAAATTTGAGCCAAGCCACAAAATAAAACAACTTAGACACAGAACGATGGAGTTGATCATTCATATCAAAAGGGTAAACTTCGACATTCAAAGAGAGATAAATATACAATTAAAAGGAGGAACCATAGCGAAGTAGCTTAAGGCTATGAGATTTAATATACATAAACAACACAGATGAGCTCCAAACGGAACACACGATAAAAGTATGGGAATTCTTCCATAAAGATAAATCACAAGTCGAGCAAAAATTTCATTCATGTTGATTATAATTATAACGAGAATGAAATTCATTGGAACTAAAAACCAATACGAAGAACACATAGTCATCATGGATTTCGAACTTTGAAGGTAATTAAATAGATAGGGTTCAAATAAAATGATACGTACCTGTGTGTATGAGGTAAAAGGCATGAGATGGATGTCGTAGCATGCCATAGAATGCATAGGCTACGCCTTAGTCATCTAGGGTGAGAGAACCAGAGAACTTATGTTTGAAAAAAATCCACCAGAGAAATGGAATAGGGTTAAACTCTGAAATTAATAGAGATCGATTTCAAAAACCTAATCAAATCACACCTTACAGGTGTCACAAATCCATCTATTCTTCCATAGATCGATGACTAGTCCTTTGATATCACGAAAACCTAATGGCATTAAACTTTAAGTGTACAAATGAAGAGGGGAGCATTAATACGATTGCAGAACCTCCATATAAAGACAATAAAATATGTTAAATTTTGTGGCTCGAGGACCAAATAGGTGAAGGACTTTAAGGCAAATCATACTGGCATAGAAATGCGAGAGTGGTATAAGTAATAAGTGTCAGTGACATAAATCACCCTGACTTGGTTAAAACGACATAAAGATCTTGTCATAAACGATATGGTACACCGAAATTCGCATGGTAGTTTGACGAAAGTAACATTTGTATTATGTGGAAACTATTACTCTATTAACTAAATGTCAACGTAAGGTATAACATAGAAATAGATCTTTATCAACATAAGTATGTATGGAAAATGTCACAATTGATAAGTATACAAGGTAAGTATGGTTATATAAAAGGGAGGATTAAGTAAGTATGGTACTTAAAAATTTGATTAAGTATAGTTTATATAAAAGGGAGGATTATTGTGAAAAAATAATCATAGGCATGTGGAGTATTTATGTTATTGTATTAATTGCATATTAAGACCAAAATTAATACATAAAATTTAAGAGTTGCAATAACCATAGAGGTTGAAGCTCTATTACAATTATAAAAATATTTATAATAAATACATAACTGGTATAAGTATAAATCTCTTGTGAGTTATTAAGTCGTGCCTTACATATATCAAGCCATGAGAAATTATGCCTTGAGGGAATTGAAAATATCACTAGAAATTATTAGGAATAGTGATTTAAATTTATAAAAAAAAATAATAATAATAATTTTGGAAAAGAGGTGTATTACAGATTTTCTCAATTTCCAATTCTACAGTTGCAAAATGATATTGCTTCTACAATTAATTTAGAGCTTCCCAACTTTTCTGCTGACATGGGAAATATGAAGTTGCGTGCATACATGAAGGACAAGAAATTAGTTTTTGTTTTAGATGACATGTGGAGGGTATTTTGTTTGAAGGAATTGGGCGTGGAATTTGGGAAGAAAAAAAGGAGAAAATTTGTATTCACTACTCGAAATAGAGATCTGATTAGAGAAATGAATGAAAAAGTGTTCATGGAAATACAACCCTTACAAGCCGACGAGGCTTGGGAGTTGTTTTTGAAAGTAGATTTTGAAGATGGGAATTTTGTTCCTGAGGAGATAGATAATATTGGGCGACAGGTGGCCACGGAGTGTATAGGATTTCCATTGGTGATAAAAGTAATAGTATCAACAATGATGGGCAACACAGTTGTAGAAAAGTGGAAGCTTGCATTAAAGTAGATGAAAAAAGCGGATTTAAAATTTTCAATCACTCATCCTCGAATTGACCGAGAATTGTATAAGCGATTGAGATGGAGTTAAGATAGTGTGCCCAATACTAATCTGAAAAAAACTTTTCTCTTTTCTGGCATGTGCGGTGAATATTCTCCAATGCTGGTGGAGATGGCCATGCAAATATGGATTGCAGAAGACCTGGTTAAGACCAGAGAGAATTCAAACTATGAGTATGTATTAAAGACAGTGGAGAGCTATGTAAATTTTCTTGAAAATCGTTGCTTAATCTGGGTGGAAGAGTGAATTATTAGAATTCATGATGTTGTCCACGAGATGGAAATATATAGTAGCAAGAATGAGGAGAATTGTGTATTGAGAGCAGGTCAAAGTCTTCAGCATTTCCCTGACATTCCAAATTCATATGATTGTAGGCAAGTATCAGTTCATCTTAATGATTTTAAGTCTTTTCCGACAAATGAATTGAGATGTTCCAAACTTGTTTCTTTAAGCTTGGGAGGGAACAAGGGATTGTAGGAAATTCCGAACGAGGGATTGAAGGAAATTCCATAAGAATTTTTACTCAAACTCACCTCTTTAAGGGTATTGGAATTTCATATCACAACCATCCAATCATTGCCAACATCACTTTGGAAATTGAGACGACTTCAATTTATCCATTTGGGTTATACTGCAATTGAGGACATATCTCAAGAAATAGGAAATATTTCATGTCTTCAATTCTTGTATCTAAACAGTTGTAAAAATGTAAAATTGTTGCCTTGTTTTAGAGAGGGATATTCCTTTGCTTCTACATCACGTTGTAGATAAGTATTTTTTCAATGGTTAGAGACCAAGTTTCTACTTCACTTTCTGTGGAAATATTTGGTACTACAATTTGTTATCAGAGAATTAAAACAAATGCCCTGAAAATGGTATTGTTACTGTTCCCTATCGCATTTGAATACATAAATGTTTCTTTTTTTTACTTGATATTTCATATATGGTGATGCGTTAAAAAAGTAATAATAAGTTTAAAGATAGAGCTATGATGGAGACGAGGCAACTTAAGTTGAACAACCAGGAGGATCTATACCTGTTTGTAGTTTAAATTATATTAGTTGCATGTATGTTGATATATTTAATCAATTTCTATGCCATGAATTTAATCAATGACATTTGAGTAACTTAAAAAAAAGAAAAAAAAAATTGCTCCTTTACCTATTTTTTGTTGTGTTGTTTGTTGCTCCTATTGTTTGTTGGATTATCTTTTTCTCTAGAATGATAGGAAAAAGGGATCCTGAGTGAGTAGATAACAAGGAAAATAAAATATTATTATAGATAATAAGGAAAATAATATTACAAGATGTTATAAAATGTAAGGTCTACAACCTTTTATGGATGCAGAATGTAAGGTCTAAAACCTCGGAGGGATGGGATGCAGTGCAACTCTGATAGCCATAGACATGGCCAAGGATTTGCTGAGAATTCATGGGAATTCATTTGTGATAATAGTGTAGCCTGAGAATGTGCAGCCATAGAAATTTTTCTGAATAACATAGCGAGAGAATGTGCACAATGAGAGAATGTTATCTTAGATCTGCAGCTTCCTTCAACCGCAATTGCTAAGAGAATGTCCTCCTTCAACCGGTCTCCCTTCTACCACAATAGCTAATAGCTAAGAGAATACACATGTTCTATTATATTCCTTCAACCGCCCTTAGTAGGGCAGTGTAGATGGCACAGACACTTTCACCTGCATGTCGATGTGGGTGGCATCAACACTTGCATGTAGATGTAGGTGGAAATTTGTCAGAATTGGGGCAGAATTGTGTTGTGGATGGATGGGCTAGTTCACCTTATACTTTTCTAGCATTTAGTATCCATGAACTAATGCTAACATTAGTTCGCGATGTAAAATCTAAAAAAAAAAATGAGGTAATATCCATAGTTATAGCTTTGTTGCATGGGGAAGAGGCCAATAAGATAGCAAACGCTTCTATTGGGTTGGTGGAATAAAATAGAATAAAATAGCTAAAAACTTAGGTATGTATGTTATGGACTTCATGTTTTCTTGCACACACTAATGCTAAGTCGACTATTTCGATTGCTATAGTCCCAGGCCACGACCGAGACTAATAAGTGTATATCCTGACTACTAACCAGGTTGATATCACAAAAGAGATTACATGGGACAAAATATGAAAAGATAACCCATGACTGAAAATCACTACCTTTCTCTCATTACCATCCCACCACAAAGTTATCACTTCGAACTATTTATCATGGACTAGATTATTGTATAATGTGTAGGCAAGTAAAGGAGTTGATGGAGCACCTTCTTAATACCTCTTCCTTCAGTGCATCACTTTAGGATCTAGGTGCATTGCATTTTCAATTATCATATTAGAATAAAACTAGCATACTATTTTCTTATAGCTAGAATAATGTTGATCTAAAATGTAATTTTTTAAGAAGACAAGAATCAACCATAGTAGACATTAAGACGCTTATTTTTATGATACAACTCATGTTACCAAAATAAATAAATCTTTAAAATGAATTGAATTATAATTATGTTTTAAATTATAGTTAATATTATTAATTATAATAAAATTAATATATGATTTAAACATATATACATTTTAAAAAATATGGAATAAGAACATAGTAAGGCAACAATAACTGACAAGATGCCACCATTAAAAACTTAATAGAAATTTAATCTGAAATTTATGGACATGACATTTTTTGATTAAATTGAAAAGCTAAGAGGGAATATCTACTTTGAGATGAATATCAACCCTCTATGTTTGACTGCTACTAAAAGTATTTTGTGCATATTCCATGGAGTTTTGTTAAAAACACATGAATACGCAAGATTAAAAGAATTGCGATATTTCATTTTATTCAAAATTGTATACATATTTATGCATTGTCTAATGACCCTTGGTTTTGATATTCCATGTGGTCTCTTGGACTTCAATGACTCTTCAAATTTCAAGCCATAGCTTTTAGCATATTAGGTGTCCAACATTTCCCTCTTTATCTGAATGGGTATACATGATTCCAAGAAAATTGTTGAAATACAATGCTGCAAAAATGCATTGTAGCAATTGGTTGAATGTGCTCTCTGAAATGATGGTATAATATGGGAAAACTCAAGCCCTCAATTGTTGGTGGTTTAAGGCTGACCACCAATGTGTGAACACATTGGGCAGTTACTGGAACAATTCCAAATCTAGCTAAAAGTTGAACTCTTCTCCTAGAGGAAGTATTTGGAAAAGGGAAACCGTTGAAGTCTTAACCCATGATGGTTTAGTGAAAGAAACCAACCAAAATTTGTTCTCATGGGCTTCTCTCACTACAACTCTGAATCTAGGTATGGATGTCTCTAGCTCTAGGCTCGGGCATCAACCTTAGATTGTGGCTCAGACTCACTTGATGTATATTTAAATCTTCTAGATCACCATCAATTCCCCCCATGTAAAATAAAAGGTGAGGAGATGAAGAAAACTAAACTATGAGACTCTTCAATACTAAATAACAATTTTTGTGGTATGAGTGATATATCTTCTTGGTCATTAAATATGATTGCCAGGGAAAGATCCATCCAAGGTGAATCTTCATTCCTACAAGAGGATTGTTTTTGAAGCATCTGTTTGAATGATGAGTGTTTTAATGACAATACTCACATGGGTGAAGATCAAAAAAATGATAGCTCACATGGCCAATTGAATTACAATGTTGCCATTTGACAATTTGTGGTTGTGGACAAGAGGTAGAAGAAGATGAGTTGTTTTGAAGAAAATCAACACTCTTAAATTTAATAGGTTTTGAGTAATCTAGAATATGAAATGTCAAATCCTTGTTGCATCGAGAGGAACAATCTACAAACCAGTATGACCCTGATGTCAAGTATGTCACGTCCTCAAAAAAATATAAATTTTATTTTTGCTAATTTCGACCAAAGCATTAACCTAATCTTTAATTTTATACAACTTGAATATTTAGATTATATATAAATTTTTTAACTTATTAATGGGCTGAGATTAATTATTAAAATACAACTATGTATTATTTTTATAATTTGAATGGATAGTAAATTATCTCTCCCATTTTATAATTGCTTTATTATATACGTGAATTTGAATGGATCATAAATTTACCTTTAACAAAAAAAATTACCACATTGAATTTCCAAATTAAGTAAAATTTTAAACATCTTTACTCCTTACTGAATTCAATAGTATTTCCTAAATCAATGGAAAAGAGTTAATTCAACACAAACAATCAAAATCCAAAATATTTTAATATTTCGTTTAATTAAATATTTATAAAATGAATCCTTAAAAATAAAACCCATGTTGTATGGATAAATTAAAATCTTTAAAGATATAAATATCTCCCCATCAAAATTTAAATATTTCAAAATTTAAATAATAAAAAATCTAAATAAACCAGAGGTATGGTAAATAAATAAAACCTATTTTTATACTTACTCCAAAGCTATGGTAAATAAATAAATATATATATATAAAATAGATGTATGGTAAATAAATAAAAACTTCTTTTTATATTTACTCCATAAACCTTTTTATATTTTAAAAAACTCAAAAATCTAGGTTTTTTCTAGATGAAGCCTATGGGACGAATACCATGGCACAAATTAATATTGATACCATGGGCCAAATACCATATTTATAAAAGAAGTATGGTAAATAAATAAATACAAAAAGGTATAAAGAGGTATGATTAATAAATAATTATAAAATAGATATAAAGAGACATGGTAAATAAATTAATATAAAACAGGTAAAGAGGTAAGGTAAATAAATAAAAATATATCAAATATGATTATAAATAAAAATATAATTATATAAAAAGCCTATGGGCCAAATACCATAGTAAATAAAAGAGGTATGGTAAATAAATAAAAATATAAATAAACTAAAGGTATGGTAAGTAAATAGAACCTCTTTTCATATTTACTAGACAATCTGCTTTATATTTATAAAGACTCAAAAAATAAAACCACTTTTTGAGTGCAAAACCTCTCAACATAATCTTCTCTTTTGAGTGAAAAACTTGAGGAAAGGTTTGGACCTCGAGATATTTGATCCCTCTTGGCCCTTGATAGATCCAGAGTTAAGATGGATCTAGGTTGGTCATATCCAAAAACGGTTTGGTGCTTATTTCTGACAAGATATTCCCAAGGTCTACTGATGGACTTGGGAAGTGCAAGTTGAATTTTTCCAACTGCATGCAAATGTACTCTCATACTAGGTGCAAAACAGACCTCAACCTCACTCATTTGATTAGTTTCTAGTTGGTGATGGGAGTTTATATCAAACTCAAAAATAGGATTGTTTTGAAGAAAGACCGATTTAGAATGATGTTAACGTTGTTGCAACTCATCTTGATGTATTTGTGATTCGAGTTGAAAAAAATTAATATTGACATGTGAATTTTGCAGAGAGGTTTGAGTGTCAGAGAGAGTGTCTTCGCTGATTTTGACTGTGCTTTCAATCATAGGCATGATTAGGGTTCTCAATAGCTCTAATAAATTGTCAATTTGAACCATTTAAAAACTTCAAAAAAATTCTTACAATTTGAACCTTCAATAATTATTAAATCACAAAATAATGAGGAAAATAATTACCTACTTCAAATATGAACACATCATGAAGGGGAGAAAAAATCCAAAAATCCAATAAAGCGGTATAGTAAGTGATTTCTAATATTATTTGTCACCGTTAATAGACTTGTCAATTGTAGCACATCATATTTAACTATTGTATGCCAACTCATCGTTGAATAACATCACATGATAATAAGCTATTTTGAATCATTCCATTTAGAAATATATAAGGCATTCACAATATATGAAGGTGGTACTGCAAAATATAAGGCAATCAAATATGTGGAATTATGTGATATATGCCACATAAACAGACTCTGTAAGAATTTACTTAACAAATATATTTAATAACTACATCAACCAAAGCTTTTGAATATATAGGCAACATCAACCAATGTAATCACTGCATCAACACTCACTTTGGCAATATTGTCTTGAACTAATGCATATACCAACACCTATGTTATTGCATCGAAAGGCGCTCTACAACTTAGTGTGGGAGAGATGTTGTCATGTAATGTTACATTTAAAAATAGTAAAATAATAATTTAAATTAGAAAATTAAAAATAGTAATAAAAAAAGAAATTAATGTAGGTCATATTTACAGTACTTTAATTTACACATTAATCTTAGAGATAGTATTATTGTTATTTCACCAACCTAGATCCGTCTTAACTCGAGATCTATCAAGAGTTGAGAGGGACTGAATCTCTCATGGTGCAAACCTTTCCTCAAGTTCTACACTCAAAAATTAGGTTTCCAGTCAAGGGACTTGATCCCTATCGTCCTGAGTTAACATGGATCTAGGTTGGTTATATTAAAATATTAAAATATTGTTTATATAACTATATTGACATGGTCCACTTATCAAGAAATATTGTTAAATTAATTGTGTATCATAAACCATTTTGTTAAAAGAAATTTATTAATATTGTTAATAGTCGAAAAATATATTTTCTTGCATACATAGGAAAAATAAGTTTTCTTACATACATAGGAAAATCTTAACAATATTGTACTATCCTATATTTTCATGATAAGTGGACCATATATATATAACCAAATTGAATCACTTGAGGGTTTCTTTAATTAAATATTTTCTTTTTGTTGAACGCAATTTGGTGTTGGTGTTAGGTCCCCATATTACTAATGCAGTCCCTTATTGTTATTAGTGTAGCCCCCTTATTGTTATTGTTGTACCCCTGTAACCCCCATATTTTTATTATTGTTCCCTTACATTATTATTGTTCGGTTGGCTAGGATTATATTGTGACCCCATGGACCCCTATATATAGAAGGATGTATTGTCATTTGTAGCATCCCAGAATTGTTCATTTATGTAATGTATTGGAGCTTTCCCTCAAAGTGGTTGATTTCTAAGGCGTTAATCTCTCTTTTCTTCTATTTTTGGCGTTGGTTTCATAACATTTGGTATGACAGCTTCAGATTCTAGGGTTTCGCTTCTCCAAATAGGTGGTCGTGTAATTTTTGCTATGAATTTTGCTCTACGAAGGTTCACAAGTAGAAATTTTTACAGAGAGAAGCCAAAATCCCGAGGAAGTTCCTATACAAATTTCAGATCTTTTTTCACAATATTGTCGGAGATATGATCTATGGAATTTAGGATTTTTTCAGGCTCTCGAATTTCACTTAAAATAGGTCATCGTGGAATTAGCGCTATATATTTTTTATACAGAGTTTCAGAAGCTGAAAATTTTACAGAGTGAAGCCATAATCCTTAGGAAGTTCCAGTATAAATTTCAGGTCTTGGTTCCCAACATTTTTGAAGACATGATCTATGGAATTTAGGGTTTTTTCACGCTCCTGAATTTCATCTAAAAGAGGTGACCGTGGGAAAATCGTCATAAATATCTCTCTGAGCATTGGATTGGAATTCTATAAAAAGTGGCCGCAATCACATGGACTATAGTTTCCTTTACACGTAGTCTAAAAAGGCCACGTTTTCACCCAAAATTCGGTAATGATTTTCAGAAAATCCGGCGAAGATTTGCCTAGAATCTTGTTTACAATTGTTAAAATTTAATATTTTGAGTGTCGTAAGGGTTTTTTATAGTGTTGAATCCATTTCCAGCATCAAAAATTATTCTAAACACTCCAAGCACATGATTTTTCGAGTTTTAATTGACCAGATTCCGGAAATTTTCTATCGTCCGAGCTATTTCATGAGCTCGGTAGACAACTTCGTTTCCTTTAGATCAATTTCAGAACTGAAGGAGGAAACAATGATACGTGGCACATCATACAAGTTCTCTCTACTGAACTAGTCCATAATTAGGTCATTGTGGGAGATTGGGTATAACTTTGCCTTGAAGAATCCAAATCAGGTCAGACCTATGTAATTTGAAAGAATATTCAGAGGGCTACTACGCAGCCTAATTTCAAATATTGAAGATCTGAAATAACAGAGATAATTCAGTTTCAATATCGAGCTCCTCAAAATCAATAAAAATGTCTGTATTTTTTCTTCTAATTGCATAAGTCTTGTGTGAAAAATTAGTTTGAAGTGATTCCAAAGGCATAATGAAGCATAGATTTCAATATTGGGTTCTAAAATTCCACCTAAAAATAATTCAACACCCATTGATCCTTCATAAGGCGCTACTATGACTCATGGAGAGGATGAAGCGCAACATGACATATCAAAATTAGAAGAGAAAGTGCACCAAATTTCGCTCTCGCAAAGAGAAAAAAAGAAAGTAATGGAGGTTTTGAAGAAAGGTCTGGAAGCTAAGATGGATGATCTGAATAAATGCATGGATGGTTTGAAGAATGGCATGGAAGCTAAGATGCATGGCATGGGAGTTGGCATGGAAGCTAAGATGGATGACATGGAAGCTAAGATCGATGAACAAATGGAAGACAACATGGAAAACATGAAGAATGATCTAAAAGCATACATGGAAGGTTTAACAAAGTTAATACAAGTAATGTTTCCTAATGGCGAAAAGATAGTAGAGGAAATTCATGATGAGAAAAAAATAAATGTTAATTGTGATTTCATAAACTTTAATGTTAGATGGAAGAACCACCATATTCCAAAGATGGATATGAGGAAGTTTGGTGGCAAGGATCCTGTAACATGGATACTATAGATGGAGCAATATTTTTATCTCAATAATCTGCAAAACACACAAAAGGTACGCATTGAAACTTTACATTTAGAACAAAACACATTTGCATGGTATCAATGGCTTTGCTCCTGTAAAAAAATTGTCACTTGATCAATTTTTACGAAGGAAATGATAGCACATTATGAGGATAAAAAGAGAAACACGTTCTTTATCCAACTGATAAATCTCAAACAAAAGGGTTCAGTGGTGGAACACATTGAGGACTTCCAACAATTGAATATAATGGTAACTGATATTCCAGAGGAACACAAGGTTGATGTTTTCATAGGGAATTTAAAGGATAACATCCAGCATGAAGCTGGCGTTTGGGAGCCTTATTCATTGGAGAAGGCATTCAAGTTGGGAAGAAAAAATGAATGTAAAATTATGGTGACAAGGAAGCCTACCACTCACTTATATATAGATGGAAGTGTTGCTACTCCTAGACTTTCACAACGTACAAGGTTTCCACCACAAAAATTGGAAGAAAAAAGAGAAAAAGGGCTTTTCTGTGGTTGTAATAGAAAATACACTAAAGGTCATAAGTGTGCTGAGAAGAAATTATTTTACATCAATTGTGAAGAAGAGGAAGAAAATGAACAAGAAACTTCAAAAGAAGAGGATACACACCAAGAACCAACCCTAGAAGAAGAAGAAATGAGTACAACCATATCGTGTAATACATTGGAAGGAGTTACCACTCCTTAAACTCTCACGATAGGACATATCAAGAAGAAAAAGGTAATAGTGTTGATTGATTGAGGTAGTACCGATAATTTTATTCATTGTAAGGTAGCCAAGGAATTGAATTGTTTCCTATACCCAACACCAAAATGTCAACTGATGGTTGCAAATGGAGGAAATATAAATTTCTCTGCAAAATGTCTTAATATCAAGCTAACCATGGGGTAATATGTGTTGAATAGTCCAATGATTTCCATTCCAATGGGAGGTGCTGATGTTATAATAGGAGTACAATGGCTACAATCATTGGGGATAGTAGCTTTTAATTTTCAAGACCTTTTCTTGAAATTTTTTTGGAAGGAAAGGAAATCGAACTACGGGGTATCGCAGGGAATCTAGGAAAGATAATAAGATCTAATGTCATGAAAAATATTCTGAAGAAAGAACAATGAGGCATAATTTCACAATTATTCTCACTAGAAGCTCCAACATCAAAACCATTTATTTCTCCATATCTCCAAAATGTATTGGAAAATCATTGCAAGGTGTTTGAAACTCCCAAAGGACTCCCACCGATTCGTGATAATTATCATGCTATTCATTTGATTCCAAGAAGTTTTCCTCCAAAAATCATGCCTTACACATATCCTTATGTCTGAAAGAGAAAAATTGAACGTATCATTGCAGAAATGTTAGAGGGTGTTATAATTCAACCTAGTCAAAGTTCTTTATCTACTCGAGTAGTGTTGGTGCACAAGAAGGATGGATCATGGCGCATGTGTCAAGATTATAGGGAGCTCAAAAAGCTCACTACTAAAGATAAATTTCCCATTCCTGTGATTGATGAATTATTGGATGAATTACATGGCGCAATTTATTTTACCAAGTTGGATCTTCATTCAGGATATCATCAAATTGGAATGAAGACTGAAGATATTCTGAGAACATCATTTCAAACTCATGAGGTTCATTATAAATTTTTGATCATGCCTTTTAGCCTTACCAATGCACCTTCTACATTTCAAGGGTTGATGAATTCCATTTTCAAACCCTTCCTCAGAAAATTTGTGCTAGTATTTTTTGATGACATACTAATCTACATTAGGTCTTGGAAGGATCATGTTCAACATGTTGACAAGGTGCTCAAACTATTGGAGGAGAAAAAATTATATGCAAAAACATCCATTAAATATTTATTTAGAGTACAAGAGGTGGAATATTTGGGTCATATTGTATATCACGAGGGTTTTAAGGTAGACCCTAAAAATATCCATTAAGGAATGGAAATTCCCCACAACCATAAATAATTTGTGAGGATTTCTCGGGTTAACGGGGTATTATTGAAAATTTGTTAAGAATTATGGGAGAATAGCAACACGTCTAACAAAATTATTGAAGAAAGATGCATTTTCATGGAATCCTGAAGCAACTAAGGCCTTTGAACATCTTAAAGAGGAAATGTGCATAGCACCAGTCTTAGCTACGCCAGACTTCACAAAAACCTTTATTATCGAATGTGATGCCTCAAGAAATGGAATTGGTGTTTTTTTAATCCAAGAAGGAAGACACATTTCTTTTGAAAGTCCTTCAATCAAAGGAAGGTAACTACAGAAAGCTATTTATGAGAAGGAAATGTTGGCAATACTACATGCACTAAATAAATGGCGAGCTTACCTAATGGGGAGGCACTTAGAGGTAAAAATTTATCATGATAGTCTTAAAAACTTTTCGGAAGAAAGACTATATTCAGAAGAGCAACAAAAATGGGTCACAAAGATGTTGGGTTATGACTTTGAAATCATCAACAAAAAATAGAAGCTAAATGTTGTTGTAGATGCACTCTCAAGAAAGGATAAAGAGGTGGAAGCATTGCTTTGTGTAATTTCTATTATCCAACCAGATTGGATAATCGAAGCAATGGATGAATGGAAGAAGGGCGAAGAAGTGTGGACACTCATTCAAAAGTTGAAGCAAGATTTTAGTATATCTAATATATTTAGTTGGAAAAATGATTCCTTATGGTACAAATATCACTTATATATTTGTAAGAATTCCCAACTAAAAAAAAATATTATTTTGGAATTGCACACTTCTCCTTTAGGAAGACACTCGGGATTTTTAAAAACTTACCACAGGGTGAAGAAATATTTTTTTTGGGATGGCCTTAAATCAGATATTCAAAATTTTGTGGTAGACTGTTTGGTTTGCCAGAAAAATAAATTTGATACAATTAAGACCCTAGGTCTTCTATAGCCTTTATTTATTCCAAGTCAATGTTGGGAGGAGATTTCAATGGATTTTATCACAGGTTTACCTAAGTCCAAAGGAAAGAGTAATTTCATGGTGGTAGTTGATAGAATTACCAAGTATGCACACTTTTGTTCATTATCTCATCCATTTAAATCAAATACAGTTTCTACTGAATTTATGGAAACAATTCAAAAGCTACATGGAAACCCAAATATTATGGTAAACGACAGAGATCCAATTTTTACTGGAAACTTTTGGACAAAATTATTTTCTTGTTTGGGTACTAAATTAGCTCATAGATCATCTTATCATCCTCAATCTGATGGTCAAACTGAGATAGTGAACAAATGTTTAGAAGGATATCTGCGTTGTTTTGCATCTGATAAACAAACACAATGGGTCAAGTGGTTACCTCTGGTTGAATGGTGCTATAACACTTCTTTCCATACTGCAAAAAAAATGGCCCCATTTATGGCACTTTATGGATATCACCCACCATCCATCACATCATATTTAAGAGAAAATTCTAAGGTGCAAGCAGTGGAAGATCACATCGAGCATCAACAGAAAGTTCTCCAACTCTTAAAGGATAACCTCAATTTGGCACAAAATCAAAAGAAAAAACATGCAGATCAACATCGCAGTGAGAGAAGTTTTGATGTAAGAGACTGTGTATTTTTATGGCTACAACCATACAAAAAAATTTCCCTCAAGAAAGCTAAGAAGGATAATAAATTATCGCCAAAATATTATGGTCCTTATAAAATGTTGCAAAATATTGGTACTATCAGGGAAAATTTTAAGAAACCCCCAAAAATTTTATGTATAATAAATTGGCGAATCCACATGGTATATATAAAAATATATAGGCTATTTTCTCATTAATATAATATACATATATAATTTTTTGGCGAATCTTTCACTAAATTATAAAATTTTGTTAAATATTGGTGAATTTTTCACTAGGTTATAAAGTATTGAAAATTCTTGGTTAATATTCTAAAAAATTAGAAAACAGTGTAAAATATTAGTGATTTTCTACCAATGTATAGAAACATATGTAATAATAAGAAACATCTTTAGTTAAAAACTATGATATACAATGTTCCATGTTTTGGAAAAGAAAAATCATGGGTAATGTTGCTCTAGGTTCTTGTTATACTCTATTGCAAATATTTTTGCATGTTTTTATTATGTTTTACCACAAATGTATTATCATATCCCAAGGGGAAACTACTTGGAAAGACACCCCCAAAAGAATGTGATGTTGAACCAAATAAATTATTTTGCTCAAACTTGATCTTTACGCATCTAGTTAACCCTGCCATATTCTATGTAATTCATATTCTATAGGCTTCGCATGAAAATAAGGTCTAGGAATAGATATATCAAAATCATGAATATTTACATAAAATTATTTTGTTTTCTTATACATCAATTTTCTAAAAGGTAGATACTTCTCCGATTCCTCAAGTTCAAATAAACCAACAACTTTAAAATTTGGAGTTTCATCATAATATTTAGCCTTTTCACCTACTTTTGGATCACAACTATTGTAATTTTTGTTGCACTTTATTCTATAGTTAACAACTCTAATAATGTTGACTTGGTAAAAAATTATTTGAAATCACAGAAAATAAAAAATGAGAATGAATGGAAGATGAATATGCATTGAAACTTAATTTCCTACACGATGAAAAAAAAGGTAATAACACAAACTCATTAAAAATATACGATGGGTGAGTTAAAAAACTCAACACAAATATAAAAAATAGTCTATGCATGTTCATTACTTGGAAAAATATGTCACAAAACAATGATCATCAAGGGATTTTTCACTTCCGGAATAGTACTACACTAAATAATCTATGTTCTCAACTAATTATATGTGATGTTTTTTTGTATTGGTATCAAAGTATAATTGCATTAGATGAATGTCCTTCTCATGATAACATGACTTCTATGATGAACACATAGTGTCCTAGTGCATAGACCATTTTTTCTTCATTTAACTAAGCAGAGCTCATTTTCCTCTCTTAATAAACAATAAGTATTTTCAAAGAAAATATAAAATAAAATAGTAGAATCTAAAAGGTAAATATTCTTTTGTGACACCGCAACGTAAGAGGAAATAAAATAAAAATAAATTAAAAAATATTCTTCAATAATCAAAAATGTAAATAAAATAATAATAATTATGGATAACACATTGAATGGTTTGATAATAAGTGAAGTCATATATTAATCCTAATACCATATCATTCTCAATTGAACATGACAAAAAAACAAACAAAAGAGATTTTTACTCAACAAAGGTCTTTAACTTTAACCAAACCCCTTAAATCAATAAAATAAGATGAAACAAATCATGCCTTAACAAAAGGATCAATTAAAATCAAATAAAAACTAGAAGAATTTACGAGATCATAATTTTTAACCAAAATAAGACCAAGATTTTCAAACTTGGAAAAATGATCCAAATGCAACAAAAAAACAAACCATTAAGAGTGACCAAGATATTAGAGCTAAAAACAAAAAAAAACTCATCTAATTGAAATGAACCCATTCTTGCTTAGTAAAAGGCTTGTTAATGTATTTATTTATTCTTTAATACAAGGACACTACCTTTGTCAAAATATAGATCCTCACCTCATAAAATTATTGCTTCATTTTCTATCACATATAAGAAAGAGATAAAGTAATAGTTAATTATCAAGACATCAATCTTTAAAAAAATTGTAGAAAGGAAATATGGCTTCAATGTTACAATAAAGAATAGAAAGTATTGAATTAATACCAAATAACTTACGAAAATTTTACTTAACTATAAGCTTCTGCCACTTGCAAATCCTCAATGAATCTCCATGGAATCTCACTTTTTGAAATATTATACAACGGCTCAGAAGTTCCACATGTCTAATCACTTTCTGAAAGGAACTGCAGCATGTTGAACTACAGATGTATTCTTCATTTTCTCATGATTATGTTATATTTTAATTAAGTTTTGTTCAATGATTGCAGAAAAGAGTGTTGGAGGAATATTTCATGATCATGGTTGAGATTGAACATCTGCAATAAATAACAGATTAATCGCATAGTGTTGAGAGGCATTTGAATCTTGTTTTTCATTTTGCTTGTATTATTCACTTTTGCTTGTCTTATTCAATACAATGTCATCTGTTTACATGTAAACGTTTCAGTTTAAACAAAATTTATGTAAGAGTCTTTCATCTCATTATGAATTATTTATGCAGATGACTCCTTTTTTTTAATCCAGGAAGCAGTAGGGGTTATTATTTGTAAGGACTGGTATATGGCATGGTGTTAACTATATAATTGTTAGGCAAGCTCTGAATTGGGTTGACTTTGTCATGTATGTTGGAGAATATAATTTTACCAATTTACTAGATGTCATATTGTCTTAGTTAGTTCAGTTTCACTCTAGTCATTTAATGTTGATATCTTTACTATAATTTTATTCAATTTATTCATAATACTAAGAAGAGCAATCTTCTGCTTCATTGTTTTCAATTTTTTATTCATAATACTAAGAAGAGAAATCTTCTGCTTCATTGTTTTCAATTTTTGTCATAATCTCAGAGCATGAAGTCCCATAAGACTCAAGATAAATTCTTCAAATGTTTTTTGGGCTCAAAAATAAGATTGTGAGAGGCCGAGGAGAAAACGCTAAAGCAACTTGAATTCTATGCTTGTGAAGAAGAGGAAGTGTGTCAATTTCACATCTCTCACTGTGCAAGAAACGACATAAAAAATTGTTGAATTCACATTCCTTTGTGTCAAACATTTTGTTTGAAGTTTCTTTAGTATAAAACTACAAAGGCTCCAATGTATGGTAAATTAATTGAGTCACATATTATGTTTTAATCCCTTAATTAAAAAGGTTAAAGTGTTTTCAAAAGTCACTTTTGTTATTTGTTGGAGGCAAAAAAGGAAGTTCCTATAGAGAAAACATAGTCAAAGGTAAAGGCAGATAAAGAAATTTTTTTCACTCCAAATCAGAAAGAACATAACCAATGTCGTTCTGCAAATATTTTTAATTTTAACATTGATCGCTAGAGTGCAGATACACATAACCATTATGAAGAAGAGTTAAATTTTCTCAAAACATGGCTTGAAACATCATGCTCTGATGAAGTTTGTAAGTTGTAAAAATGAATGTTGAAGACAACATCAATGATGAACAAATTAATGAAATTTTCAAGTATTGGAGCCTTGAAGAGATGAAATTGTATTATAGACTTATGTTGCAGAAAAAGATGGATGATGAAAATAACACTACAGAAGATGACATGTGGCGACTGTCCACATACAACCTGATTTTTGAAGAATTCCAGGACATACTTAGACAACCTAGAACAATGGAAGACATGCACCAACAAATGAAGAAACTAAGGCTGAAAGAATACAACAAGAAGAAAAAGATGAAACAATTTAGAGGCTACTCCAACTGTCTTTGTTTTCACTTAAGTCATTTAATGTTAATATGTCTAATGTAATCTTAGTTAACTGATTTGTAATATTGAGAAGAGTAATTGTCTCCTCCATAATTTTCAACTTTTGTCAATGTAAAATAGTTGTCTTCTCCATAATTTTCTATTTTTGTCCATGTAAAATAGTGGTTAATGTAACTTCGTATGGCAGAATATTCCATAGATCAAAAGGAAAGTTTCTATTTACATATAAATAATAACTTCTTAGGGAGAAAGTTTTTTCTATTTACAAATAAATAATAAGATTTGAGCCAGATTGGATTACATATTTCAAAATTTTGATTAACTTCAACCAAATTATATTATAATATATTAATTAATTAAATTGCATTTCCAAAATATTTCCAAATCTCAATTTTGAAAAGAAATAAGGAAACTTGACCATAGGTATCACATTCTATTCCATTAAATGTCACTCTAAAAATTACAGCATTCACTTCTTTATGAAATTACAGCATTCGCTTCTTTACGAACAGAACATTAGAATAAGTAGAGTCAGATTACCCATTCACGTCCTGTAGGATCGATGTACACAAGTGAAACTAGCAATTACAATTTTTAACACAACCAACTCTGAAATGGTAGTCACACATCAAGAAATTTATCATTCCCAATTCTCACTTCTTCTCCTTGTTTGAACAATACGTCATGAGACTTTTGATGATCAGACAATGACGAGTCATGGGCCTCTGTACTGAATTTCCCATAAATGTCTTGCTAGTAGAATTGCCTGGTTCTGTACACCAGAACAGCTACAGTGGTCGAACCAACAACGCTAATTGTTGTCATTATGATAAATGTTATCTCAAAGCAAGACTTCCCAACGCACATCATCTCATTTGATGCGGTTGGAACACCACTAGTCGACATTTCAAGTTTTTTTCACCTATCGTAGAAGTATCCTGCAAGCCTAACAGAGAACAAATAGGCCCCCAAAGGGCTGGCACTTGCTCCAATGTTATAAAAAATTGCAAAATGGCGAAACCCAAACAGTTCGGAGATGATAGAGAACAAGAGAGGCCACTGTGCACCGAAGCACATGCCGATCAGAATGGAAGCCATGTAAAGAGATCCAGGGAGTCCTGAAGCAACGAGGAGATGACCTATGGATGCAACTAATAGCACTAGGCTTAGAAAAAAGGGCCTTGGAATTGAATACTTGTGGAGAAGTATTTCAGAGATGAAGCCTGCCGCAACTCGGCCTAAAAAATTCCAGATGCTCAGAAGTGAAACAAAAGTGCTTATACTCAGAGAAGAGTATTGCAAGGATTTTCCAATTTTCCCCATGTTGTCAATTACAGTAATTGTAGATCCCAATCCACATGTGGTTGCCAAGAAAAGTATCCAGAAGTATAAGCTCATTAGTTCTTGAGTAATTGTATGGTATTCACCTCTTTGAGGCCATTTGCCTTTATTAAATTTCTTCTCATCATCAAGGCCTACTGCTTTGTTTTTACTCTCAGCAAATGTGCCTTCTGTTAAAACTGCAGATATCTCGACTGAGGCAGAGTTGATATCATTGCAGCAGTTTTCTAGTTCAATCTTAGACTTCCCTCGATTTGGGAATGCATCGTTATGATCCCCTTGAACAAATTTTTCTGAATTTTGAAGCTCTGAGCGTATGACTATCAGCAATGGCAAGAATATTATCAGAATTTTTACTCCAGCAAAAAACTGAATCACAGTCTGTGGAAGAACCAGTAAGTTTTCCAGCAAAATAAAGGCCATAAGCAAACTAGCCAGCACCAGAGCCATGACAAGAAAAGTATAAAAATTATTTGTCTCATTCTTCTCTTTGGAGCTTCCATAGAACTAATGAAAGGCATCAATAGTAGCACTACAGAAGTGGGAAGAGTAGCAGCCAGGATTATGAGAAAGCTAGGATTTTAATCTTTACTGATAGCCCTGTATATCTGAGTGATAATAGCACCACTGAGACCTACAAATCCCTTGAGCAGCCCAATGCAAGTCCTCTGCCTCTTGGAAAATTTTTGACACAAGTCACAATTATTCCCGTATTAACGAATGTCATGGAGCTCCATCCTATGCACTGATACATGCACATCTGCCACATTGCAGGCTTTGCAACTCTGCCAGTGACAGAGAGCCAAATCATGAGATATCCAGTAAGGTTCAGTGCCAAACCCATAGAGAGAAGTACCGAAGGTGCACAGAACTCATTAATGAGACCGGAAATGATGCCCATGTTTGCACCCAAATCCTTAAAAAACTCCAATGTATCAATCACTTCCTGATCATCAGAACTCCATAGATGACACTATGATGGGCAGCAAGGGGATTATCAAAGAAATAAATTACAGTTAATAAGTAAAAATTGAGTTCAACTTTTTAAGTTGTAGCCTTGGCACGAGCTGATATTGTCATCGGGGCACAATGGTTGAATGCCATGGATGAATTTTGCACAAATCTTGATGAACTGGACATGAAACATGAACAAGGACATCAATAACTCACAATCAAAAGGTTGCAACTAGGTGTTAATTGACTTATCATGGTAAGAAATTTTGACAACAACTTGCTTAGTATGCTTCATCTTCCAATGTAGTTCTATAAACGGCCTGCAACAGTTAATTGATGATCTTGAAGATGTATTCCACGACCGACCTCCAAGACTACCAACAAGTTGGAATCAGGGTTTAGAAATGCTTCAATTTCCTTAGGATTCTCAAAGGTAAAGTGATTCAAGGAGGGGGCACTTTACAATGCTAAAAAATAATGTACCTTGTGCACTTTGTGTCAATTATGTGCTCATCAGTACTTAATGTTAACTATTAGAGTTTTTAGTAGGTGTGCTAAATGTTAATCTTAGGGGTTTAATATTAGTTGTAATATTTTGGGCATTTATTGCCACAACTCATGCTAGTGTAAATTACAAGCTGAATTGATTTAAAGGTTGAAATAAGAGTCTTGTATGGTGGGTGTCAGAAAAATAAACCCACAAGTCACAATAAGAGTCCTGTTAGGTGGGAGTTACTAAAATAAACTAGTGGTAATAGGAATCATGCCAGGTGGTAAAATACTAAAAGAAAATGCATGCAGGCTAGGCCATCTACCAACATGCAAAGAAAAAAAAATGTAAGAGGGAGAAGGAAGTTAAAAAATAGGATCACAAGACCCAAGAGAGGCCATGTTGTTGGAATGTTTTGTTGTAGCCAATCTTGAGAGGCAATCTCTTTGGCCAAATGCCCACACTTCTCTTGAAGTTGGCCTAGGTTGGAATCCATAACTTCCCTGGAAAGTACTTATGTCCATATATGGTTGGAAAAGTTCCTGTAATTACAAATGTTCTATTTTAGTCTCTGACAATTTATACACCTGGGGCATTTCAAGTTCCTTAATTGCTAGCAATGTGTTAACACCATGAGTTGGTTGCTGCAATATTAGAAATCTGCTATACTGTTCCACTTTCACAATAGCATGGCCTTGCATGCAGTTACATGTTGCTACTTAAGTATTTTAAGAATTTTCCAGATTTGGTAGTAGCTTAGAATTTTGCCTAATTTTGCATACTCTTGCTCTCTTCATCAGCTGTGATCAATTTAATATCATAACAATGGTATTGGAGCCCCAACTAATAGGAAAATTCTTATTATATTTAAGTTATAATATCTTATTATTAATTATTCATCTTTCTAATTTTGCCTCAATTTGGAAGTTCTGGATCTTCCAATCAATACATGATACATCACTTCCAATTCTATTTATTTGCATGGCATATTTTTATACCATTCTTTACTCTTTATACATGCAGTTTATTTCAAAGTTCTAAAACTTGGACTCGGACTCAAAATCGAACGAGGGTCAAAACTCAGACTTAGAATGACTCAGACCGATCTGATTTCAAGAACTCAGTTTACTAAAAGTTGCATAAAATATTAAGTTGTAAAGAAAAATATATTTTAAAAAGATTCCAAACTATTAGAGAAAAAATATGCTAAGTCTGCTCATGTATATACCATGTAAGGGTGAATATATCAAAATGGCACTGATGGCAATACATATCAGCAAAAAAATCCGTAATGAATAAGGCTCTAAATAGCCTCTATAGTCCAAAAAAGATCCTACAAGCATCTCCTTTTGCTAGCCTTGTCTTCTCCAAATTTCACACACTAATTTTGCAATTCTAATCTAAACTATCCAATCTCATCTAATGGTGCCATACATGGTGCCAACTTGACCTCTTATACCATCTGAGTGTTTTTTCAAACTATGAATCCCTTGCCCCACCCCAACCAACATTTATGTGTTTCTCGCAATATTTGCAATACACTTCCTCATCAACAAGGATCCATGCAAGGTCTTTGCCTCTTGTGGCCATGGTAAAATTCAAATATGCAACATTGCAAACCCCATCTTCATATGAAAACTTCAAACTAGTAGAAGGTTGAAAGTACAAAACTTTAAAGACATTTCAAATATGCAATTTAAAGACGAAAAAAAACAGGGACAAATTTAACATTTACTGTTAACATACCTGAAAATGAGAAGAATGGGCAGAGGACACAAGGATCTGGTCCACAACTCCTCCAAGCTTTAAGATGGGTTGTAGCCTCCTCATTCATATGCCAAATCGACTGTAAAGAACCCAACAAACTAGCTCCAAGCTCACTTTAAATCACTAATCTTCAATGCTGCTCCAAAACTCCAAATACTGAGAAATGCTCAATGAAAAGGGTGTGAGGTAAATGGGGGGTTGGGGGAGTATCTATATAGTTTTTGTTGAGAAATGCAGCTTGAACAAGAACTTCCACATAGTTTCAGTGTGAACATGTGAGAAGCAGTTTGAGATATTTTCAAAAAGTGATTTTTGAAAAAATAATTCCATTTTGTAATTCACTTCAGTAAAATAGTGAAATTATTATATTTAGGTTTTAAGACATTGTATCTCATGCATACATGACTTAGACTAGAAGTAAACTCAAAAATAGATTAAGGTTTTGGTCTCAGCTGAAAGTATAAAGACATGTCAAGACAAAGGTTTTCACACACATGTGAGTAGTTGAGCAACCAAGAGAGAAGGGAGGGCAATTCAGATAGAGGTGAATCTATGCAGCTTCTAGTAGGCTGCAGTGTAGATTCATACAAATTCATACAATACTATGGTAAATTTCCCTTTTTAATCCTTTGTTCTAAACTGAAAAACAGCTTGTTCAAAATTTTATCCTTTGTTCTAAACTGCAAGAGAGCCTGTCAACAAATATTGGGTCAAAGAAGGCCAAGATAAGGAAAATTTGAAATCAGTTGGAAAACCAGGGAATATAAACCACCAGACCCAAGACAGCTAAGGGTAGAAAAAATGTTGGTAAAGCATAGATGGACTTGCAATCGAGATTAAAGGACTCAATTATTCGAATTATCGATGAAAATTTGGGTGGACTGGAGAATTTAGGGGAGAAAACCTCTTTGTTGGGCAGAGTAATGCAACAGAAGATAGACGAGGCCAATCGGGAGTTATGTTTGGAATGTTGAAACAATGACAGCCCAGTCTCAAAACTCATACGAACAGAGCATCAATGAAGGTCATGGCCAAGAAAAGATAGAGGAAACAGAGCCAAAGTCAGGGCAGACAAAGAATGTATGCAATCTTGCTCCATTAAGTGCCCAATCTGCTGATAAGATAAAATAAAAAAATTTTGCCTCAATGTCTAGGAAATGACCACAAATGTCGGTCAATGGAACGAAAAGAGTACATCCAGTGCAGGTATAAAGAGAGAGTGGGAAAGCAACTCAGAGACAATACTAAGATGTTGTAATGCCACATATCTGAGTGCATCCTGACCAAAGTGGGAATAATCAGCCTGTTCGTATTACTAAGAAGGTGTTGGACAATACCCATTATTGCAATCTCATTGAATTTAACATAAATGTGCCTGATTCATAAATTTAACTCAGTGTAATTCAATCCTATTACCTTTCAGATTACTATCAATTCCTAACCTGTAAAGATTACCATAGAAAAAATACTTATCAAGGAATACTGCTGACTTGGGCCATGAACGAACTTTTAGCTTTGAAAGGTGACTTTCAGCAAGATAACTCTCAATCTGAATTCCCATACTCTCCATCACTTTAGTACTTACCATGGCATGGATCACATTTAGCCATCATGGACGACGGCTCGAAAGCACTGTTGGTGATCTCGACCACCGAAAGTTGCCCATGGTAGGCCTTCTCAGCAGAGATCATAGGAGCATATGAGGAAAGCATGAAATTAATACGATGATACGGCACCAAGTTTGTCTGGAACTCAGTCACGTCAACGTTGAGAGCACCATCAAAATGAAGAGAGGCAGTCAGGGAAGATATGACCTGAGACACAATTCTATTAAGGTTAGTGTATGTAGTACGCTCAATGTCCAGGGAACAACGACAAATGTCGTAGATGGCCTCATTATCCAACAACACGGCTACATCAGTATCCTCTAACAACGAGTGTGTTGACAGCACGCTGTTGTAGGGCTCGACTACAGATGTGGAGACCTATGGAGATGGATACACAGTGAAACCCAACTTGGATTTTTTCCATAATCTACAGAAAGCCTCTCCAATAGAAGGGACCCTAGACCAGATCTGGTACCGCCTCCCACAGCATGGAAGACTAGGAAACCTTGCAGTCGTGTACAGTTGTCTGCCAACTTCCGGATTTGATCCAAGCACGGATCCACAATTTCCTTACCAATGGTATAATGGCCCCAAGCAAATTTGTTGGCAGCATCTTCTTTGCCACTAATCAGCTACTCTGGGTGAAAAACCAGTCGATATGTACCGGTTCGAACTTCATCTTTGACAGTTGGCTCCAGATCCAGAAACACGGCATGGGGAACATGCTTACCAGCACCTGTCTCATTGAAAAATGTGTTAAATTCATCATCTCCACCACCAACGGTCTTGTCACTCGAAATTTGTCCATCAGGCTGGATGCCGTGTTCAAGACAGTAAAGCTCCCAACAGGCATTTCTGACCTGAATACCGGCCTGGCCAATGTGCATCGAAATGCACTCCCTCATTTTCGTTGGTTGAAACTCTTGAAACCCCGAAAATATCCCTCGAAAGAATTGAAATAATCGTGGTTAAGTGAAGAAAAAAATCGTGCAGCCGAGTTAAAACGACAGAAACAGAAGAGAGCTTCATGAAGACGTATGCGAAGACGTCTGCACTAAAGCAAAGAAGGGAGAAATAGAAACCAAGGCCGAATCACACTGCACAATGTTTTTGAAGGAGATGAAACGGGCCACCTACATGAGGTTGCATAAGAGTCAATACCCACGCATTGGAATCCAACCCAGTAAATCCCCAAAGCCCCAACCAGTAAAAAATGGGGTGAATGTAAATCCAATGCTCGTCTTACCCAGTAAATCATGGCGAATGTGATTCAAATCCGCTCCAAACCTAAAAATCGGGGGGCGAATCAATCCTTTTAATGTTTATCCGCATTTATTTTTTTTGGCTAACATGGAATAATTAATTATTTTTAAAATAACTATAGGGCTAATTATATAAAACTATATAAAATGGGTTTTTTATAAATAATTCACCTCTTCAAAATCTAAAACCCCTTAAAATTCGCCTTTGGGCTAAAATTCGCCCCTAAAATTTTCCCTGGGTACTATGGCATACAAATCAGAGCTTCCTGCTTCTTGGTGAATGCATCCAGTTTTCCTTGCTTCATGCTTAAATAAGGTTATATGTGAAAAATTTCCACTTCAAACAATATTTCTAGAACTTGATGAGGAAGGAAAAATCATATTGGAACCTGAAACAGTCACGGAAATAAGAACTTGACAACTATGAAATTGATCAATTTCATAGTATCTCATCAAGTGGAAGAACTTACCCACTAAAGATTCTACATGGAAGGATGAGAATTTTATAAGAAACATCCAAAGCTACTCAAGTATTGAGGACAACACTTTTTTGAAGGAGAGGAACATGTTAGGTCCCCATATTACTAGTGTAGTCCCTTATTCTTATTAGTGTAGCCCCCTTATTGTTATCGTTGTACCCCTGTAACCCCCATACAGTTATTACTGTTCCCTTTAATTATTATTGTTAGGTCAGATAACATTATATTGTGACCCCATGGACCCCTATATATAGAAGGAGGTTTTTTCATTTGTAGCATCCAAGAATTTTTCATTTATGTAATGTATTTGAGGTTTCCCCCTCGAAGTAGTTGATTTCTAAGGCACTGATCTCTCTTTTCTTCCATCTTTGGAGTTGGTTTGATAACAATTAGGAAAAAACGCGACTTTAAATTAATATAATTCCAAGTATTTTCCATTGTTCTTTAATATTCAATGTATCTTTTTGCTCAATACATTCTAAAGAATTAATTTCGGTTTTACAAATATAGATATATGATTACATAGTTTTTTAAATGCCAGTACAAATAGAAGTGTACTCTTTCGAAAGGATGCCACAAAATATTATACCAAAATCCTTTCTCAAAAATATTATTTCCCACATTGGATAGCTGCAAAAATTCTTTCCCACTTGGGATAGCTACATAAATCCTTCCTCTGAAATATTGTTTTACATATAATTTGACACTTAGCACTCTGAAAAAATGCTTCCTCACAAATAGAATTCCACACTCACAGTCTATTATTTATATAAATAGAGAGAGAAGTAATTTTTCTTTAGGGCCAACATTATTAATGTTAAATTTTCAACGTTACATGTTTATGTTTACGTTTATATTTTTACCTAATATCTACCCCATAAACATTACATGTTTACATTTACATTTACATTTATGTTTACGTGATATTTACCCTGATATATGTTAAATGTTTGCATTTACATCTACCCCATAAACATTACATGTTTAAGTTTACATTTACATTTATGTTTGCATTATATCTACCCTTACATTTATCTTTTCATTCACATCTACCCCATAAACATTCCGTGTTTACATTTACATTTACATTTATGTTTACATGAGGTATGTTTACATATACTTTTACATTTACCTTTTCACTTGAGATCTACTCCATATATGTTAAATTTTTACAATTACATTTACATTTATGTTTACATGAGGTCTATTTACATGTACTTTTACATTTACCTTTTCACTGGAGATCTACTCCATATATGTTAAATTTTTACATTTACAGTTACGTTTACCTTTTTACTTGAGATCTACCCCATACCTTTTCATTTACTTTTTTCTTGATATCTACCGCCATATTGGATTGTAGAGCACATTTACCTTTTTACTTGAGATATATTCGATATATGTTAACATATTTAGTTTAAGTTTACCTTTACATTTAGGTTTACCTTTTGGTTGTAGACAACATTTACCTTTTTACTTGATATCTACCATATATGTTAAATGTTATGTTAAAATTTACTATTACATTTAAGTTTACCTTTTCATTTTATATCTACACCATAAGGTTCCATTTAACCTTTTTACTTCAGATCTACTCATACATTTAAGTTTACCTTTTTTTTATATCTACCCCATAAGATTAATTCATTCTAATTTCTATTTACATATGATATTTAAAACAAAATTTTATTTATAACAAAATTTATTTTATGATCATAATTAAAATATTTCAATGTCCATATTAAGTAACATAATTTTATATATTCTTTATATAAAGAAGAATAAAGTAATTTAAATTGAAAATTTCTTATCTTTTCTATAAAGTTTTAGAGAATGCTTGTTCCATTAATTGTTTATTTCTAATTCAATTTTTCAATGTATGAGGGATATTTGTAATTTTTTTAATGTTTCTAGTATTTTTGAAAATATTAATAATAAAAATAATGAGGTATATACATACAATAAAATAATAAAATTTTAATGTGAATAATATGAATTATAAACTAGTGCTAAGTAGTAGCTAAATAATAAAAATAATGAGTTATATACATACAATAAAACAATAAGATTTTAATGTGGATAATATGAATTCTAAACTAGTGCTAAGTAGTAGCTAGTACGTGGCTTAGTTCAAATTGATATGGAGAAATTTAGTTTCAACTCAATGAAATGTGAATCCATATTTGAATGCAATCTCTCAAATAGTGTCCCATTTTAAACAAGTTTATTTATTTTGCAGAACAAAATGGAGTTGGAGAGAAAAATGGAGTTGGGATGATCTATAATTTGTGATTTAGTATTAAATTAATTTCTCAATTAAATTGTAAAGACAAGCTAATTAATATTTATGAATAATTAGTAATAACAATCGTTTTACTATTAATCGAACAACTAAATTATGACTAGCACACTTATATAACTTAAAACACTATTAAGTATAGATGGATATCAAAACACTTAGTTTCTAATCAAAATACTTAGTTCCTAAAACACGTGGTATCTTTAAAATAAAACATTAAATTTTTTTATTAAAGTAAATAAAATATATCACTATCCCTTTTCAAATATTTTCTAAATATTACAATTTTTTCCATGATTTGTGATTTAGTAATAAAATGGATGAATTTGACACATATAGTTTGAATAAAACCACAAATAAACTTGCAATATAAAATTAGCACATCAACTTTTTACATGGTAAGTGATACCAACTTTCTATGTTTGGTTGGAGGAAAGAACATAAAACAACTTTAACAAATCAATTGAAACAAATGAAAAATTGAAGGCTAATCTCCCAACAAATCCTTTCACCTTCTAGATATTAATCACAAACACAAAAAAAGATTAAAAAAAAAAGCTATGCGTAAACAAAATAAATTCAACAAAGTTGGGAAAAAAATAGTCATGAGATCCTAAAAATTAGTATTATACATTAATATTAGGAGAGAAAAAAATTAGTATTATACATTAATATTAGGAGAGAAATATTGATGATATTCTAACAACTAATTATCCTAATAGTCATTAATTATAAAAGCTAACTGTAAACAGGGAAAAAAAATTATGATTAACGTAATTGGAATTGAAAATATAAAGAAAAAAGAAAAACACAATAAAACTATATATATATATGAAAAATATTTTTTTATTTTTTTTTCTAAAAAGATTTTTTTTAATTATTTTTTGCAAAATCTGGATTATCCACAGTATTATAAACAATGGTCGACGTTTTGAATCCCAATGGGGATGAAGAATGAAAGAAAGTCACACAGATCAAGGCATAAATAGTGAAGAAATATGATGATGAGGAAAACCAAAATAAACTGATATTGTTAATTTATTTAAAATAATTTTATTTTATTCTTTATGAATTTTATAATTTTAATAACTTAATTTTAAGTTAAATAATTTATAATAATATCACCTATTATTAATATAAATAAATATTTAAAAATTATTAGAAATTATTATTGTCATCTTAAATTAAAAATATGGAGAAAAAATTATAATTTATGAAAATGAAAATAATAGAATAAGGGCAAAAAAAATAAAATGTTAAAATTAAATTAAAAAAAAAAATCCAAAGTTAAATTATGGATAAGAGGCATAAATTTTGGGTTTAGACAAACTAATACACTAAGTCAAAAGAGAAATTGAATGTGTATAATAAAATATTTGATTTCAACTACATATATATTATAACAACCTAAATTTATTTTAACTGGAAATCTACCAATCTTCTAGAAAGATCAAATCTCTTTTCACTCTTAAAAAATGTTTCCATCTTAAAAAATTTGATACCTCTAAACTCTTAATAAATTTGGAGTTAAAATAAATCTAACTAATATAAATAATAATAAATTTATTATATAAATAAGAGCCCCAATAATTTCCTTTTAAAATTGAGACCTAGCAATAATTTCAATAGCACTTAACACTAGTTCAACCACCATTACAACTTAGGGGCATAAATTATTCACTACTGCATACATGCCAAAGATTAAACTATTCAACAGTGCACCAAAAATAAACCAATGCACAGAGACTTATGCTTCATTTTGACGCACAGAGAATCAACGCACACAGAGTTAATGCATTCAACAACTGAACAGCACCAGCACTTTATGCATTCAACGCAGGATTTTAATCAACGCACGAGACTTAACATTGCATTCAACGTTGCGTATAAGTCTCGTTCAACGCTGACATATTAACCAAACCAATTCAACGCACAAATATGTCCACATGTAGAGAGCCTTAGTTTACGAAAGCTTTCCCTTTCTGAACTTTTCACGGTGAATAAACACAAATGAATTGTTGGAGCTCATGCACGAAGAGACTTGGCGGCTCGGGGATTCGATTCAGGGCAACAATTATGTGATTGCAAACCAAGATTGTTCAAAAGATAGCTAGCGAGCTCGTTTTAGTGCAGGGAGAGAGAAAGACCAAGGTCTTAGAATTAAAAAAAAATGCGATTTCGTAAGATTTAAATTACTGGATAGTATTTCGCAAATTTTGTAGAAAAACAGCGCAACACTACTATATACCGCAGTGACACATATTTAATAATAGAGAGCAGATTCTTGAATAATTGTTGCTGTGGTCTCCATCTCTAGAATGAGCATTTCGAGTTTTGGAATTTTGGGCAGAGACATTATTGATGGTCCTAACACACTTACAGAAAATGAGCTCGAGCAGAAGTTTGAAACCCTGAAAGGCAACGAATAGCAATGGAAGTGTGGTTTGGGAGCAAAAAGGGATGGACCAGTGGAATAACGGCGTAGTTTATCTAGGCAATGAAATGGCTCAGAATTCTGTAAAGATTTTGAAAAAATCTAGCAAAAGGATTTTGACTGCTTCAAGGGTTTATGATAGTGCTGAATCCATTTCCACTATCAAAAATGGATTCCAAACACTCCAACGACCTGATTTTTTGAATTTTAGTTGACTGGATTCCCGCAAAAAACTGCCGGGCTATTCCATTGCCTAGGTAGACAACTCCGTGGAATAACTAGCATGCATAGAGATGCTGCAAAACTAGTGGCTCAAACTTGAGCATGGCAGGAATTCACTGGGTTTGATACCACATAAACACATGAATATGCAGCACTTAGATAATCATGAGATTGCATTTTATTCATAATGATTTATATATTTCTTATATATTTATGTATGGTTTAATAACTAGTTTTCATATTTTAAGTGTTATTTTTAGATTCCAATGATTTTTCACATTCCACATCATAATCTTTTTTCACATTCTATATCATAACTTTTACTTGGTTAAGTATTTAACAAGTTGAAATCTCTATCATTTAATAATTACTCATAATTAAATTAAAATTATGTTATTCCTAAAACATATATAACATAATTGATGTAAATTCATTTCATTTTCAAATTTATCAAATTTATCAAATTTATTTAAATATATATTTTTGTACCATTTAAAATAAACCACGGGTATTTTTTAATGTAGACAAATATTTCAAAAATAAAAAATGTTTAGACTTTGAGACCTTTACTTCCTTTAAACAATGAGTAGATCCAAAATTGGAATTAAGATTTATATTGATTTTCAATAATACTATTTACATAAATTTCACATCTCTACAAATTCTATATTATATTATTTATATTTATATACATTTATATTGATTTTCAATAATACTATTTACATAAATTTCACATCTCTACAAATTCTATATTATATTATTTATATTTATATACATTTAATGTTAACGAATTGTAATCTGCTTTAACTTCTATATTATATCATTTATATTCATATAAATTTAATGTTAATGAATTGTAATCCCCATTAATTAAGACACAATAATGGGTGTGTACAATGGTAATCTGACACATCAATCTGTAAATCTGTATAAATCTGTTTTTTCATTTATATTTTCTCACGTTTTTAGATTTCATCAATCTGACACATCTGAAAAAGACTATGTACCACAAAACCCACAGAAAATGAACCAGTAATCAGTGGATCACGAAACCTCAAACTGACAGAGCTGTAGCTTATAACCACTGAATTCATTTTCCATTCAGTTATGATGTTCTGCATAATCTCCATTTTCGCGAAGTTATCATAGTCTGAGCAATCTGACAGCTTTAAATTAATAATAAATACTGAGGTTTGTTTTATAGATCTCATTCAGTGAACACTACTTCTCATCCCTCTGCAAAATCGAACATAAACCCACAGAAAATGAATCAGTAATGAGTGGATCACGAAACCTCAAACTGACACAGTAGCTTATAACCACAATTCATTTTCCATACAGTTATGATATTCTGCATAATCTCCATTGTCGTGAAGTTATTATAGTCTGAGCAATCCGACAGCTTTAAATTAATAATAAATACTGAAGTTTGTTTTATAATAAATACTGAAGTTTGTTTTATAGATCTCATTCAATGAACACTACTTCTAATCCCTCTGCAAAATCGAACATTTCTCTTAAAACATCGTTGCCTGTCCCAATACGGATTGCTGATTACCAATCTAAACAACTGGACTACCTTAATGTAGGGTCAATTGTTGAAGCATTTTCACATGTCTCATACAGCTATTGCTGTTTCTCATCCCTCTGCAAGATAAGACATTTGCACATCATTAATAGCAGCGCTCTCCAATCTACACATGTACTGACTGAATTCTTTAACTATGCTATCATGTGTTGCGTGTTGTATCCCAAAGCAACATGCTTTCTTTTTGTTATTATATCTTAGTGCATAAACAGTTTAAGCCCAAGTCGCGCTTAGCATAGTTAGCAGAAAAAAAGTTTTCTTCGCTTAAACTAGTGCAGTCTTCTTGTCTTATGTAATTAAAAACAGTTTTGATGAACTGTTTTCTTAAATTAGTGTATTCTTTCCGTCTTCTAAAGAATTTATATGCATTTTTTATATTCAAAATCCATTTACATATTCACTTTTATGGATACCATTTACATTTTAAGAGAATTAACATTTGAATGTTCTCAAAAAAAAAAAAACAGTACTCACGGTCTTCCATCATTTTGTTTTCACAAAATTTCTAAAATGACCTAAAAAGTGCTCCAAAAGTGGATTTGTGGCATCTTCCAATATTATTAAAGATCATTGGAATTGGTTAAAACTATGACATGGTTGTTTCTTTCTAATCATTGTCTCTGTGAACTTCCACAGACATTTCGTTTCAAAACGAGTTCGCATGACCGAGTTAAAACTTTGTTTCTTTAAATTATTTAATGTATGCCCTCGTCAAGTTCATCTGCGTTGGACACCCGATGCATTCTCCTTGACCGTTCTCCATTGGCTTTCCCCATTATTCTCTCAATCGCCTAGCTATCGTCTATTTCTGTTACTCATGACAAGCTGAGTACCATCTCAAGATATCTACAGGTGAGAGAGCCCTAGATGTCAGATGGGAGTTTTGGTTGGTAGAATACTGATAAAAGACCCCTTATGTCAGATGGGAGTTTTGGTTGGTAGAAAAGCAATGCAACTAGATAAGGGAATTTTTATTGTGATGGAGCTCTTTTCAGTTAAATGTTGACCTTGCATGTATTTCAAATACCAATAAAGGTTAGCGTAACATGTACGTCAAATATTAATAAAAATTAGTTGTTTTTTAACTGGTTATTTACAGTATATTATAATTAGTTTGGTTCAGTTGCCAAGACATCAAAAAGCTTTGATTTTTAATTAATTTGTATTTTTTACAAAATAATTCTGAAGTTTTATTTTTTTTATAAAGTAACTCCAAAGTTTATTAAATTTTTGGCAAAATTAAATATTAAATTTCTTTTAGAAATTGAAAATAAATTTTTAAATTTTTTAAATTTGAATAAAAATAATTTTTTAATTTTCTAAATTTGAATTTGATTGATGGATGACTAAATTTTATGTGGCTTAAAATTAAAATTTTAAATTTAAAAATTGTTTAAAAAAAACTTATATTAGTAATTGTTTTTATAAATAAATTATTGGATTTTTTCTCTATATTTATGGAATTTTTCATAATTAATATTTTCTTTTGCATTAATTTTCCAGTTTTTACAAACCATGGAAATTCGTTGATTTAAAAAATAAAAACAACAACCCAACATATTACACTATTTTTTCCCTTGGTGTTTTTATTCATATTCTAGTTTTTACTAACCACGGAAAGTGGCTGATTTAAAAAACCAAAACAGCAACCCTACATATTACATTAATTTTTCAGTAGGTGTTTTTGTTCATATTTTTCTCTTGTCAATTTTTATTATTGAATGGACTAAGTTCAATCATTTTCCTCAATAAAACTAACTTATACTATATATTTTCACAATTCAATTTTAAATCATAATGCAATATAAAAAAATAAAACTTAAGTTAACACTACAATAAGTAAGATTTTCTCTTTTGTTTTCACAATTTTAATCCTAACTTAAAAATAAGAAAAAATAAAAATAAAAATTAGGAATATTTTGGACTCACTCTTAACATTTGTGTAACTAATTTTTTTATTTAATATACTAGACATTCTAATTTTTTATATTAGATACTTTATTACTTATGAATTCTTTGTCACATGATTAAGATGAGATACTTCATATTAATTTCATTTTTTCAGCCTATAAATTTTACAATAGATTATTTATTTTCCATTGGATGAGGATGAGTATAAATTTAAAGTTAAATAATTAATTTCATTTTTTCGACATATAAATTCTACAATAGATTATTTATTTTCCATTAAATGAGGATGAGTATAAATTTAAAGTTAAATAAGTAGTTTGTCCCAATAATTTTCTTTTTAAAATTATTTATTTTATTTATACTGTATTTATTTAATATAATGATATTAGACATTGTAATTCCTCCTCATTATTTTGTTCCATAAGGGAAAGATAGAATAAAATGTGCACATGCACATTTCAATAAACTCTTAACTTTTCTAACAAACTATGATTTTAGCGCTAATATTTCATCCAAAATTATCTATGCACCTATCTCTATTTTTCTCCAAGGTTATCTAGTCCATTAATTACTTTTGTTAGTTCCCTTAGTTGTATTCAAATGTGTTTCATTATTAGATTTATGAATTTGATCATGCATTCAATAATTGTTATTGATTACTTTTTGTATAAGAGGTGGGTACTAAGCAACAACACCACTTATTACACTTGTTTTTAGTAGCTATATTACATGCACTTTGTTTTGAATACTATGAAGTAATATGGAAATTTGTATTAAAAAGTAACACCATATTTCTTAAATAAGAATTTGGATTAAAAAAAAATGCTATGTTCTCATATCTTGAGATAGCATTGAGATTTGTTTGTCATCACTTCAATAAAACTACACATGGAAAAGGTAATACAAACCGCTTAGTTAGACACCCTCATAAAAAAATTTGTGCCCCTTCAAGTAGTACTATGTAATACAACACTCATTTAACATTAGTTTCTTCCACATACCATTGGATATGTAAAATAATTCCTAGCCACACCTATAACCAACCTTACATAATAGTGTTGACCATTCTAGCACACGGAGAATGGAATTACATAGTAAGACAAAGGATATGGTTTGTCCTCATAAATAAGTTGAGTACTATTACTGGAAACCACTTGGTATATTAGAGAGGTACAATATTTAAAATTTATTTGGGCTTAGGTCCTTCCAAATTCTAGACATTTTTTCAAACTGTATATTCTATAGCTTGGGTAATTAAGTTCCTAAAATTTTTTAAATATCAATAATTTAGGAATTTCATAGGTGTAGTAGTACTCAAAAAGGAATAATAATCACCTAAAAAAAAATTTAGTCCTTTCCAATGCCATGACGTACCTCAAAATAATCCTTGAATGACACCAAATAACCTTCGTAACTTTGCAACAATTTTATTTTTTGTATCAACCTATTCCTACCTTGATTTTTCACCCCTCTCCATAGCTTACTTTCAAGGTATTGAACTTATTAGTATAGCTCTCGGGTTCTCAATATATTGGTCCTATTGGGATAGCTTTTGAGAAATATATTTGGGGAACATACTTACACCATGACAAACTTTTGCAACATTTCATCCATTAATGAACTAAAGCAAATGATTGAGTCTCTCTCCTAGTTAGTTAGAAAAATCGAAGCTAGGATATGTTCCCTCCCTAGAGAATTTATCCTTTATCTTGACTAGATTGTAAATATGAAAGCTAAGCCTAATGATGGTGACCATGTATTTGGTGAAGGCTTTGATTATGATAAGCATCTTGAGGAGGAAGAAAATCTCATTACTCACTTCTCATTTTCAACCAATCTCATAGTCTAATAACTCATCTCCCTAGAATTCTCTAAATAATTTTAATGATTGGATCTAAATGATTGGGTCCACCAAATGAATCATTACTTTACGATTAATTCCATGCTAGATGAACTATTAAAACTCCAAATACATGTCTTCTATATAGATATGAAAATTCTGGAGTGGCGGTTTTTAGTCAATATAATTAATTAGATTCTATATATAAAATTACCGATATCGGGGCATAAACTTGTGAGATACAAACACTCCATGTGCAAAGTTTATTGTAAAATATTTTTTTCTATACTATTAGAAAAAATAATCTTAAACTCTTATCTAATATGGAAAACATAAAATTATACTTTGAAAATCGAATAACTCAAAACAATGGCAAAGAATACTACAAAGGCCTGACTCACTAGATGGTAAATCAGATCAATACTTTGTTGAACATACAATACAATGTTTCACTTAAGTAACATTTCCAAGTGTTTTTTTACTTGTTTATAGAGAAAATATCATTTCCACTTCTTCATTAAAACTTATTTTTCGGTAAGTTGTTATATAATATTTAAAATGAAGACATATGAGAAAATAGTGGAAAGGGAGGTCAACCATCTACTAATACTTATTAAAGAAGTTTTTTGTCATCAGATCAACAACACAATGTTTTTTTCATGGCACGGTTGTAATTATTTTATTCTTAAGTTTTCCTCTATTCTTACAACAAATGAGAAACAAAATATATCATCAACCTTCAATTAGGGTTTTTCTTCTCTACAACATTGTAACATAACGAAAATATGAGTAATAAAAGAAGGTGAATTGAACTTAATATCTAAGTATACACAGTTTTCATACAACTAAATAAGGAAAAATATAACTACACTTATTAGTCTACACTACAACATGGAAAAAGAGTAGCAATGATGACCAAGTCAAGGGGCCCTCCAAACCGACTTTATGTTTCTTAGAAAATTATAATACCCTTAATCAAATATATTCATGAACCATATTAGAACATCAACACATCAACTTTATATTAATAGAGTTGAGTTTCAACAATACATGTTAAGAAAATTTCTCTATCTTCAACCTAGCGACCAATGGATTATGATAAGATTATTGATTACTTTAACAATTCACTGATAAAAAAATGTTATTATATATCTCATTATTGTTTATATATACTCCACACATTACAGAATGCATACAAGTGAACCCTGATTTGATTCCCTATTCCACACATTATTTACATTGAGTTCATAGCATAATAGGAAAACAAAGGTTATTTGATAATCTACTTAACAAGAATATATTACAAACATATTGAGTGAGACAAGAAAGTCGTCAATTGTTTCCCTCAATAAATTTTCCAGTTGGATGCAAGGCTCTTAGCACAATTTTACCATGAGTCTGACCAAATTCTGACACCTACCATATCCATTTTGGAATAAGTTTGATTAATGTGGTAGCATCTCAAGGAATCAAAGAGAAAACCCCATGCCTTAGTTTCCCTTCTATAAGACCAAAAATATGTTAAACAATGAAGTGGTTTAGAAGAACTCATATGAGCTACAAGACCTAAATTGGTCAAACCATAATTAGTAATAAATAAAGTACTTAATCCAACTAATTCACCAAAAATAATGAGAAAACTACTAAACCAACAATGTGATTACCTTATAGATCTGAAATGACCTTTGCATAAAAAATATGGTAAATATAAAAATAATGTGCTAAAAAGGGAGTATTAATATCAATTGGAAAGAAATTAATAGAAATGAAAATGGAATCAAATCAAAGGCCTATCATCTCCCCCACACATGATATTTTTGTTTCCTCATGGAAGCAATATATCTAGCTTATGTCACGGCACCAAAATTTGTTCAAAACTAAGAAAAACATTAACTGATCAATGTGTACCAATGGATATGTTCCCATTGGCCCCTTTTTCTCCAATGAACCCTGATTTTCTTCTCTAATGTCCTATTATGTGCTGCCAAATATTGAGTTCTTTTGTACCACTTCCCAACATGTTTAGACAACATTTTCATATTTTATGTTAACTTTCGATTGCTTCTTCTAGTTGGGTAATTTTTTCCATGAACATGGTTTTTTCACTCTTTATTTATTTATTTTGGATATTTAACTCTTCACTACCTAATTTCAATATTTCAACATTTTTGTTTTGCTTCTTCAATTTAGAAGAAGTTGGCCTCCTTCGGGAATTATAAGACATAGTTTGTTTTACGTGAACATATTAATCTATGGTATCTTAAAAGTCATTATGTATTAGTGTTGAAGGAACATCAAAGTCAAGGTACTGATATACAGGAGTCTTAGGCTCAAAAAATTAATTCTAAACCTTTTAAATAGGACAGTTGAAGACTCATTATGTTTTACATGACTATGCTTAGTTTGCATTTTCTTAGTATGTAAGGAAGTATCCTTTTTATGTGAAAACGAACTACTTGGTACTGAAGACTTAACACTATGTTATTGAGCATTATCATTCACCATACTCGTGGTAATTCTCCTAGTGATGACTAGTGTGATAGGAGAAAGCTATGGGTTTCCATTGTTCATAATTTTCCTTTTCGAACTCTATTCAAAACTAATGAAGGATTCAAATTCATGGAGACCTAGGTATTCATTGTAGTTTTTTTGCTCATAAAAAATATTTACTTCTATTTGGATCTCCTCATGTGCAACAAAAACATCAAAAGCACCATTACAGAATAAAAAAATGTGTCCCAATAATTACTTCTTTTATGTAATTCCTCCATGAATAATATTTTAATTAATCCATGGTGATACGAGTTATAACTGATATTTCTAGGGTGTTTTTGTATCTATATTTCCATTCTACCTAGCCTTTTGCGTAAATGAAATAAAAAATTCAAGTAATGATTGGCTTCAAAGTGCAATAGTAGATGGATATGGTAAAGGAATATGATTACATACATTCCTTTGCAGGTGACATACTTCTACAACACAAACAAAAAATACCTCCATTATCTATGATGCATTCCCTAGTAAGGATTGAAATCAATTGGGGATCTACTCTATCGAGCACAACCATAAAGCATCTTCAAGGATAAAGAAAGATGCAATATATTGGACTACAGAAGCAGTTAACACCTTTGAGAATCCTAAAGAGGAAATCTACCAAGAACTGGTCTTAGCTATACGATACTTCACAAAACCTTTACTGTGGAATGTTATGCCTCGAGAAATGGAATTGGTGATGTTTTAATGCAAGAAGCAAGACCCATTTCTTTTGAAATCCATCTAGTATAAGGAAAGCAATTACACAAACTAATTTGTGAGAAGGAAATGTCATATATACTACATGCAGTAAGGAAACAGGGACCTTACCTAATGGGAATACACTTGAAGGTAAAAAAATATCATGATAGTCTTAAATACTTTTAGGAACAAAGATTATCTTCAGAGGAGAAGAAAAAATGGGTCACAAAGATGTTGGGTTATGAATTTTAAATCATCTACAAAAAAAAGAAGCAAAATGTTGTTGCAGATGCATTCTCAATAAAGGATAAGGATGTGGAAAAATTTCTTTGTGCCATTTCTATTATCCAACCTGATTAGATAATCAAATAAAGGGATGAATCGAAGAATTACGAAGAGGTGTGGACACTCATTCAAAATTTGCAGCAAGATCTCAGTACATTTGATACATTTAGCTGGAAAAATGATTCATTATGGTACAAATATCACTTATATCTTTGTAAGAATTCCCAAATCAAGAAAAATATTCTTTTGGAATTGCACATCTTCCACTTAGGAGGGAAATCAAGATTTTTTAAAACTTACCACAGGGTAAAGAAGAATTTTTTTTGGGATGGCCTTAAATATTATATTCAAAATTTTGTGGCAGAATGTTTGGTTTTCCAACAAAATAAAGTTGAGGCAATTAAGACCCCACATCTGTTACAACCTTTAGCCATTCCAAGTCAATTTGAGGAGGATATCTCAAAGGATTTTATCACAAGTTTACCCAAATTTGAAGGAAAGAGTGTCATGATGGTGGTAGTTGATATACTTACCAAGTATGCACACTTTTGTGCATTATCTCGTCATTTTAAAGCTAGTACAATTGCTAATGCATTTATGAAAACAATTCAAAAGCTACATGGAAGCCCAAATATTATTGTAAGTGATAGAGATCCCATTTTCATTAGATTTTTTTGGAAAAAATTATTTTCTTGTCTTGGTACTCAATTAGCTCATAGCTCATCTTATCATCCTCAATTTGATGGGAAAATTGAGATAGTGAACAAATTTTTGGAAGGAAATATTTTTTTCTTTGTATATGATAAAAAAACACAATAGGTAAAGTGGTTAGTTTTAGCTGAATTGTGGTATAACACTTCCTTTCATACTACAAATAAATGACCCCATTTATGGCACTTTATGGATATCATCCACCGTCCATTACATCATCTTTAAGACAAAATTATAAGGTTAAAGTAGTGGAAGATGACATCGAGCATCAAAAACAAGTTCTAGAAATCTTAAATAATAACCTCACTCTAGAGAAAAATAAAATGAAACAACAGGAAGATCAACATTGCAGTGAAATAAGGTTTTATGTAGGTGAGTGGGTATTTTTCGGAAACAACTATACAAACAAATTTCCCTCAAGCGAGCTAAGAAAGATGATAAATTTTCACCTAAGTACTATGTTCCTTACAAGGTGTTGCAAAATATTGGTACTATGGCATACAAATTGGAATTGTCTGCATATTCCTGAGTACACCGATTTTTCCATATTTCATGCTTAGATAAGGTTATCAGTCACAAGTTATCGGTTCAAATAGTGTTACAAAAACTTCACAAAGAAGGAAAAATCATATTTGAGCCTAAATCAGTCATGGAAATAAGAGACTCATAGCTATGTAATCTATTAATTTCATAGTATCTCATTAAGTGGAAGAACTTACTAGTTCATTATTCCACATGTGAAGATGAGAATTTTAGACAAAAGCATCCATAAGTACTTAGAGGTTGAGGAAGACACTTTTTTGAAGGAGAGCGACATGTTAGGTCTCGATAATACTTGTATACTCCCCTTATTATTATTATGTTTATTGTATCTCATATGGCTATTTTTGTTCCAATGTATCCCCCATGTTGTTATTGTCATTATTGTTATTGTTGTGACCCATGTTGCTATTGTTTTAGTTATTGTTGTTCCATTAAATAATTATTGATATGTAGTCTATGATTATATTGTGACCCCTTAGACCCCTATATAGACCAAGGTTTATTATAATTAGTATCATCCAGGAATTGTTCATTTATTTAATGTAAAGGAGGTTTCCCCCTAGAAGAGGATCATTTTTAATTCGTTGATCTATATTTTCTTCTATTTTGTGAGTTGGTTTTATAACATTGTACCCCTAAAAATTATTTAGGAAAGGAAGGCACCTTGCAACTTTGGGTATCAGTTTACTAGCATTATACAAAAGACAATATTCCAAAACTTTCAATGACAATAGTTCTTTCCTCACTGCAACAAGTTTCCAAATGACACATCAATATATATTTGCATGTGGTAGTATGAAAAAATACCTTATTCAATGTAAATCCACTACTAGGGAATAGGGTATGGGTTTAGGGAATGGTGGTCAAAGTTTTATTGATATACATGTTAAAGGCCCATTTCAAATCCTAGAGATGATTCGAAATGAGGGGAGTTATGGTGATGAAAGGCTGGAAAACCATGCATGTATGGAAAGCATAAGGATTATAAAGAATTTGAATGCCATGCGATTGGTGAGTTTATGGGGTGGAAAAAGGATAAGAGAGTGGTAATGATAATGGTGAGTGGAATGTATAACAAAAGTGGATTAAATATATAGAAGTAGAGGTATAGGAGTAAGGTTGCAAGAATAGGGGTATAGGAGTAAAATCATATTAAAATGGGCACAAAGGTTTATTATTTGATATATTTCCATGTTTTAAGTGAACTAGAATAATTTTAGAGTTGATTTCTTAACTCACATTCACCTTAATGGAGCCATTTATGAAGTGATGTATGCTAAAATTAATGATAGGGATACAAGGGAAAACTAAACATGAAAATGTTGAGTTGAACCATCTGAGTGCTAATGTTGAAAGTGATAAATTGTTGATGTTGAGACTACTTTTTGAAACAAAAACAATATATACTATAATTGAGGATTTGTGGGGTTATGGAGAGGAGAGAATAATGTTTGTAGGCAACTCCAAACCCATACCTTGGAGCCGATAAACTTGGAATTGCAAGACATATTCAAATATGTGTGTTACATGTCATCTTATATTTGATATATATATATATATATATATATATATATATATATATATATATATATATATATATATATATATATATATATATATCTTGTAACTTCTGAAGATATTGATTAACAGATTGCATGATTGTTACAAGACTCCTCGTAGCTAATGAAATTGCTAGTAATGTGAATGTTTAAGTTTTTTTTGGAGAAACTAAGATTGCTGGGTTGCAAATTCACCATCTTTGAGGCACTAAAATACTATCAAGATCAAAGAGAATTGAAACGTTAAATTTTAAAGATGAAGCATGCATGAAGAAAGTTGGAAGTGAGGATCTAAATATATGATCTTGATTTTGTGAAAAAAATGAACCAAGTACAAATGATAATCACTAAAATGACTACTAAAAATTATCCTTGATTCCATGGACTTGTTGAGCAAAATATTAATGAAAAATAATAATGCAAGGAAAATAATTGTAGCAAATATGGATGTTAACTAAGGTGAAAAGAATAAAAGCGATAGTCATCTCAAGCTCTGTAATGAGAAAGATTTTGCAACCCTAAGTTTTTTTTTTTTATATTGTTGTTAGGGAAAATAATTCATAAAAATTATTTGTTTTTGAAACAAAGAATCTTGCTTATCCTATAAAAAATAATATCCTTTTATTTTAAAAGAAATTGGGGAGATTTTTTTAACCAATTGCTTAGCTTACAAGGAAAATTCCTATTCAACTGCACTAAAGGACTAACTTTCACATTTTGAATATCATTTTTCTCTTTGTTATTTATTTATAATTTTTTTATTTTATGACGCACACACACACACACACACACACACACACACACATATATATATATATATATATATATATATATAATTTTTACAGGGAAAGAAGAAAAAATCAAGGTAAGGTTGCAATAGGGTGGGAATCCTCACTTCTCACTACCTTCATATTAGATTGTTGCAAAATATATTCAATAAATTTCTTGTGGGTGACAAGCTATTCATATAATCTTAACTAATTTCCATTATCCAAGAAATAAGTTCCTTCCCCATCAATGGTCTTGATTCTCATAAACATTCTCAATTTCATATGGGATTAACTAGTGTGTAGTGAACTTTTATTGAATTTAAAATAAAAAAGGATATCCTAATCACCCAGTATGAACTTGTTTTATTGAATAAAGTTTTCATCCAATTTTTCATAATTTTTTGGTGGAAAATGGTGGTCCATTGAACAGCATATTCATGCATCTTGTCCAATTTATTTTGATTAAATATTATTTTTTGGTGTACGTCCTATATATCCATATGTTGGGTGTGTTTTATATTATTTCCATGACTAGCCTCAGGTAAGAAGTGAGGGGTAATATAGGAGTGGCAAGTTCCCCTACGCTTGCGTAGGGCACAACAGGGGGGTCACAAGGGGGGTTTGCAGGGGGCGATAGCCCCCCTAAACAGGGTTCAGGGCCCGATTTTTTTTTTTTTTGACCCTATATTAGGTTGGCAGACTTGCCTATGGTTTTGTGCATGGGTTTGCACATGGTTTTGGGCATGGTGGTTTTCTTCCCATGGTATTTTCCAGATCTAGACAAGGGAACTATGATTGGGTTCTAATCCAACGTTAATATATTGGGGTTTATGCTTTGACATGTATATATGTGTGTTGTAACATGGAAAGTAATATAATGAAAAATCAAGCTGGTAGTCCCAGTTTTTGGAGCCAGTGGAAAATATATGTATATATATGTTTTATGTTTTATGCTCTCGTTATTGTTTATTTTTTGTTTTAAGAGTTCATTTGAAAATAATTTATGTACAAGGTTAAAACCTGCATTTGGTATCAGATTTGTTTCAGCTTCAAGGGGACGCCTTTACTATTGAGGGTTATCTTGCTCGGGCCTCTGGCAGATCCTATTCAGTAGGATATCTATGGGATCAATTCTTGTGGTGAAAGAAGATGGTGAGGAGTGGCAAGATAGAGATCAAGAAATATAATGGTAAGATCTTTGAGTTTTGGAAGCTCAATATGGGGGATCTATTGGTGGGTAAATATCAATCAATCATGGTAGATATGGGTACAAAAATGTCATATGAATACTTGGTGAAGTTGGATCGGAAGGAAAAGAGCATAATAAGGTTGTGTATCTCAGATTCGATATTGATGAATGTATATGGGGAGGCTACGATGTAGGATTTGTGGGAAAAGTTAGGTAATTTGTACCAATCTAAGTCTCTGGTGAATAAATTGTTCCTGCAAAAAAAGGTGTAAAACCCGAGGATGAAGGATGGAGACTCAGTGACAAAGCATATGAAAGGCTTCAATATTGTTGTAATTAAGTTTTCATATGTTGATATTAAAATATTAGATGAATATAAGTGCATAAGATTGTTGTGTTCTCTATCAGATTCATGGGATAGTCTAGTTGTTGCAATAAGTAGAAATACAACTACCTTGAATTTTGATGAAATTGTCTCAGCCTTGGTGACAGAGGATATGAGACAGAAAAATATGGAAGGACAAAATGGAGATGCCTTGTCTATACGAGGACGGTCCTAGAACAAAAATTAAAATAATTTCTCGAGTGTAAGATATAAATTTAGATAGAGATCTAAATCTCTAGGAAATACTATAAAGGTGTGCTGGAAATGCGGAAGGAGGGGCACTTTAAAAAGGAGTAGATTTAAATCTCTTGAGAAAGGAAAGGGTTCTTATGATTATCCTTCTACAGAGGAGAAAACCACCTCAGATGAAGGTGGGGATGTGTACTTGTCTTCTTCTTCATATAGACATGTACATCATGAGGCATGGTTGACTGACTCATGTGCATCCTTTCACTTCACTCCCCATAGGGAGTGGCTCTTCGAGTATGAGAAGTATGATAGTGGTGATGTCCTCTTAAGGGATTATAGGAAGTCTAGAATTGTCAGGCATGGAAAATTCAAGTTGAAGTTGCAAGGTGGAAGGATTAGAACATTTCCCGGTGTTCTACATATTCCTACATTGGCCATAAATTTGATTTCTGTAAGTAAGATGGATGATGTAGGTGTAAAAATAGTGTTTGAGAAAGATACCTCCAAGATCGTTCGAGGAGCACTGGTATTGATGCGTGGAGTTTGGATTGGCACTCTATATAAGCTTTTGGGTAGCACTATTATTGATGGGTGCAACAGTTCTATGGTTCCTAAAAGTGGAGAAGAAATCCTAGTGGTCTCTGAAGAAAATAGCATGCTATGGCATCAAATACTTGGACATATTTGAGAGAAGGGCCTTCAGATACTGCATGGTAATGGTATGGTAGAAGGTAAGTCTAATTAATATTTTTATTTCGATTTATGTGAAAATCATTTATATGGAAGAAGAAGCGGGTGAGTTTCCCTTTTGGTGCTAAGAGGGCAAGCAAGATATTAGAGCTTGTGCATAGTGATGTGTTTGGACTTGTGTCGGTTCCATAACTTGGTAAGTCTGTGTATTGTGTGTCATTTATAGATTAATTCTCAAGGAATACGTGGATATATTTCTTGAGGAAGAAATATTAATTCTTTGATAGATTTAAAGAATTTAAGGCTCTGGTGGAAAACCATACAGAGAAGAAGATAAAGGTGTTGAAGATAGATAATGGAGGAGAATTCTGAAAGAAGGAATTTGAAGTGTTTTCTATGAAGTATGGTATAGCACAACAGAACAATACTCCATACACACCTCAGCAAAATGGATCTGTATAAATAATGAACAAGACATTCATGGAAAAGGAAAGAAGAATGCTCAGTGGTACCGAGTTAGGACAAGAATTCTAGGTAGAGGCAATGGAGACCTCATGTTACTTGGTTAATAGATCAAATTCATCAACGTTATAGCATAAGAATCCACATTAGGTATGGATTGGTAAAAAACCCTCTTTGTGACATTTAAGGATATTTGGATGTGATGCATATGTACATGTTCCAAAGGAGAGAAGGACCAGGTTGGATAATAAATTTGAAAGGTGCATATTTATTGGGTATAAGGATGGTTTAACAGGTTATAAGCTTTGGAACACAGATAAAAGGAAGGTTGTGTACAACTGAGATATGGTGTTTAGAGAGGTGAAAGATGTTGTTAAACATGAATTCCTACCAAAGGAACCTGAGAAGATAGAGTTTAAGCTAAAGGAGGAAGAATTAGACTCTACAACAAAACAAGATTCAGAAGAGGAAGAACCACAAACTCCAGTTATGAGAATATCAATTTGAGAAACAAGGCAGCGAAAAAGGTATAGTTCATCTTCTTCCAATTCAAACTTTTCTTTATCTATCACTGATGATGATCAAAGAACTATCATGGAGGTAGTAGATTCAGAGGATGGAAAACTCTGAAAGGAGGCAATGCTTGATGAGATGACATCCTTGCTAAAAAATGATGCATGGGATCTAGTGAATTTTTCCGCTGGAGGGAAACCCATTGGAAGAAAATAGGTGTTTAAGAATAAGATGAATGCAGAAGGCAACGTGGAGAAATACAAAGTTCGGTTGGTAGAAAAAGGTTATTCCGAGGTGTCGACATTTGATTTCGGTGATATTTTCTTTCCTATTGCAAAGTTTACTTCTATTAGATTACTTTTATCTGTTATTGCTACATTTGATTTTAAGGTAGCATAGATGGATTTGAATACAATATTTCGTCATAGGGATCTCCAAGAGGAAATATACATGAAGCAACCTAAAGGATTTGCGGTGAAGGGTAAGAAAGAACTGGTATGCAAGTTAAAAAAATATCTATATGGGTTAAAACAGTCACCAAGAATGTGGTATCAAAAATTTAATACATATATACAGGGACTTGAATTCACTAGAACAAAAGAGGATAAATGTGTGTATTTTAAATTAGTTGGTGACTATGTTATTTATTTTTTCTTTTATGTGGATGATATGTTGTTGGTTTTAAATGAAAAATAAATTATCCAGAATTTGAAGCCCCAATTGCTCTCCAAATTCGACATGAAGGATGTTGATGCTGAAAACTATATTTTGGGCATAAATATTAAACGAGATTGGGAAAGGAGGAAGCTCTAGTAAAACCAGAGGAAGTATGCTGAGAAAATATTGCATAGGTTTAACATGCATGATAGTAAACCGGTGAAGGTTCCTATTCCTATAGGTGTGAAGCTATTTGTTGAACAGTGTCCTGAGACATAAGAAAAAGAAGAGGACATGTCCCATGTTTTATATACAACTTCAATGGGTAGCCTGATGTATGCAATGGTATGTACTAGATCAGACATTGCACATGTGGTGGGAGTATTGAGCAGGTTTATGTCAAAACCAAGGAAGGAGCATTGGACATCACTAAAGCTATTTTTTAGGTATTTGCGTGGCACTACTGAAATTGGTTTGTGCTACCAAGGAAGACCAGGATTGGACAGAGTTTTGGATATCCATGGCTTTGTTGATGCAGACTAGGCTGGAGACCTGGATAAATGAAGATCTACACGTGGGTATGTGTTTAGCCTATTTGGAGGTGAATTCAGTTGGATGATTAAAGGATAGTCAGTAGTGGCGCTTTCAACTACATAGGAAGAATACATGGCACCCACTCATGCAAGAACGTAAGCAATTTGGTTGCAAATATTTTTTTGAATTATGGGGTTGGTGCAACGAGCTATAAGGACATACTGTGATAAGAAAATTTCAATTTTCTTGGCTAAGAACCCTGCTTATGATTCACATACAAAGTACATTGATATTCAGTAACACTTTGTGAGAGATATGGTAGATGATGAAAACATGTTGCTAGTAAAGGTGGACACTTTGAATAATGTTGTAGATGCATTGATGAATTCTATGATAACTGAGAAGTTCTCTTAGGGTGGAGAAAACATGGGATTTGTAGGGCTAGACCCATGACTAAGCTCATATGTGGCCCCTTGTGGAAAGAAAGAAACAAGTGGGAGAATGTTGGATGTGTTTTATATTATTTCCATGACTAGTTGCAGCCAAGAATCAGCTGGTAAGAGGGGGGGGCGCAACATACCTACACTTGTGGTGCACACAATAGGGGGGGCGCATCCCATGTTGTCGGAGGGTTTGCAAGGGGCAATAGCCCCCCTGCACAGGGTACGGGACAATGCCCTAGGAAATTATTTTTTGGACCCTATATTATGTGTGCAGACCTTCCTATGGTTTTGTGCATGGGTTTGCACATGGTTTTGGGCATGATGGTTTTCTTCCCATGGTATTTTGTAGATCTAGTCATGGGAACTATTTTATGTTCTAATCCAGGTTTAATGGATTAGGGTTTATGAATACTTCAGCATGTATATATGTGTTGTAACATGGAAAGGAATATAATGTAAAATCAAGTTGGTAGTATAGGTTTTGGTATCAAGGGAAAACATATGTGTATATATTTTCTATGTTTTATTCTCTCACTATCATTTATTTTCTATTTTAAGAGTTCATTTGCAGATAATTTATGTATAGGGTTAAAACCTGCACCATACCTAGTTGAATTTAAATCCTCAAAGTCTTGAACTAAAATTCTATTGAAGAATAACCTATTTTCCATATGGTATTTTATATGGGGTAAATTCGTTTGTATTTATCCACGGATACCTATAGACCAAAGTTCCTTAGGAAGTCAATTTTCCCAATCCTTATCGTGTAGTTGCATTGTTTTAGTAACAATTTCTTTTAGTAATTTTTTGGTGGTATATAATTATTCATTAGCTTGTGGATGGTGGGGATAATATTTCTAGTTCTTGATTTGATACTTTTAAGTAATTTCTTGTACCATATATGATGTAGATTGTGCTAGTTGATCCATTGAAATTTCTCTTGACAAACTAAATTTGGTAAAAATATCCTCAAGTATAAAATGTATAATCACTTCTTCATTAGCACAAAAAGAGCTTTAGCCTCCACCCATTTAGTAACATAATCAATACAAACCAAAATATAACTTTTCTCCTTTGACTGCAAAAAAAACAACCCATAAAAAATACATATACTAATTTCGGAACATTCAATAAGTGACTATGGTTGTAGGTGCATCATGTTGAATTTTACTAGGTGGCCCATCCGCTGATAGCTATCATAACTATGAATGAAATTTTTCAGCATATTTGAGGAGACTGGACTAATAATAACTTTAATGAAGTACTTTGTAGGTTGTTCTCTTGTGAGTGATTTATCTCCACAAGGTTCATCATTGTATACTTTGAATATGTAAAACATCTAATTTTCATGTACACATATTCTAATAATCAAATCAAGTCGTATTTGGAAGAGGTCCCCACCAATCCATGAATAGGAGGCACTCGGTCAAATAATCCTTTTTTTTTTCCTAGGTGAAAGATTTCATAACAATTTCCTTATAAAAAAATATTTCACCACATCTGCAAACCAAAGAGAGTTAGTATATAGAAAAAAAATCATCATTAGGAAAATCATCATATCTAAGAATTTATTGTCCTTAATTATGAATCCTAGAGAGAAAATCTACTACTATATTTTTCCTTCCAAGTATACCTACAATAGAAATATTAAAATCCTAAGCAATAAAATACACCAAGTTATTATATCATTATTTTTAGGTTTATTTATTAGATATATTATAGTGAAATGATTGATATGGATAAAAACCTCATATCTAGTGATGTAATGGTTGAATTTATTAATTGCATGCACAACTCCTAAGAATTCATTTTCTATTACTATATAGCTTATTTAGTAGGTGTTAATTTCTTTCTAGTAATGTAATTGGTGTAGGATTTTTTTTTTAATTACCGTTTGAGCACTCTTCCAATGGATATATCTGAGGCATATGTAGAGATATGGAATGGAAGAGACCAGTTGTGTCCCCTAAATATTGGTGCTTTCATAAGCCTTTCTTTCAGTCTCTCATAAGAATTTTGCCAATGATCATCCTAACAAAATTAGTATATTTATTATGAAAGTTGAATATAGGAGAAAATATTCTTATGAAGTGCTATATAAACCATATATAATAATCATCATGGCCTAAAATACTTCATACTTCTTTTGGATATCTTGGAATTGGGAGATTTAATATTACTTTAAATTTTTCTCGACAAGATTTAATACTTGCACGAGATATCAGATGAACAAGAACAATTATTATAGTTTGCATCATATGACATTCAACACCACATAATGAAAGGACAATCTCTTGACATATTAACAAAAATTTCTCTAAAATCTCTCATTCTTCTTGGAAAAAATCACTATATATAGAGAAATCATCCACATATCATTCCACACAAGCATGGTTCATATTAAAAAATTGGTTAATATGTTTCTTTGGAAAGTATCAATGGCATTAGATAGTCCAAAGAAAAACACTATATAGGAAAATTTTCCCATGGGCTCATAAAATGGGTCTTATCTTAATCTCCAAGTAAAATTTATATGTGGTTGTAGCCATTAAAACCATCAAAAAGGAGAAATAGTTTTTTATTAGTGTTTTTGTGGCAATGGAGTACCAAATAACACCTCCTTAACAACTTTATTGTTCCCTACAAAGCATCACAAAGATAATTGGTGTTGTTAGTGAATAGAATTTAAACAGAACAAAGCATGACTAGTATTGGAAGTAATGCATGAAGAAACATAAGCCTAAACAAAATAGACAAATAAAACATAGTACTCAATGGAGAAAAAATGTCAATATAACAATGGAGAAATGATCCCTTTATTGACTACTGGTAGTAGAAGAATACAATACAATTCTAAAACACTTGAAGATAATACTTTGATCTATGGTGCTCAAATATCCTCAACAAGGAGGTCCCTTTCCTCGATCTCTTTGCAAGCTTCTCCTCTATCTTAAAATAATTGTGAAGGCTCTCCAATTGTGGACTCTTCTACTCTCACTAAGATGTTGGATTGCTTAGAAGGAATATGGCCCACATGCTAGTGCTCTCAATTCCTTTGCTTCAATAATGAAATGTGGTGTTTCTATGATAGAAATTTGGCTAGCATAAGAATGTCTCATGCTTTTCTCTTGCCATGGATTGTTTATATAGAAAATTTTGAACCCATCTTCACTCCCTTGATTGAAGAGTGATAGTGACCCAAGAGTAGGAAAATATGATTCCATTGAGGGTTTCTTATCTTTAGGGTGACCTTAAATCGATTATTCTTGATTTTCCATGTCATGGAATCTCCTCCCCAAATGTGGTAAGTGGTCCTGAAGTTATGAGTTCACCCTTCACTTCAACCGCGCTGCTTTCGAAGAAAAATTTGTGTATTTCACGCAAACCTTCTTTGCTTTGGGTGGGCAGTCAATTTTTTCCTCAAATAACCTTAGGAAAAGTTTGGTTTTTATAATGTCCATGATGTATTCCGTTGGAAAATCATAATTCTACCTTTTTCTAGAGAATTTTTAATGTCTCTTGCAGTGTACAATTTTCTAGTATTAACATTTTCCCCTTGATGTATGAGGTCTATGAGCAAGCACATAGTCAAAATACATCACGTTTTTTGTTCTTATTCAGATTCTGCGTAACATCTTCGAGAGAGAGAGATGGTAACTTGCTATGGAGATGAGCAGCATGACCCATGAATAAAGATAAAGAGTAACCATGCTTTGTAGGAAACGTGAGTTATAAAATAAGACATGTTTCTACGATTCAGGCATGTCTGATGCTCGTTATCATGACTAGTTAATACAATTTGATAGATATTGGTTTTTTCAAGTCACATTATGGTAAGTGACATTCATCTAGTTGGTGATGATAACTAATGCCACCCTCAAGGATATTTTTACTTTCAATAAATATATTAAATTTGGTAGTCCCATGCATTGTGTGGGTGAAGAACTTTTTTAGTGAGGTGCTAATATATGCATGGTTCTTCGAATTTTGGGAACCTCCCATGCATTATGGCTTAAGCATAGATGAAATATATGCTTATAAATGCACGAGTATTCGACTAAATGGTAGAGTTGCAGTGGTTATGAATTACGATGCCACCTTGACATGAAAATTGTTGTTGATGTCGAATTCTAGGGGGATCAGTGACATCAAAGAGAAATGTTAATTCCCATTATGACATCGAAGGATGTTCCTTAAAAGGAGGAATCCATTAATGGTACTACCTCCATCCTATAATACAATTGGTTAAGTCAACAAGAAAGAAGCATCAACCATCCAAAAAGTGTTATACAAGGAATCAAGGTTTTGGGTGAAGGAGATTGTAACATGGTGGGTTAACAAGGTATGATAATGAGAGTTGTCTATAATTAATGGTTATGGACAACTGGCCTGAGGTCAGAATTGTAATGCAAGTGGCGACAATTAAAACAATTTCTGATAGGGGTAGCCCTAAATTCAATAAGGCATCTAGGGTGTGCGTAAGTATGCTCTGAGAGCCTCTGACTGACGTGATATGGATTGGTAAAAAATTGCAACCTCCAACCAAGGGTTTCTATAAACTTCCACCAGGTATGAAACATAAAAATATGGGTGGGATTATTTCTCCTAAAACTATTTGTACACTTTCCAAAAGAATGTAAAGTGGTTTGGATGTACAAACATGAAGACGGGTGCCCCATTAACAGGTGTGGGTCCTACATGATGGTGTGAGGATGGTATTTTTTTGCTGAGTGTGGGGGGGGCATTGTTTGGTCTTGGCCTGGTGGTGATGAGGTAGATGAAGTGACACAGATGGGCTATATTTATGGGGGTGTGATAGGCCAAATTTGAAATGCGGTAATTCATATTGTTGATCCATCACAAAATATTAGTGGGTGCCTAGGACTGGGTTTTAGTATGCAATGAGTGAAGCAGAATGGTTTTGATCATAAAGGCATATAAATTAGGTGGTTTCCAGGTAAGATTGGGTGGTCATGGATCCTGATAATGGATGGCGGTCTATGAATATGAAAGTATCCATGAGTGGGGAGGCTCTATCGACCGATATGGGTGTTTATAATGTGTAAGGTGAGCTAATGATAAACATGGTCAAGGTCGTGGAAACTATGGTGGACTTTGGAGAAATGATTTTATTAGATGAAAAGCTTAAAAATAATCCTATCATGTTAAGTGTTTGAATGATACCTCCTCTTGTATTTTACTGTCAAGGCGTTTATCGAAGCATGGTATTTATGATGTACCTAGAATATCTACGGCCAATTGATATGGATTTATGCAGGAATGAAATAACATACAAAAATATAAATAAACACAGAGAGGCATCAGAAATAATACTTCATTTCATTAATATCAAATGATTGAAATATGTTTTCAAGCTAGCTAGGGCGATGGTAGCTTATCTCTAAGAAGATATGTGGTGGCTACATGCCTCTGAACAGTGTTACAATGAGGCTCGAAGGCCTATTTATTATTGAAAAACAATGAAAAACCATAAACATCCAAAAACCTACCCATAAGAGATGAAGCGTCAAAACTATGTGCCCCGTTTGGGTAAATTGGTGTTTCAACTTCCCGGGGACATAACTTTGGCATACAATCTTTTTTTGATGCACATCATACCTCATTAGAAATATATATCCGAGGAGTAAAACCTTTTATGTGAGAAACATCAATACATGGACCCATGTTACTCCCAGGTTTCCCAAAAAATGTCTTTTAGGGCCTCAAAATGGCTCCGGAAGTTCAGGGCCCGAAAAAACCGCTAAAAATAGTAAGTTGTGCTACAACTGAAAAAATGAAAGAAATGATGGTGGAGTTTCAAATGGAATAGGTGGGTGGCCACCAATATCCACCTACACCATTGCTCCCCCTTTAGGAAGAAATGGTCTCCATTGCATTGAGATCCTCCATGAGATGAGACAAATCTTGTTGAAATGCGTATTAGCTTTGTCGAAGATTTCATGGACCTATGGGTTGACATGCTAGATGCATTCAACAAATTTGGTTTCGTTATCAGCCTTAGATGGTACATGTGTGGATATTTTCTTGTATTCACATGAGGTATTGCAACATCAAGCGGCGGTGCATCGCGGGTCAGCTCAATGGAGTGCTTGTCCTGATAGTGTAGAGGAACCTTTGTGAGTGAGGAGAAAATGTCATCTTATTCCTCCATTACTTTGTCCATCTAACACAGCTGTGCAAGGGAGCCCTATTTTGAGGTTGCGGCCACAATATTATTCTTTCCTTGTGAGCAAGTTGTAAGGAAAATAAATTTCCTGGTTTGGGAAATAATCTTACTCCGTTGTTTTGCAGTAGTCAAAGAGGTGATAGGAGGTGGTACCACCTCCAGTATCCTGTACAAGTTATTTCCAAACATAATAATAATAGCACAAGGCCTAGAATCATACACATCATGTCGCCCTCACAAGTAAGGTTGGCCCAATAATAGATCAACTACATCAAGAGGAGCAACATCACACAATACTTCATCCCTGAATGGCTTGATGTTATACGAAAGGCAGCATTGTTGGTAGACGTGCAGATCTCTCCCTGGGTGAAGCCACCTGATGGTATACGGTTACGAGTGTGCTATGGTTGGTAGGTCGAGCCACTTCACAACCTCTACTAAAATGAGGTTCTTTTGGCTTCCACCATCAACAAGAAATTGCAGTTGAGAACCCTTCACCCACATCTGCGAATAGAAGAGGCACTCCCCATCCTTTGTATCCTCGAGATCCTCCCTCTGGATATTAGTGGTGGAAAAAATGGAACAGGGGTTCGCAACAATGATCTGCTTTCCTTTTTCATCTCCCTTGCCTAGTTCTGGCTCAAGATCAGAATGTGCATCTGATTCGGGTGCCTTTAGCTCGACCAACAGCGACTGTTTGGCCTGTCACTCTGTTGTGTTGTGATTTTTTTTGTTATGGAATTCATGCCAATTCCCCATGTCCTTTTTTGGATTCGTGGTGGTGTTCCAAGTCACCCCTCTTTGTCTCTGCCCCTTTTTCTATAGCTTGGGGATGCATTTCCCTTGCTTTGGATTCGCAGATCGAAAGTCTCTCTTCTTCTACTTAAATTTCTTCTCAATATTGGTTGCATAGCGATATGTCATGCCAAGCGACGTAATGTCGAGGAAATCCATTTCCTCCTAAATGTTTCTATGAAGACAGCTGCAGTACTTGAGCACCAAATGTCTCTCTGAATATTTAATACCCAACTTTGTGCATAGGGTATGGAACAAATTAGTTCGTGCACATATTGATCCCTCTGTTGCCACAGCGTCATCCATTTGATGTACTTGTCCTCGTAACACCCCACGGAGTATTATTATTCCTTGATGTCATCTCAGAATGAATTCCAAGTGGGAGTCACCGAGAACAGAGAGGGTTCCCCCTCATCCTTTTTCTCATAGTAGGTTTCCCACCAGTCTTTGATAATGGGGGTGGTTTTGAGAAGTGAAAAAACAATATTTTCTCGATCGAAGAAATCATGGACCGAGAAATACCCTTCTAGCAAATTCAATCATCTATCTACAGCTTCTGCATCTATCCGAACTTCAAATATAGGAATGCCAAAGTTTACCTATACCTTTAAGGGAGTGGCGCCTCTAGAGTGGTTGTTGGATGTAGATGCGTCGTAGGTGGGAAGTCGTTGAAGGGTCTGAGAAAAGTTATCCATCATTGTGTTCCTTTTTTTCTCCAGGGCCTCCTCGAGCAATATTTTGATAGGGTTTCCTACTCCCTCGTCTTTCTTTTCTTCTACCATGGGAGATCGCCAAGGTTTCCAAGGCTGATCTTGCAAGGGTTCAACTAGATCGAGCCGTAACTCCTTATACCTGACCTCATTGGGGACATACAAAGAAAAACAAAGAAAGAGTAGACCGCTCTGATACCACTGATCCAGATTTATGGAGGAACCTAATAAAACACAGAAATATACATAAACAAAGAGATGCAATGGAAATAATACTTCATTTCCTTAATATAAAATAACTGAAATATGTTTACAAATATAATGGAACTAGGCTATCTAGGGCGATGGTAGCTTATCTTTAAGAAGAGATGTGGCAGTTATATGCCTTTGAACTAGGTTACAATGAGGCTCAAAGGCCTATTTATTTTTTAGAAACAATGCAAAATTGTAAACATCCAAAAACCTAACCGTAGGAGATGAACCACCAAAACTATGGGCCCCGTTTGGGTAAATTGGTGTTTCAACTTCAATGGGATGTAACTTTGGCATACGATCTTCATTCGACATGCATCATACCTCATTAGAAATATCTATCCAAGGAGTACAACTTTTGATGTGAGAAACATTGGTCCATTGACCCATGTTGCTCTCGGTTTTCCCAAAAAACGTCGTTTAGGGACTCAAAACAGTTCCAAAAGTTCAGGACCTGAAAAAATGCTAAAAGTAGTAAGTTATGCTACAACTGAAAAACTGAAAGAAATTATGGTGATGTTTCAAATGGAATAGGTGGGTGGCCACCGATATCCACCTGGATCACCAATACCCCAAGTGGAATCATATTTTTAGAATATATAAATAATATGTGATGACATGAATTAAAAAAAAAAAAAAAATAAGGTGTACTTGAGATGAAGTTTGAGGCATGCGGTGGGACAAAAAATGATTTTTGGAAATGACTGGAAAAAATAGTTCCATGTTGGAGATGATTAGGTATTAATCCTTGTGTCTCTCATGGTTTTGAGAATGGAGGTCTCGAGCTCTGGTTATGGGCTCCAGAAAATGGAAAAAAGGGTGATATATTGGCCTAAAGAGCCCAATTTCAATTCATTTAAATTTTTGACCTTGAGATTTTAGAGGTTGCTTTTAGAATGCTTATTGTTGTTGTGGTCAACTAGAGTACCTGGGATGCGTGAGGTGAGGGTCAGGTAGGAGCTAGCACCCTACTGTTTTGATTTTTTCTATTTGTAGGGTAGGTAGGTCACATAGGGGTACCCTGTACGGAATTTTAGAGTTACTTTTGGGGGACCACGTGAGCGACTTGAAGAGAGTCGCACGGTCAACATGTGAAGCAATGAGCTTCACGCATCGACGTCACGCAAATTCTTCACCCATGCACGTCGAACATCACCCCTGTGTGAATAACATATGCGTCATCAGTTCTTTTATGTGAAGAACATGTGCATCAAATGACCATGGCGGTAGATGCGCCTTATGGCTGAATAGATGCGCAGTCCACTAAAAACACTATTGTCCTCATTTTTAGCTAAAGGGGAAAAAACCAATATTTTTTATATTTTTTATGGCCTAATGATGTGGAGGCAGAGGGATTGGAGTAACCTACGATATGAGGTGGCCCAAGATCCAACAGTATGCAAGACTTTAGCACAGTGGGGGTTGTTGAAGTTCCTTTAGAAACTCATCCTAAGATCACAAGATCGTTTTTTACATTTTTTGCTTCACTCCTAGGATGATGCCCGACAAATCATGGTTATGAGGCAAGCTGATTTTGTGATATCAACTCAGTTGGATTTTTTTTTTTGTGACTGGATAGCTACCTCGTGGGGAGGTGCTACATTATCCACTGCCACCTGGACATGTGTAAATCCATCGTTGGGCAAAGTGTGAGGGCCATTGTGGGCCCAATGCTACTGAGGATGGTTGCATCAACATCGCATCTATTGTGAGTTTGATAAAGCATGTTGATCTATCTATGATTGTGTATTTGGTGGGGTAATCTTCATCCCACAGAGTATCAGGGTTGCATATAGCGGACCTACAGCAACTGAAGGTGAGTCATTTCTTTGATTGAGCTCGCTTGATATACCAAGGTATGACATCCCAACTTAAGTAGGTGATGCTAGGGGGGCTTGAGTGTTTTTTCTATGCAAGTATTTTGTGTAGAATTATGTATGAGCAGGTGGTCATGTTACGACCCTTTACTATGGTGCCATCTGGGCCTCTAAGGGACCGTAGGATACAGAGGTGGGAGATTGTCATGCCTCGAGCTAGAGGTGGAGTTGCAGGGAGGTGCTAGAACAACATTGTGGAGGGTTGGTTTAAATCCAACCATCAGTTGATGTTGGAGTACCCTTATCACAGTGTAGAATTTAGGGGTGATCCATACATGGGTATCCCTCCTAGTTATGCATGGGGACCAATAGGTATGATATATATGTTTTCAAAATTTTAGTATTATTTACATGTATAAATGTATGTTTTTTTTAGGACGAGATTGATACCATGTTTTCTTACTTACATATGTGGGGCCTGGGGTGCGACCATTGGCCTACTTGATAGGAAATGACTCTCGATGTATAGATGTACTAGGGGTGACAACCCCTCCTCAGGGACTAAGAGACAATAGGCATCCTCCTAGGCCTACATGACCAGTGTCGCAAGACAAGTTAGAGATTGGTGGACCTTCGAGAGAGGGTGGTATTGCTACGAAAACTCGGGATGTTGAGGGATGGCGCGAGCATGCTAAGGTAGTAGAGGCTCACTCATATTCATTGGAGGCCTAGATATGGGACTACAATGACATCAAGGAGAGGGTGGAGGCCCTGACCTGGTGGATGACCACCAGAGGCTATGATTACTTTGTGAAGATGGCCATAGAGACAATGATGGCTCATGAGTAGGCGCATCGTCCAACGATGCACCATGTAGCCTTTTTGGTGTGCACAAATACCCCTATTGTGGCTCCTGGTCTGGATATTGGTCCACAAGACCTAGCTAGAAGGGCTCAACCCTATACTTTACTTATGTATGTACCCAGGAAAGCACCCATTATGAGGATGCTCCTGTGGCTTTTTAATAACATATGCTTTTCTTGGCGATGAGCCAGTGGACTCATTTTATGTATACTGGGACATACACATATTATATATATATATATATATATATATATATATATATATATATATATATATATGCGAGATGTACTTTTAGGACCCTCATGGTGTGTACATGGATAGTTTTATGATGTTTTTGTGTTTTTATTTTTTTATCTATATGATGGATTTTATACATTTATGGTCGATGATAGATATTTGATGCATTCCAATATACAATATGTTTAGTTACAAGATCAACTGCATTATTTTAATCTCTTGGTATATGTGTCAATGTCATGTGATCAAAACCGCGGGCTAATCTTTGTGCATGCAAATATTTCCTAAAGAGTCGTTTAACATTGATACAACCAGCTTGGAACTAGGGAAAATTTAGGGGCTAATATTTGCAGGTGGGCTAACTTACCATGCTTTTTCCAAAAAAAATATTCGCTAATTTCCATTTTTTCTAAAAAATATTCGCGAAAATTTTATAGTATAAAACTATTTCACCTTAAAAATCACCAAAATTTTATATAGATAATGTATAAAATTATTAGAAATTTGAATATTCTTACAAAAATATTGTCAAAAGAATTATAGATTGCATTTGATGGATTATGAGATTCGTCGAGGTTTCTGAACTTCAAGATAAATTTCCATCCTTAAAATTTTCCCTCCTTGGAACCAAGGAAGACATGTAGATGATAGATACCTTGGAGGGAGGCATTGGTTAAAATTCCTATGAAAACAACATATTCGGCTTGATTTTCGGTGTTTGACCTGCTAAAGATTCCATTATTGAGGTACCATGACCGATCAGGAGAGTATATGGTCAAGGCAGCAGTAGCTAGGTTTTGCGACCATTGAGAGGCACCATCAGAAAATCCGAAATGGTATATTGGTGAATGATCCATCTTCAACATACGACGAGAGAGCATGGTTTTATAACAATTCCATGATGAGATGATCATCATAAACAATTATGGTGCATATATATTCATTCAAGGGTACTTAGGACATTCTTTTATGGGTGAACATTTTGAGGTATAGTCCATTGACAAGGTTTTTTAGGCAAGTCCTATCTAGTTCTAATAAAATGTGTGCTCCCTTAAGGAGGAAATGTTTGAAAATGTATGGATCCTTTCATAATGTCTCTAGCTTGATGGGTACTAAATATTATTGTGCGACATCATGGTGTAGGGCTAGCTCTCCCTCGGTAAATGACAGAGGTGTGATGTTGCAATCAAACAACACTTTGATCAATTTTCTTTTGGGCTTCGTTATGTTGGAGATATTCTCGTCAACTTTCATCGACGAACTCCCTTACAAATCTGAGTCACCCCATTTTACTTTTCCTTCTTCTCGAATAAACCTTTCTTCAATCAACAATTTTCATATATAGTCCTTCAAATTATTATTGTATACTCATGTTAGAAGATGGAGGATTCATTAAGGCCTCCCTTCTAAAACATTTTGACCCATCGACTCTAACACATCATCTGGGATCAAGACTACAGATCTTTAAAGTACCTAGATGCTTGTGTGCCTTAATGGAAATTTCTCTCACTAATAAACATTAGGAATACATCAATGTACCCTATTTTTCATATCTTCTAGATGACTTGACTTCCAAACATCTATTTGTGCCTAGTAAGATGTACTTAAGCATCGTGACTCTCATTAACATCAATGGTGAGTAGTCTCATGTTGGTTAATGTCATTCATTAATGGAAATCAATCCAACAATTTGTTTTCTATGTTCGACATTGAAATATTTATTCACATATATAAGAATTATGCCACTGAGTGGGAACGAATGAAGACTATATGTTTTAGTAGTAGGCAACATGACACAATTCAACATCCGTCGCAATAAATATTCCAATTTCATCCTCTATTCATACAACCAAGAGAAATAAGAAGCAAATCAGATCCTTTTACTTCATACTTCATGATCCAATAGCAATAGCCATACTCTTCTCGATATACATATCTTGTCCATTTTTCAGGTACGTGAAGGTATGGTTTTTTCTAACCTTTAATCACATAATTCCTTAAATGCTAAAATTGTGATTTTGGAAAATCCCTCACCACATTCAAATTCCCTTTCTCATTTGCAAGAAAAATTAAAAAACCTTAAGTTGGGGGGAAGATATATTCATATTTCATGACACATGTCACATTTCATTTCATCCTAACCAACATATTTTTCCCAATACACTATTATTGCATTTTGATTCCAAAAATTTTATATGTTTTGCAATGATCAATTCATGAGCACATTAAATGACTGGAATCCACTATGGGAACTTAAAAAGGAATTCTCAATGTTTTCAAGTATTTTTATGCAACAAAAATAAAAGAGGCATTGTCACACCAAAACCAGTACTCAAAAATTTTGGTTGTCACAGAACAACCAACCATAAAAACATATGTTTCAATCAAATTATTTCAATGTACACTTTGAAAAAATAATAAAGTTATCAAATGATATGATAATGCAAAGTTAAAAGAGAATCAATACAAAGCCAAATCTCATATAAAAAGAAAAAAATCAAGAATAATAACTTATGGCTACGGGAATCAATGCAATAGTTTCATCAGGACATGCAACACCTTCAGTTCGGAGGTATGTTGGGCCTCCAAAATGTCATCTACTTTTACCCAAATTTCCATAATTTTACCCTCACTATGTAATTACGTAGCTACATAACCCTACATTAAGTAACCATTCTCATAATCATATGGATTTAGCATTATATTTTCCAAAGTCATTTATTTTAAGTATTTTAAGTCAATTTGTTATTAAATATTATAAAATTAACATTTTTTCATATATACATAAAAGTGGTATAAGTTTTATGATATGGTAGGCCTACTTGAATATTATAGAAGGGTTTTATTTTTCCATCCAACCACAAATTCAAATTTCAAATTTCTAAGGGATGCTTACAGTTTTTTTTTCATTTTCATGAGCAAATGCACGAGTACAGTTACCTCTTGATACAAATGTATATGTTTCTCTGATCTATATTCTCCTCTTATATTAGCATTTCTATGTGATCATGGTATTTTAGTTACTAGTTTTTCGCTATATCATTTTTCTAAAACATTTTAGAGATAATCCCAAAATTTATACCCCTTCTTATAGGGGTTCACTATGGTATTTTTTTTATTGGGTTATTTATAAGTTATTTTATGGAATTACAGAGGTAGTTATTTTCTATATTACAATAGTCGATAGGCCTTGTAGTAAGAGTGCAAGGTTCTGGTTTGGTTCACCAAGAAGTGCCTTCATCTCCTTAATGTATGGTATTTCATTCTCATTTTCATTCCAAATGTTGTATATGGATATAGTATTATATATATATATATATATATCTTTTACTGTAGTATATATTTTTGTTGAATGTCAAATACACTTGGATTCTCATTACACTGGGTAGTGTATTAGAGTATCTCACTCTCTTACAAAGTTGTTTTTATAGTGTTATAATTATTTCCAATTTTTTTATTAATGCTTCCCGCACTCTTGCACTCCATGTGAAGGGTATCCCTTTCCATTATTGTATATTTATATTACTTTCTTCTTGTAGCATTGTTAACTGGAACTCCAAGTTTTTTTCCTCACCCAACTAGTCATCTATAGGTCTTGTTTTTATTTCCCAAAGGATTTAATATATACTACTTCTCACAATGAAGGTAAAGTGTTAGTATTAGAATAGGAATGTCTAAATTTAAGTGTACTTATGATACCCAGTCTAACATAGGGATATAATCAAGAGTAAGGATTTGTCTTTTTTTGTAGTAGTAGTATACAATAGTTTTTCTCCTTTAAAATTTATCAACTTATTGATTACTATACATATATAACTTGTATCATATTTCTTACCTATTCTTCATCCCATACTTTCCATGCAAATTACATTAATTCAAAAAAAATCATCCACGGACTCTTCTTGTAATAATTCTCATCATTTAAAACATATAACACATACAGAGGTAAATAACTTTTCTCTCAAAATTTACCCAATATTTCATGCAGAGGTAAATAAATTTACTTTAACCCTTAATTTTGTTCCTATAACAAAAAATACCTTAACATACTAACTGAAATAAAACATATGCAACATTAATATTTGTTCCTAACAACAAGAATAATATTCTACTACTAAGAATTGAAATAATGGTTTCGTGTAGTCACGCATCTTATCCCAAAAAAAAAATTTAAAAATCCTAGCCATAATTCACTGTGTGGAAACTACTCACACGTTGAGTATGTTCCTCCTAACGACGAACTGAATCCACTAGTTCTCCTCCGAGCTAAGATATACTTGCCAGGGAAATCAACAACCTTCATTTATTCTCGAGTAGTATTTTTATAAGTTCCCTTATATTGCAGCATTCAACAACCCCCCATTTTTATACTCAATTTTCAATAATAAATGGGGATCCTTTTTCCTTTTTTATGTTTCATCTCCTTTTTTATAAGGTTTTTGTTTTTGGAAATAAAGAAAAAATTTGAGTTAGTTATAATAATTTTCATAAACTTTAAATCATTTCCCCTTATCAGAATTTTTCACAATGGAGTAATAATTAAAATATGTTACAAAGGCTCAAGGCTTCAAGAAGGCCAACATTTAAAATACAAGTATTATTGGAAAAATTTATATATCAGAAATTTTTTCCATTGTAGCTTTCTTTTAAAAGAGTTGCGATAAAACTTACCCTGATACATTATCTCTTGATGTTTATTTCTTTTTCATAAAGGGTGTATTGAATTTTATTAAAATAATTTTTGCGTTTTTTCATAAACCTTTATATAAAATTCCCGTCGGGCCCACAATATTTATTGGCACATGTTTTATCATAGTTTCATGATATCATAACTTTATTTTGAATTTTCTTATGATATCCAAGACCTTCAATATTACTTTCTTCTAATATCACTCACCCCTAATATCAAATACCTCTGATATCCATTTCCTTCGATATCACTTTAATAATATTTTAATACTCATATAGAAACTTTCACATCATAGCTTCTTCATCGGGGCAGTTTGTGAAATCCCCCAATATAATTCTCCTGATATGACTATAATTCATTTATCAGAGCTTTTTGAATCCCTCACGACTGTAATATTGGAACTTCCTCATATCGGAGATTTGAATTATCTTAACTCTTCGACATCATACTTCCCAATATAATTCTTCTAATGAAGTTATATGACTAGCCCAAGTGGTTTCACACTCATACATTTGATTATTGATAATGTGGTTATAATGGTCCACAAAATTTTAAATTCTTACATTTAATTTGCCACATTTGTCAAGACTTGCTTAAGGAGAAAGTATTATTGTTTTGGATTTCATTGTTCGCGCTAAGTCTTAGTTTAAGAAGGTATCTCGCTCATCTATGTTCTTTTGTTATAGGCAATCTCTGGTTCATGGAATAACGAAGAAGTGTCGAAGGCATGAAAGGGAAAAAATAAATTTCTAGTGCAACAACACCCTATTGCTCCTGTGGTTGAAAATAAAGATGAAAAGCTGCCTTCTTCCTGACTATTCTTTGACATAGTCTGCATAAGGGATTCTGGTAATTCTTCATGGGAAGCGATGTATCAATGTTTTGAGGATTAAAAAAATAGAGTTACTAAGAAAATAGTAACTTCCGATGATTCTTCCTTAGTTGCAGAAACTACCTTCACTGGTGCATCAAATTGACTTCTGCATAGAATTGTAGCCAGAGCCAAAATTATGCCTTATACTGATATGGTTCAGGGGTCATGGATAATTTTAGTATTGACGATAGGAGGATTTTTACACGAAAATCATAGTCGGTGAGCCTTTCGTTAGTGAATATTTGCAAAATATGTATCATCTGCCTCAGCTCCAATTGAAATATGACAAAGCATACATTGAAGCATTCCTCAAAGAATATGGACATGCATCAGATTGAATCAGAGGTTGGAGGAAAGATTCAAACAAGAACAAAAGAGAAGAAATTGGTAAGTATGTTTTCTATTCCCTTGTTGGGCCTTATTCTCAAATTGTCGCTATGATGTGTAGAATTTATGCAATGCCAAATGTACAAAAGTTTTCTGACCAATGGGTACCCCTAATTTATGGGGTTTCGGAAGGATTTATATTTTATTAGGCAAAGATACTTCCTGATATTTCAGCTGCTCGTATTCTATATTTTAGAAGTAATCGAAGAGTTTCTAATAATGTATTCCCTCCTTTCTATATAAGTACAGATGTCATGGATGTTTTATGTTTTTATATGGGTTTATCATCATCTATGGGTTGGAAATTGACTCTACAAGACCCATCTCCCTTCTATATTTATCATGATATTCTATGGGATTCAAGTACGATTATCATTTCTATAATATCTTCCAAAAAGCCATGTTGCCAACCTATCAAGCCATATTTGATACCAAAACACCATGATTATCGCCAGGCGCTGAAAATTATATTTTCTGATGCAGGGGCATTGGACACTAGCCAGCAATGTAGGAGGTTTTGTCCACATGTTGTGGCTAGGAGGGTTCAAAATCATCGAATTGTAACAGCTAGGTGTCAATACCTCAGCTGCCTATTTCATTTAGATTAGTTAGAATTTGTAGAAGTCGAATAGTTAGGTTCATTCCATCTGTCATGTTCCAGTTAGTTGAATAATTGTAATTAGGCTTTTGATTTTCTAAACGGTCCTCACCGAGGAACCGAAGAGACACACTGTGATGTATATAAATTGTATCCCTCGGATGTATTAGGGGAGAGATTTTTCTGCAATAAAATTTGTGTGTTAACAATTGCTTCCAATTAAATAATTTCAGTGCTCATTAGCCATCGAATTGTCTTGAATCCTTATTTGTAAATAAATTGTTTAATTGTGAGGCGATTGAACACTATTCTGTGTGAAATCGTTGAGTAGGGTTGTTGCATAACTTCCGCATTTCTATGGTTATTATTTTCTCGTGAATTACTCGAACAATCTCTGTTGAATTAGTTCCACTCATAGAAGAAGGCTACATATAATTGTGGTCGACTAACTCTGTTCTGAGGTAGCGAAGACTCCGCGCGAAAGAGGAATGGATTGTTTATTGTTAATTGAATCCTGAACCGAGGTCTGACCTGAGTTAGAAAACAAGAGAGCATATGAAGGGAGGCGTTAACTGTGGTCAATCATTGTTCCAAAACCGTGAGTGGCTTAGCAAAACCGGATTGTCCATATCGCACCACTTTTGTGGAGTAAGAAGTATTCCCAATTTCAGAGTGATTCCATTGAGTATTTGACACATGCCAAAGGTGGACCCATGAAAACCGCTATCATTGCGTGCCATCACACGTTAATGTTCTACTAGGGAGGCCACGCGATATCATTGAATGTCGTCGATCTGAAGGGAAGCCATCAGATGGTGGTTGCCTTTGGAAGATGCTCGAAGGATAACCAAGGTACGGTGTGTGTATTGGATTGGCTATTGATTATATATGTGGGCCTGGAGTCAAAGGTTCATTATAAGGTTGGTTTTTTAAAAAAGTGTCAGGTATTTATATAAGGTTCGAAGGATTAAACCCTTGGTTATAAGGTTTAGCGGCGGAATATAAGCCCGAGAGATATATTCTAATTTTCAAAGGTTGTTGATAATGTTTATTTATCAAATTCCTTGAATGTGATAAAAAAAATCAAGGAATTTGGGGAAGACCACATGGAGGAGGAGAACGGGGTTTTAGCAGAGAAATGTTGACAGAGCGATAATAAAAATACTAGCTCTCGTTAGGGGCCGAATTTCAGTTTTGTTGTTGTCATTTGTGGTATCAAAGCTGTTGTTTTTGAGTTTTTTTTGCAGATATATGACATGGAAATATGAGTTGGTAGAGGTGCTGGCAGAAGGATACCTGTTGCCAACGCAGAGGTGTTGGAGATTTTGTAGAGGTTCGAGGCCAGAATGGATGCCATGGAGCGAAAATAACCCGGAGATCTTGAAGACATCAGTGAACCTGAAATAGAAGAAGCTAAATAAAATGCTGAGATTCCTCCTGACTTGAGGATCCTCAGAACTGTTCTGGGGTCTGCAGTTAAGCCCAAGATTGAGGTGTCAAGTTTTGCAGGAGGACTAAATCCAGAAGAGCTGGTGGACTAGATAAATGAAATGAACAAGTGCTTTGACTATGAAGAAATAAGTGAAGATAAGAAGGTCAAGTTTGCAGTAAGAAAGCTGAAGGGACATGTTGCACTTTGGTGGGATGGAGTGCAGGCAGAAAGAAGGAAAATTGGAAAGCAGCCTATCAAGAGCTGGACCAGAATGATGGCTATATTAAAAGGTAAATTCTTGCCTAGTGATTATCAGCTAACATTGTTTAGGAAAATGCAGAACCTGAGATAGAGGTTGTTGACAGTAAAGGAATACACAGAGGAATTCTACAGAGTGAGCATAAGAGCTGGGCAATTTCAAGACACACCAGAGAAGACTGCCTGATATGTGAATGGTCTCAAGCTGGAGATCCAAGATGAGATTGGTCTTCTGTATCCTAAGACAGTGGAAGAGGCCTACCAGATGGCCTTGAAAGCAAAGGAGAAACTCTTGAGGAAACAGTCTTCCAAGAAGAGAGGTAATTTCCGTGGAAAGGGAAGTCAGGGTGGTAGAGGAAAGCCTACTACACCCAGGGATGGAGCTAATAGTATCTCACCTCAGAATGCATCTACAGAGGATGAAGCAAGGGGAAGAGGGGTTCTTATAGAGGAAAAGGAAGAGGAGGCAGAGACAGAGGCAGAGGTAGAGAATTGAGGTGCTATAGATGTCAGCAAGTGGGACACAAGCACTATGAGTGCCCAGAGAATGTGGGTGCTAGTCCAAGAAATGCAGTTGTTTCCCAGGCTAGAGAAGAGGTAGAAATTGAAGAATAAATTCTACTAGAGAGGGGAGAGTCCTTGGTGGTTAATAAGGTCCTATTGAAGCAAACCAAAGAGGTCACTGAACCTGCACAAAGGAAGACTTTGTTTAGGAGCATATGCAAAGTCCAAGGGAAATGCTGCCAGCTAGTCATTGATAGTGGCAACACGAACAATCTGATTTCCACTGAGGTGATAGAGAAGTTGAAGCTGAAGACAAGGGAGCACCCAACTCCCTACAGGGTGTCCCGGCTGCATAAAGGGCACCAGTTGGTTTTAAAAGAACAGTGTGAGATAGAGCTGCAAATGGGCAAATACAAAGATAAGGTCCTGTGTGATGTAATGCCCATGGATGTGTGTCACATACTGCTGGGTAGACCTTGGCAGTTTGACAGAGCAACAGTGCATGATGGAAAGAAGAACACTTACAAGTTCTTCAAATATGGGGTACACCATACATTGATACCCATGGAAGAAGGAGAGCCATCCAGTAGAGTGATTGATCCAAAGACCTTGTTGCTGAGCGGCAAGGAATATCTGCAGCAGATAGAAGAAGAAGAGGTAAGTTTTTCTTTAGTTTGCAAACCTAAGGTAGTTCTTACTTCTACAAAGATTTATGATTTTCCAGTAGAAATCCAAGAGATGTTAGACAATTATTGTGGATGATTTACCTGATGAGCTGCCACATGTGAGAAAGATCAGCCATCAGATAGATTTCATCCCTAGTTCAAATCTGCCAAATAAGGCAACCTACAGAATGACTCCCACAAAAAATGAGGAAATCAAGAGACAAGTACAGGAATTGGTGGACAAGGGACTGATCAGAGAAAGTTTGAGTCCATGTGCGGTACCAGCAGTATTGAGCCCAAAGAAAGATGGAGGCTGGAGGATGTGTACTGATTCAAGAGCAATCAATAAGATCACAATCAGGTACAGATTCCCTTTGCCCAAAGTTGAGGATACCATCATATTAGAATAAGAGAGGGTGATGAGTGGAAAACTGCCCTTAAAACAAATGAAGGATTATATGAATGGATGGTCATGCCTTTTGGGTTGTCAAATGCACCTAGTACTTTTATGAGACTTATGAATGAAGTATTGAAAGAATTCATTGGTGAATTTGTGATAGTGTATCTGGATGATATATTAGTTTTCAGCAAAACTAAAGAAGAACATTTAAGGCATCTTAATTATGTCTTAAAGAAGCTACACCAAGGGAAACTATTGATAAAATTAAGGAAATGCTCATTCATGAAGGAAGAGTTGGTGTATTTGGGCTTTGTTGTTTCTGCAGAAGGATTGAAGATGGACCCAGAGAAGGTTAAGGCAATTGTGGAGTGGCCTTCACCCAGGAATGTTTTTGAGGTAAGAAGTTTCCATGGACTTGCTAGTTTTTACAGGAAATTCATAAGAAACTTCAGTAAGATTAATGAATGCATAATTGAGACAATAAAGAAGAGAAAACATCCATTTAAGTGGATTGCTAAAGTGGAAAGAAACTTTAAACTTTTGAAGCAAAAGATAATTGAGAAGCCTCTTTTGATCCTGCCTGATTTTGCTAAACCATTTCAAGTAAAGTGTGATGCCAGTGGAGAGGCCATTGGAGCTATGTTGAGTCGGGATGATAGGCCTATAGCCTATTTCAGTGAGAATCTAAATGAAACCAGAAGAAAGTATTCCTCTTATGAGAAGGAATTCTATGCAATTGTTCAGGCACTGAAAAAGTGGAGGCATTATTCGATGTCCAAGGAATTTGTATTATATTCTGATAATCATGCTTTGCAGTATATTTTACAACAGCCCAAGTTGAATCATAAGCATTCCAAATGGGTTGAGTATCTCCAAGGTTTTAACTTTGTTTTGAAACACATAAGTGGCTAAGAAAATAAAGTAGCTGATGCTTTGAGTAGGAGGCACATGCTTGTTCAGGAAACCAATTTTGAAGTTGCAGGATTTGATTTTCTTAAAGAATTGTATGAAACAAATTTAGATTTTAAGGAATCATTTGAGGCATGTTGTAACCCTGTTCTAACAGATAGAAGCCAGTGGCTGGATTATTTCTTGCAGGAAGACTTATTATTCAGAATAAACCAACTGTGTGTACCAAAATGTTCCATGAGAGAAAACTTGATCAAGGAGAAGCATAGTGGTGGACTTGCTGGACACTTTGGTACTGATAAAACTTATGAGTAGCTGAGTCACTTCTATTATTGGCCTAAGATGAGAACAGAAGTGGATAAGTTTGTGAAGAATTGCAAAGTATGTCAGTATGCCAAAGGAAGGAGTCAGAATGCAGGATTGTACACTCCCTTGCCTATTCCAGACAGGCCTTGGGACATGGTGAGTATGGATTTTGTTCTAGGATTTCCCAAGACTTAGAGAGGGAATGATGCAGTATTTTTTGTAGTGGATAGATTCTCCAAAATGGCACATTTTATTCCATGTTATAAAACTAGTGATGCCACCCATGTTGCTAACTTGTTTTTCAAAGAAGTTGTTAGGTTGCATGGGTTGCCCAAGAGTATTGTTTCAGACAGAGACACCAGATTTATGGGCCATTGTTGGAGGACATTGTGGAAGAAAATTGGTACCAAACTGAGTTTCATCTCAGCTTATCATCCCCAGACTAATGGACAAACTGAGGTAGTGAATAGGAGCCTCGGAAATTTTTTGAGAAGTCTTGCAGGAGAGCATCCCAAGCAGTGGGGCCATATTTTTCCCCAGATAGAATATGCATATAATGACTCACCAAACAGAAGCACGGGGCAGAGCCCATTCCATATTTTCTATGGAATGCACCCCAGAGGAATATCAGAGTTAAGAAATTTGGGAAGGGTAGAGTTAAGGAGCGCAGATGGTGAGGAATTTGCTTCAGAGATCCAGGCCATACATGAACAAGTGAAACAAAAACTACAAGGCAACAACATTAGATACAAAATTAGAGCAGATTTGAGCAGAAAAGAAGTCCATTTTGAAGTAGGAGATTTGGTTTTGGCGCACTTGAGAAAGGAGAGATTCCCAAAGAAGCAGTATAACAAACTAAAGTTCAAAAATATTGGGCCATGCAAGATACTTAGAAAGTTTTCTGCAAATTCTTATGAGATTGAATTGCCACCTGATGTTGGAATATCTCCCATTTTTAATGTTGCATATTTGTATAAGTATGAAGATGATGGTGAAGAAGAAAGATCAGCAGACAAGGGATAGATTGAGTGGAAAGAGCAGCTACCTCCAGCGCAACCATTGCGACCAGAGAAGATATTCGACAAAAGAGTGTTCAGGAAGACCAAAGGACAAGAGTACTTTCAGTACTTAATCAAATGGAAGGACAAGCTAGATGAAGATGCCACTTGTATGACTGAAGGAATGTTGCAGAAGATAGGCAGATCAATGGAAGAGCTCATGGATAGGAGCCCATGAAGAAAATTGCCCTCGAGAGTCTGATGTAGGGGCATTAGACACTAGACAACAATGTAGGAGGTTTTGTCCACATGTTGTGGCTAGGAGGGTTCAAAATCATCAAATTGTAATAGCTAGGTGTGAATACCTCAGCTACTTGTTTCATTTAGATTAGTTAGAATTTGTAGAAGTCGAATAGTTAGGTTCAGTCCATCTTTCATGTTCCAGTTAGTTGAATAATTGTAATTAGGCTTTTGATTTTCTAAACGGTCCTCACTGAGGAATCGAAGAGACACACCGTGATGTATATAAATTTTATGCCTCGAATGTATTGGGGGAGAGAGTTTTCTGTAATAAAATTTGTGTCTTAAAAATTGCTTCCAGTTAAATAATTTCAGTGCTCATTGGCCATCGAATTGTCTCGAATCCTTATTTGTGAATAAATTGTTTAATTGTGAGGTGATTGAACACTGTTCTGTGTGAAATCATTGAGTAGGGTTGTTGCATAACTTCCGCATTTATCTGGTTATTATTTTCTCGTGAATTACTCGAACAAGCTCTGTTGAATTAATTCCACTCATAGAAGAAGTCTGCGTATAATTGTGGTCGACTAACTCTGTTCTGAGGTAGCAAAGACTCCGCCCGAAAGAGGAATGGACTTTTTATTGTTAATTGAATCCTGAACCAAGTTCTGACCTGAGTTAGCAAACAAGAGAGCATAGGAAGGGAGGTGTTAACCGTGGTCAATCACTGTTCCAAAACCATGAGTGGGTTAGCGAAACCGGATTGCCCATATTGCACCACTTTTGCAGAGTAAGCGGTATTCCCAATTTCGGAGCGATTCCATTGAGTATTCGACACGTGGAAAAGGTGGACCCACGAAAAGCACTATCATTGCGTGCCATCGAATGTTAATGTTCGACTAGGGAGGCCACGCAATATCGTTGAATGCCGTCGATCTGAAGGGAAGCCATCGGACGGTGGTTGCCTTCGGAAGATGCTCGAAGGATAACCAAGGTATGGTGCATGTATTGGATTGGCTATTGATTATATATGTGGGCCCAGAGTCAAAGGTTCATTACAAGGTTGGTTGTTTAAAAAAGCGTCGGGTATTTATATAAGGTTCGAAGGATTAAACCCTTGGTTATAAGGTTTAGCGGCAGACTATAAGCCCGAGAGATATATTTTAATTTTCAAAGGTTGTTGATAATGTTTATTTATGAAATTCCTCTAATGTGATAAATAAAATCAAGGAAGTTGGGGAAGACCACGTGGAGGAGGAGAATGGGGTTTTAGCAGAGAAATGCTGACAGAGCGACAATAAAAAGACCAACTCTCCTTAGGGGCCCACTTTCAGTTTTTTTGCCATCATTTTGCGAGTAGGAAGATGGTTTGGTGAGGAGTCATTTACCTATATTAGGTTATATGGAAGTTTATAAAACCTTCATGTTTTTCCATTGTTTATCATAGATAAACTTATATTTGCAGAAATATCTTATCAAACTGTGGGAAATGGTATTTCCAATGTCCTTAAAGAAGCTAATAAAAAGATGTGGCAACCTTTCCTAACCCAATTTGAAATATATGCATTCGAAAATTACAAACATGCAATTCTTGAGATACAAGTTATTCAAGCTCTAAATTTCCCTACTGTACCAAATAGGAAATACGATTCTAATCATGTTGTTAATAATATCACAACAACACAAAATATTAGGCATTTCATGCTATAACCTAACAAGTTTGATGATGTATTTGAAAGAAAAACTTATTTAATGGTGAATCGATATGAAAATGAACAATTAAATCCGCAATAAATGAATCAATTTATCCAATATAGAGCTTCTAGGTTGGTAAATCCTCCTATGGGTTCATTACAGGTTTCCCAAGAGAAAATTGTTAGTGATGATATTACTGATCTTACACATTCAATTGATTCTTCTAATCTGAGAGTAATAGTTGCCTCTACTTCTTCTCAAATAGAAGAAATTGTGCCTGATACTAAGTTGGAGGAGGTGTTGGAGGAATATGGTCAAGATTTAAATTTTAAGACTGGTGAATCTCAAGTTTTTCAGACTACTCCTCAAATGAATATTGAGGATATCTTAAAGAATCCTGAACAAACTGTCAAAATAGTGAAGGATATTAAGGAACCTTCAAAGGATAGGGATATATAAATCATACCAGAATTTCCCTCCTCTAAGGTGGTTTTGAAGATTTAAGGGATTCCTCCATTGGAAATTTTCTACAATCCTCAGCACAAGGATGTAGTGAAAAGAGAAAGAAAGAAGAGAAAACTTGATCAATCCCAGACTTTACTCCTTGGTGATGCATATTTTGAAGTATTTTTGAAAGGCTCCTCAGCCACTCCAACTGAAGAATTAGGCAGACTTGCACAATTTATAGGTTCTTACACCTCGACTACCATTGATAAAGTAGTAGAAGTACAACATCAGCTTAAAGAAAGAGAGGACATAATTTCACTATTAGAACAAAGTACTGAAACAGAAAAATACAAAATCACAGAGCACTGGAAATCCGAAATGATAGGGCTTTAGCAGAGACTTGATTATCTCAATATTCAATATGATGCAGATTTGAAAGCTAGAGACTCACAGATATAGGAGTTGCAAGAAATAATTCAAAATTTAAGTGTCAACCCAGAGTTAACATAATTTAAGAAAGAAACTAAAGAGTTGAACACTCTTCTTTCCTAGCTTCAAATAGTCTTTTGCTAGAAATTGGGAATTATTCATTATCAATGTAAGATAGTGGACTCCTTATTCAATTAGCTTTACGATATTAAAAATTACTTTTAGGAGATAGAAGAAAATATATTTGGTTTCCTAACCTTATAGGAATGTGAAGAAGGTAGATTAGCCAGTTTTCCTAAAATTGAATAAAATAATAAAGAAATCATTTTCAGAGAATGGGACATTCACATTAAGAAAATTGAAGTAACAGTTTAACAATCTTGGGATATTTCTAATAGTATCACTAAGGTAATAACTAAAAATTTAATTAATTCTAATCTCGTTCCATGTTTCTCCAAAGGAACCTTACCATACATCAAGGTCTTGACAAAGATGTGGAAGGAATCTTCCAAGAAAAGGGTTGATATTATTAATCAATTGACCAAGATAAACTTAGAGATCCATTGGCAATTCTTAGTAAAGTCACACAGATTGTGGCTAATTATTTTATGCTTATCGAATACCACCACCCAGATGTTGCCAAAATTAAGGTATGTCGTCTTCACTAGCCAAATGTGGATTCACCCAACATCTCCTCTTGAATTGAAAAATCTGATTGATATCTTTGATTTGAGAGAACTCATCGGAGGACATTCTTCCTCAAAAGCTTAGAAAATTGTTGTAACTATATTCCAATGTGTTCCTTTTTTTTTTTTCCTTTTTTTCTGTTGAAATCCACTTGAAGTATTGTTTTATTTTCTATCTTTTTCCTTTTGTAAAGAAACTATAATTTTTCTCTCGACAATAGAGACCAGGTTCTAAAATTTTGTAAAAAGGAAGCTTAAGCTACACTATTTTAACGTCGCACTTCATAATCTAAAATTGAACCGCATCCTTTCTATGATGAGCAGATCTATCGTTTATCGAGTACTATTATTATTTATTTGTTTATTTTCATAGAGTAGAGTGGTATTTTTTTATTATTCTCAATATATGTGTTGAATTGATTTTTCATTATCACTATTGATGTGTTTGATTGAAATCTACTAATCATATGTGAATAACGAGATATCAATATGTGTGATGATTAAAGAAACTAATTTAATTAGCTATTTAATTAAATTATTTTTCTTTCTTTGATTTAAATTCATAATTGTATGAGGATATATAATTTTATGATAATTGTGAAATATTTATAAACACGTATCTCATCATCTTTCACAGGATAGATAATAGTATATTAGTTTATATTTTAGCTTTTATTTATATTAGATAAATATATCATTATTCATTTAATTTCACATTAACTTATAGAAAGGGAAATTGGTCCCATAACTCTAGTCAGAGCCATCATTCCAAATGGAAAAGGATTTGCTCCAATATCTTGACTAAAATGTTATCCCTAATTTTGAACCAGTCATTTAGGACCATCAACATTTTTGGCACTAAAAGGAGGGCCATCCGATTATGAATGGAAAAAAATTATTCTCCTAAAACTAAAGGCCATCCTAAGATTCATTCTCCCTCAAAATCCCCACCAAATTCAATATCTCACTCTAAATCCCCTAGTTCTAGATTTGATGTTGTTGAACCAACCATTCAATCTCCTAACTCACTTCCAAAGAAAATAAGACAAACCTATACTCAGATAGAATCACCCACAGAATCTCCTGAGTTGCAAACTTTAATTTAGATATTGGAAGGAATTTCCATTTCTCAAGAACAAGCTTCTTAGCCTGATTTATCTAAAGGAAGTGCCACTTTATCCCTTCAATCTTTTGGAGTTTTAACTAGATCTTAGAGTGAAAATATTGGAGTGAAGCCTTTTGAATTTCCATTTCCCAATCATAGAAGAAAGAAACATACTTCAGAAACCGAGTCTTCATCTAGTTGGATTATATCATTTTCTCCACCTCATACTCCCTCTTTCAACCCTGCTTCTTCTCATTCACTCATGCCTTCCTCTTATGGTCCTTTATCCCCTTCTCCCACTCAAATTCCTCTTTCACAGTCAACTAGTACTATTATGCATAGTAATACTATAGGGGAAACTTATTCAATAGTCAATTTTTCTACAACGTCTTCATTAATTACAACTTCTTATAAACCTAATACTCATAGAGTGGCTAAAAATTCATGGAATAACTCAGGAGCACTTGCAATGACACCACCTTTACATCCTCTTTCTTAGCATCTAGATAGATGGTTTCCTAAATATAACCCAGATCATGGTTTACCTGAATAGGAACACCTTAACAATTTTATGTTTTCAATCAATATCAATGTAGTTTCAGAGGTAGATGTTGTTTGTATACTATTCCCTTGAACATTTCAAGGATCTACAGGGTCTTGGTACTTCTCTTTACTAGCTAGATCAATCATAGACTGGATACTTTTAAAGAATAAGTTTTGAAAAAGTTTGGCGATGATCGAACAATTTCTACTTTTATTAATGATTTATCAAGTCTTGAAACTACTCCAAATGAGAAAATCAAAGAATTTAATTCAAGATTCAAAAAATTATTAAATAAAATCCTAGATGCCTCCAGACGTGCTCCAAACATGGAGTAGATGTTCAAATTGAATGGTACATTAGTGACCTTCCTTCAAATATTTCCATGTTAGTAGATAGGGTTAAAAAAACAATAATTTTAGATAACATGAAAGAAACTCTATCTGTAGATAAAATTCTTCTATATCTTAAGAAGAAGTCTCCCATTGAAGAACAAAAAAAAACAAATAAATTTGCCTTTAAAGATGAGTCCAAGAAAAATGTATATAAATACCATTTGACTTGGATGGATTACAAAAATTTCTTAATAAAATGTCCAATAAGATGGTTCAAATTAAGAAGAAAGTTTTTGAATCCTCAAGAAAAAATTTTAGACCTTTTAAAAGGAATCGACCTTCACAATCTCCACCACCTGTTGAAATGTCAAATGCAGATTCCAATGACGATGAAGAAGATGAAGAAGAATTTATCTCTTCTGATGAAAAAGAAGACGAAATAGTAGATCAAGCCCACGGTTTATGGGAATTTATTTTAACTAGTTCGGAGAATGAAACAAGAGAAGAATATTTAACAGTAAGTACTAGAAGCAAAGGACTAGTTGATATGACTTCATCAAGAAAAAGTGAAAAAACTACTACTCCACCAACTAATGAGAAAGGAACATCTAACAAGACTCCTTCTCAGTCTTCCAATCCTTCTCCGAGTACTTCTCAGTCTCCTCCACTTTCACCTACATCATCAAAAACATTGATAGTCTCTGATAACATCGAATATAATATGTAGAGGACATGAAAAAGACTAATGCTAATATTTCTTTATATGAGGTTATTAAACTGAAACAACATAATAAATTATTACTTGATGAGAATAATGCAATTCGTTCATCTCCATTTCCTTCAATTGTTGGCACTTCAATAGCCTCAAAAGGAAAATATAAACCCCTAAATGTCCTTATAGATAAAATTGATCATTCTGATTCAATATTAATTGGAGATATATCTAACTCTCATACACCTACTTTTTTTTTTACTTTTCAAATATTTGATAAAAATGTTCACAATGTTTTAGTGGATTCATGTCTCTTCCAATATCATGCCCTATTTGGTATGTCTGAAATTGAATGTAATAGGTCAAAATCTTGTTGTGAAAATTTTCCAATTATACAGAACAAAAGTAAAGTTGTTAAGAGAAATGAACATTTTTCTAATCAAACTATCTTCAAACTGAAAAGTCTGTCAAATAATTGATATATTTTTTTTCTGATATCCTTGAGTTTTATTGTTTGATTCTAAAAAATGATTGGTCAGACAAACTACATGGTCACATTAGACCCTTAGTGAGGGAAATATAATGGAAAACCAAATCAAATTCGTGTGGATAGGGAAAAGTACATGAAATACTTTGTGACTGATTTGGATGAGGAGAATGAACCATTAGTTTTCACAAACAATATTTTGGGAAATTACTCTTCAAAATCCTTCTTTGGTAGTTTCCCAACTTTGAATTGTCATTTTCCTATTGATTCTATTTTATCACAAGTTGAAAATTTTTCAGAAACAGATTCATCAAGGTGTATTAATATTGTATATAATACTGTAAATAAGAGTGATGAATTTTTTTGGATTCTTTATTTTGATGGATATAAGTCTACTGATGGTATAGGGGCTGGATGCATTTTTATTATTCCCAATGGAGAGAAAAATATCTTTGCATGCAGGTTGGAATTTGATTGTACAAATAATGTTGTTGAATATGAAGCACTAGTTCATGGTTTACAAAAATCTATCATCATTGATGTAAAACATCTTAAATTATATGGTGATTTGAAAATTGTTATAAAACAAGTAAGGAACCATATTCATTTTGTTTCCAATCAACTGAAACATTATCAAACCTTGATTCAGGATTTGATTACACATTTCAATGCATTCACTATAATTCTAATTCCAACATTACAAAATTATAGTGTTGATATCTAAGCTAGCGTTGCTTCAAAGCCCATTCCTCTAGAAGACTTCAGTCTTGATAGGTTTTCAATTAAATAGATTTGTTTCCCCTCCATTCCTGACAACATTAATAATTTGCGAGTATTCAATGATGATAATGAAATTGTAAGTTTTTTAACTTATGAAGGTTCTTATTCACATTAGATAATTGATGAAGATGATCATGATAAGCACCTTAATACATCTTCTAAGTAAAATTCTTTAAGAAAGCCTATTGTAAAATTAGAAGACTTATATGATTTGAAGGATAGTTTAAATAAATTCACCAAATATAAACTCCATAGAAGTACATTAAGATTTGAATTGATTAATATAGGATCTAATAAAAACCCCTAAATCATCAATTTAGGCCTTGGACTTTCACCTAATGAAAAATTTTCTTTCATACATTTTTTAACAAGATACAAGGACATTTTTTCCTGGAGTTGTGATGATTTAAAAACATATGATACATTTATCATTCAACACACTATACAATTGTTTCCTCATGTAAAAAATGTTCAACAAAAGCTTATGAAGATTCATCCTAATCTTGAAATTCAAATCAAGACCGAGTTGGACAAATTACTAAAAGCCAAAATTGTTTTCCCAATCAGACATTCAAAGTGATTTTCAATTCTCTTTCCAGCTAGAAGGAAGAATGAAGACATTCAAATTTTTATTGAATTTATAAATTTCAATAAAGCAAGTGAAAAATACAATTCCTTTAGCACCAATGGAGCAAATATTACAGTCTGTTGCAGGTTCAGAACTCATGTCATTTTTGAATGGTTTTTCAGGATATAATCAGATTCTTGTGCATATTGAAGACAGATTAAAAACAACATTAATGAAAAAGTGGGGAACATATGCATATCAGAAGAAGCCTTTTGGATTGATTAATGTTGGAGCTACCTTCCAACGTGCTATGGGAATTTCTTTCAAAGGTTGATTAAAAAATCAGTTGTGGTTTATATTGATGACATTAGAATCTATTCAAAAGACAGGAATAGTCATCTTAAGGATTTAAAAAAAAATATTTGAAACGTACAAAAATTTTGGGATTTTGTTAAATCATAAAAAAAACATTCTTCTCTCTTAGTGAGGGAAATATTTTAGGCTTTATTGTTTCAAAATAAGGAATTTTTATAGATCCAGAAAGAGTTAATGTTATTTATGAAATTCCATTACCTCATAATAAAAATTCTATGCAATCATTTCTTGGACAAATTAATTGTCTTAAACGTTTTGTTATGGATTTCTCACAAATTTTCACGCTTTTGCAAAATATTAGTAAAAGGAATACAATCTACAAATGGGGACAAACCGAAAGAACCTCTTTTGAATCAATAAAGAGGACCATAATAGATATTTCTTAATTATGATCCTGATTTCTGTAAGGAATTTGTCTTATACACTTTTGCCTATGGGCAGTCTTATGCAATAGTTTTAACTCAACCTAGTGAAGAACAAGTTGAAGCTCCCATTGCCTTCTTCAATTATAATCTACAAGGTGCATAATTTAATTATTCAGAAGTGGAAAAAAAATATTTTGTAGTATTTAAGTCCGTAAAACACTTTAAACCTTTTCTCTTGAAAACACATACAAAATTTATTATACCTTTCCCAAAAGTCATACAATTTCTTATCCAAAGATAATTAGGATATAGATCTAATTGGGTTACAACCTTACAAGAATATGACCTAGAAATTAGACTAGCTGAAATAATCAGAGGTTAAGGTTTTTGAAGGTTGAGAACTAGAGCATCTGATAGTTCAGCTAAAGAAGATTCAGGTAATACTGTTCAAGTCTCAGAGGTGTGCACTGCCAATGGTTAATCTGAGTATGTTGATTTAATTTTTTATTTTAAAAATGGTTATGAACTATTTGAACTACTACATATTATTTCACCAATTGGATGCAAACAATACCCTTAAAGGTGGTCAAATCTGAAATTGTCATGTATTTTATTGATCGGCATATAATTAACTGGTTTGGCCTTCCTAATGCTACAATGTTTGATAGTTCTTCCTACTTTAGGGTAATTCTATTAATGAATTCATATTAAAAATGAGGTTTTAAACTTACGTATTATGAAAATTAATATCCTCAAGGAAATGGATTAGCTTAATCCACCAAAAAAACCTCTTGAGAATAATCAATAGAACCATTGATGATAACCAAAATAATTGGCATAAGTTCTTAGTTTTTTCTCTATGGGCTGATATGATTACTCATAAAGCTTCTTTATGAATTTCTCCTTATCACTTAGTATATGGATAGAAAATTGTATTTCCCCCTAATTTATCTTTACCTTCAGTAGCTCTACTAAAATCTATTGAGGAAAAACCTTACTCTTCTTTAAAATTAAGATTATATAAAATCCTGAAACTAGAAGAGGAAATAGAAAAATTTGAATAGATTCACATCCAACATCAAAATATGGTTCAGTATGTAATAAAAAATTTGAAATTTTTGACTTGGTACTGAAATGGGATAAAGCTCATGAAGAAAAAGGAAAACATACAAAGTTCTAGAAACTTTTTCTTGGTCCATTTCATATCATTGAAAATCTTGTCTCATCCACTTTTATTCTCCAAGATTTACAAGGTAAGAGAGACTCTCTTCTCGTGAATGGACGAATCTTGAAAAAATCATGTTTTGAATGTAAATATGTAAATAATAATATTTACATATCTATGTAGTTAGACTAGTTATGTTGAATAATACGCTTTTGAATTAATATTTTGGGTTTATATAAACATATTCTCTCATCATTAATAAGGAATTTACCAATTAAAGGAGATTATTTAGAAAGAAATTATGACATTTAAATTTATTATTGGACCAATTTTAATCATTGATATCCTTATCTCCATTATTTTGTAAATATTTCATAACTCGCGTCATTACAACATCTTGTTATCCTTTGATCTGTAATTTCATTATCTAAAGAAATAAACATTATTTCAAATATTAACACCTTATGACTTAAACTGTCATTCATAACACTTAAGGAGTGGTTTTACCTCCCCATCCACTAATATTAACATTTTTAAAGTGTAATTAAAAAATATTTAAACTTTAAAGATAATGTGTCTCATTATCAGCCATCTTACCATCATCATGGGGAACTACTGCTAAAGACATTATCACATCTGGCTACGAAACCAAGATAATGGCTTGTAGTCTTAATGTTGTAATACAATAGGCCTCATCACAAGCTGATTTGTTCAATCTCATTATAACCTATGAATTGCATTGTCATTATCTTGCTACCAAACGAGGGCGATGACTTTCAAGTAATAAAAATAAAAGTTTTAAAAAGAGTTTAATAGATTTAAAGATGTATTATATTAGATGGGATACTGGTATTAATTGGTTAAATGCTAACCCTATAAAGGCTATATGCGCCTTCTCCCAGCAATGGCTCTACAAGTGAAAAAAGTCAATCTTAATGTCAAGCTTCAATAGTTCTTTATTTTATCTTTCTAACTGATAAAATGACTGAAAAAAATAATATTGGTTCGTATATATAACAAGTTGTGAAGTTTGCAAAGAAATGAGTTTTTTTTTATTTAGAGTTATTTCAAACAATATAAGTTTCAAAATTTCAATCTTTCTAAGTCTTATTTCTTTAGTTGTTAAAATTCCAATTATTTTAACAGAGATAGTTGTTTCACCTAGTACGTCGCCAATTGTCATAGCATTCAACAACCCCCATTTTTTATACCTAGTTTTCAATAATAAATGGGGAACCTTTTGATTTTTTATGTTTCATCTCCTTTTTTATAAGGTTTTTGTTTTAGGAAATAAAGAACAAATTTGAGTTAGTTATAATAATTTTCATAAACTTTAAAGCCCTTCCCGTTATCGAAACTTTTTGCAACATAGTAATAATTAAACTATGTTAGAAAATCCTGAGGCTCCGATAAGCCCAACTCTTAAAAGATAAGTATTATCATAAATTTTCATATATCGGAACTTTACTCTATAGTAACTCTATTTTGAAAGAATTACAATAAAACTTACCCCAGATACCCTATCTCTCGATTTTTATTTTTTATTCATAAAGGGTCAATTGACGTTTATTAAAAAAAATTATGCGTTTTTCCATAAATATTAATATAAATTCTCGTTGGGCCCACAATATCTATTTGTGCGTGTTATATCAAAGTTTCATTATACCGTAACTTCTTTTGAAGTTTTCTTACAATATCTAGCACATATGATATCACTTACTTCCGATATCACTCACCCCTGATATCAAATACATCTGATATCCATTTCCTCATATATCATTTGATTATTACTTTAATACTCATATCAAAAATTTCACATCAGACTTGTTTCATTGGGTAAATTTGCGAAATCCACCGACATAATTCTCCCGAGATTTATTAAATCCTTCTTGACTGTATATCGAAACTTCCTCATATCGGAGATTTGAATTATCGTGACTCTTCAACATAAGACTCCCGATATAATTCTTCCAATGAAGTGATATGACTAATCTGCATGGTTTCTCACTTGCACATTCAATGATTGATAATGTGGTTATAATGGTCCTCGAAATTTTAAATTCTTACATTTAATTTGCCTCATTTATGAATATTTTCTTAAGGGGAAAGTATTATTGTTTTGGATTATATGGTTCACGTTAAGTCTTAGCTAAAGAAGGTATCTCGCTCATCTCTGTGATTTTGTTATAGGAAAGCTCTGATTCTTGACATACGGAAGAAAATTCGAAGGAAGGAAAGGAGAGAAAGAAAGTTTTGGTGCAGCAATAGCTTGTTGCTCCCGTAGTTGAAAATAAAGATGAAAATACCCCTTATCCTGGATTATTCTCTGGTAAAATTTGCACAAGGGATTATGTTCATTCTTGATCGGAAGAGATGTATCAGTGTTTTCAGGATGAAAAACCCATAGTTACTAAGATCATATTAATTTTTGATGCTTCTTCCTCAGTTCCATAAACCACCTTCAGTAATGCAGTGAATTAATTCCTGCATAGAATTGCATCCCATCCCAAAATTCTTCCTTATACTGATATGGTTTAGTGGGTCATAGGAGATTTGATTATTGATGATAGGAGTATTGTTACAGGAGAATGCACAGTCATAGGGACTTTTGCTAGTGAATATTTTCGAAAGATGTATCATCTGCTTGAGCCACAATTGAAATATGACAAAGAATACATTGAAAAATTCCTCAAGTAACATGGACATGCATCGGATCGAATTAGAGGTTGGAGGAAATATTAAAACAAGAGAAAAAAATAGTAAGTATGTTGTTGATTCTCTTGTTGGGCCTTATTTTCAAATTTTTGTTATGATGTGTAGAATTTATGCAATGCCAAATGTAGAGATATTTTCTAACCAATGGGTACCCCTAATTTATGGGGCTTTAAAAGGGTTTATATTTTATTGGGAAAATATACTCTTTGATAGTTTAGCTCTTCATATCATGTCTTTTACAAGTAATCACAAAGTTTCTGATAATCTATTCTCCCATTTCTATATGAGTGCAAATATCATGGATGCTTTATGTTTTTCTATGGACTTATCATCTATGGGTTGTAAATTGACTCTCCAGGACCCAACTCCCATCCATATTTATCATTATATTATATGGGATTCAAGGTACCATCAGCATTTCTATAATATCTACCACAAGTTCATGTTGTCAAACTATCAAGTCATATTTGATACCAAAGCTCTCTGATTACCTTTAGATGTTGAAAATGATCTTTTTCGAGTAGGAATATGGTTTTTTGAGGAGTCATTTATCTATATTAGGGTATATGGAAGTTTAGAAAACCCTCATGTACTGCCATTTTTTTTCCTAGATAAACTTTTCTATATGGAAATAGCTTCTCAAACTGTGGGAAATGGTATTTCAAAGTCCTTAAAGAAGCTAATAAAAATATGTGGTCTTCTTTCCCTGCCCAATATGGTATATATTCTTTGGAAAATTACAAACATGAAATGATTGAGGTACATGTTATTTAAGCTCTGAATTTTCCTACTATACCAAATAGAAAATATGATCCTAATCTTGTTGATAATAAAATCAAAACAACACAATGTATTAGAAAATTCATGCATGAAATTGACAAGTTTGATGATATATTTAAAAAAAATTCTTCTTATCCAATGGTGACTCGGTATGCAAAGGAAAATTTAACTCTAGAAGAAATGAATCAGTTTATCCAATACAGAGCTTCTAGGCTGCTAAATATTCCTATTGATCATTACATGTTTCACAAGAGAAAATTGTTAGCGATGATATTATTGATCTTACATAGTGAGTTTATTCTTCTCAGCCAATAGTAATATTTGTCTCTACTTTTTCTCAAATAGATGAAATTATTCTTGCTACTAAGTTGGAGGAGATGTGGAGGGAATATAGTCAAGATTCAAATTTTAAGACTAATGAATCTCAAGTTTTTTAGACTTCTACTCAAATGAAGATTCAATATACCTTAAAGAATCCTGAACAAACTATAAGAACAATGAAGGATGTTAAGGAACCTTCAGAGGATGGGGATATAGAAATCATACCAGCATTTCCCTCCTCTAAGGTGTTTTTGAAGATTGAAGATATTCCTCCATTGGACATTTTCTACAATCCTCAACATAAGGTTGTAGTGAAAAGAGAAATAAAGAAGAGAAAACTTGATGAGTCTCAGGTTTTAGTCCCTGGTAATGCATATTTTTAAGTATTGTGGATGATCCTCAGCCACTCCAACTGAATAATTTGGCAAACTTACATAGTTTATAGGTGCTTGCGCCTTGGCTACCATTGATAAAGAAGTACAAGTACAGGGGAAACTTTAAAAAAAAAAAAAAAGATGAGATAATTTAATTTTTAGAATAAGTATTGAAATAGAAAAATAAAAGATCATAGAGCACTAGAAATACCAAATGATAGGGCCTTAATAGATATTTGAATCTCTCAAGATTCAACATGATGTAGATTTAAAGGCTAGAGATGCACAAATACAAGAGTTGCAAGAAATAGTTCAACATTTAAGAGAAAACCCAGATTCAACATAATTCAAGAAAGAAGTTAAAGAGTTGAATACTCTTCTTACCCAACAAGACATAGTATTTTTCTAGAAACTTACAATTATTCATGATTAGTGTAAGACTTTGGACTCCTTAGTTAATCAACTTTATGATATTAAAAATTTCTTTGAGGAGATAGAATAAAATATTTCTCGTTTCCTAACCTGGCAGGAAAGTGAAGGTAGATTAGATAGTCTGCCTAAAATTGAAGAAAAGCATAAAGAAATTGTTTTCAAAGATTGGGACATTCAAATTAAGAAAATGGAATCAACAGTTTATCAGGCTTGAGACATTTCTAATAGCATCATTGAGGTAATCACTGATAATTTTCTTCATTTTAGTCTCATTCTGGGTTTCTCAGAAGGAATCTTACTAAACATCAAGTTCTTAATGAAGAAATGGCAGGAATCTTCCAATAAAATGGTCAATATTATTGATCAATTGACAAAGATCGACTTAGACCTCCATTGGAAATTCTTGTTAAAACCACACAGTTAGTGGCTAATGCTTTGATTCTTATCAACTACCACCACACAGAAGTTGCCAACATTAAGAGATGTCGTCTTCACCAACCAAATGTCGATTCATCCAATGCCTCCTCCAATATTTAAAAATTTGATTGCTATGTTCGATTTGAGACAATGCATTGGAGGACAGGCTTCCTGCTAAGCTTAAAAAATTGTTGTTACTATATTCTAATTTATCCCTTTGTTGTTTTTCTCTTGAAAACTGTTGGAAGTATTGTTTTATTCTCTATATTTATCCTTTTGTAAAGAAACTATAAATTTTTTCTCAGTGATAAAGATCGAGTTCTAAATTTTTGTAAAAAGGAAGCCTCAGCTGCACTATTGTAACTTATATTTTCTTAATCTCAATATGAAGCACCGCCCTTCTATGATGAGAAGATCTATGTTTTATCGGGTACTATTATCCTCTATCTATATATTTTCTTAGAGTAGAGTGTTATTTTGTTATTATTCACAATATATGTGTTAAAGCAATCTTCCATTATCACTATTGATGTGTCTGAAATATGCTAATTATCTGTGAATCACGAGATCTCAATATGTGTAATTATTAAAACAACTATTTTAATTAACTATTTAATTAAATTATTTTTCTTTCTTTGAGTTAAATTCATAATTACATTATGATCTTTATTGTTATGATAATTGTGAAATCTTTCTAAACACATATGTCATAAGATTTCCTGGGATAGATAATAGTATATTAATTTTTATTTCATATTTTAGTTATATTATATCAATATATCCTTATTCATTTCATTTCACATTGGCTTCTAGAAATGGAAACTGGTCCCATAAATCCATTCAGAGCGATCATTCGAAACGGAAAAGGATCTACTCTAAAGTCGCAACCATGTTGTTATCCTCAATGTTGATGTAGTCATTCAAGACCATCAACACCTTCCTAGTAGAATTTGGCAGTGTCCTGCCTTTTTGGGTCTGGTAACTCAACTTCCTAGGCCTTTGTGTTTTTATTTTTCGAAAAAGTTACTTTCCTTTTCCTTTAAAGCCTTCCTTATTACAAGAAATTTTAGCCAAAAATTTCCCATCAAAAATTTCACGTAATTTCCATGTCACAATATGTAAACCAATCAAAACTCGTTAAATTTAAAAAAAGGTACATGTAAATATTTTGGAGGGCAAAGAAGAAAAACTACTTTAAATTGTATTTTTGGCTTATCTCTTTATATGTTTACTCAAATTTCAAGTGTAGACACCCATTGAATGTGGAATTAAATTCTGCATCCAATGAGTGCCCATTACGCATACTTTTGAGAAGACCCACATTGATAAAAAATTGAACATACATTAAAAAATTGTGTCCAACACATTTTTTTAATGTGTCTTCATTTTTATCAATGTGGGTCTTCTTAAAAGTATGCATGATGGGTACTCATTTGATATGGAATTGAATTTTGCATCTAACAAGTGTTTGCACTTTAAATTTGAGTAATCCTATCAGAAGATAAGCCAAAAATATAATTAAAAATTAGTTTTCTTCTTTTCCTCCAAAATTCATAACTCTTATTTTATTATTTTAATTGTTATTTTATTACTTTTCCTTAGGAGGCCACTTTTAGGATGAAATTTTCTCTGATGTTTTCTCTCGCACCACTTTATTTCACCCCCAACTTAGTATTTTTCTCTACTAAGTGGTTTATTTTGATCTTTTTATCCCATCATAATAAATATGCTATTTTCCAATTATTTCTCATGGGAACCATATGAGATATTTTTGGAATGGTAAAGTTTGAATTTATCCATCAAAAATTGTTTACAATTAGGAAGACATATTTTGACTATGGTACTCTTTCTTTGAGTAATTTTTGGCAATTTATTTATTAATATTAATATATTAATCCTAGTACATTTATTTCTATTTGATCATATTGTTCAAAAATTCAACATTGCTTCTTTAGCCTTCATAGTTAAAAATAGTCCAGGTCTAAGAATAGAAAATCATTAACATAGGAAACATAGGGGTATTACAAAAATACTCTCTTCATCAATAGTCCTAATTCTAACTAACCCATTATAGAAAAAGGCATCTATTTCATAGGGACCAAGCCTAACTCTCTGAAATTTTCCTTGAAAGCCCTTAAACTTAGAATAAAAAATAAGAGCCCAGTCACATGGCTTGAATTTCTTAACTTTGATGAATTTGTCATGCCACCTAGCTCTTTGTTAGTGGATTATGTTCGTTCTTTTTATGGCATATTTGAATCTCATCTAGCTCATTAAATTATGCAAATATTTTTTTTTAGCTTTACATAGATCAATCCCCAAATTTGTTGTTGTTCTAAAATTCTCCACCTGGAATTAAACTAGAAGAAATAATTTCTTCCAATATACAAGATCCTAAGGAGTATGTCCAGTAGAGTTAATCCATGTGGTTTGGTATGCCCAAAGTGCCTCTAGAAGCCTTTGTACCCAGTATATTCTATGCAAGTGTACAGTCTTGGTCAGTATTTCTTCAAGTACCTTCTTGGTAGACTCCATTTTCGTATTGGCCTATGGATGATATGGATTAGACTTTCAATGTTGGATCTTGTATTGCACCATCATTTTCTACACCATGTGAATTGAACAATTGATTTGTCATAATTTCCCTTGGCACACCAAAACATGTGAAAATATCCTCAAAAAGAAATGTAACTATACAATTTCCAGTAGCAAAAGTATGTGGCTTACTTTCTACCCATTTTGTTACATAATCTGTATAAACAAGAATACACCTCTTTTGTTTAGATGGAAGATTGATTATACCAAAAAAATCTAAATCCATTTTTCAAAAGGCTCCATGAGTATCTCATTTTGTAGAGGCACTTCATCTGATGGAATTGGTTTTCTCATTCTTTGACAGCTATCACATATTTTGACATATTCCTTCACATCTCTAAAACAAGAAGGCCAGTAATACCCCAAATGAAGCACTTTGTATGTAGTTATTTTGTCACCGAAGTGTCCTTCACATGGCTCATCATGGAAATATTGTAATGCCTTGGGTACTTCATCATCTCAAACACATATTCAGATAATCAGATCATCTATGGTTTGGTATAATTCTACCTCTATCCATGAGTAGGGTGCATTAATTTTGATAAATTTCAGTCTGCTTTTGGCTATCAATTGTGGGAAAATTTTCTTATAGCCAAATAGCTAGAAATATATAAAAGACAAGGAGTCTTATTATATAATATAAGAATATATTTGTATAGAAAATTATCCTTTAAAGGGGTATCAATATTATCATTCTGCATCATGGAGAGAAAATTAGCAACTGTGTTTTCCTTTCCTAGCCTATCCAGGAGGGTAATATTGAATCCTTGTAACAATACCAACCATCTGGTAATACCGCCACTAGTAATTAGTTTATTCATTAAATATATCATAGAATAATGATTTGTATGAATGAAAGTCTCATATCGAGTATTGTAATGTTGAAACTTATTAATGACATGAACAATAGTTAAAATATCCTTTTCTATAACTGTATAATTTAACTTTGTAGGAGTCCAATTTTTACTTGTGTAAAAAATATCATAAGGAGATAAACATTTATTCCCCAATACAACTCGTAAAGCGGTGTCTAAAACATTAGTTTAGATGTGAAATGGGAGAGACTAGTTTGGTCATATTAAGAGTGTTTCTTTAGTAATTTTTTGTTTCTATTATCCAAATTCCTTTTGACAGTCAGAATTCCAAACCAAATCATTATATTTTATAAGAAGTTTAAAGGGAGGAGAAACTATTTTTGTGAATTTTTCTACGAATTCTCTGTAATATCATGTAAAACCAAGGAAACTTCTAACATATCTTTGACAAGTAGGAACTAAAATTTTGGAGATTACCTCTACATTAAATGCATGCACCTTGATTCCAACACCTAAACTATGATGCCCCAAAAATATTCCATCATTACACATCATAAACCATTGTTCATGACTAGATGAAACATTTGCTTCTTTGCATATAATGAGAACTTTTTATAATTTATTCATAGCTTCTTCAAAAAAAATTCTATAGATAATAAAATCATTTATGTAAACTTCTACAAAATCATGAATCAGAAAATATCCCTCAAATTGCTCTTTGAAATGTTGCAAGTGCATTACATAACCCAAAAGGAAGTACCCTGTAAGCATATGTACCCCATGGACAAGAAAAAGTTTTTTTTTCTTGATCTTATTGTGCAAGTTGAATTTGGTTATATCCACTAAAACCATCAAGGAAAGAGAGCTAAAGTATTTAATACTTGATCAATGAAAGGTAATGGAAAATCGTGTTTTAAAGTAGCGTTATTTAGTTTCCTATAGTAAATGCACACTCTCCACTTTCCATTCTTCTTAGGAACAATAACTAAATGTGAGACCCATTAACTATCTGATATTGGGTAACTGAAATTCGCATTAAGCAATTTTTGTAATTCATCCTTAACAATTTATCTCGTATTGAGATTCATCCTTCTCTAAGGTTTTCTTACTGGCTTGGAATTTTATTGAATTAAATGTGATGTATACTTGTATTAGGTTCAATTTCCTTCATGTCAGTGTATTCCCCTGTATATGAAAAGGAACTTTTTTGTAGCATCTTTATCAATTGTTTCTTTTTAAATTCTTCCAAGTTCTTGTTATTGTTTAATGTTTTACCTAGAAACATTTCTACTAAATAATTTCTAAAATTTTCCATACAATGTAAAGGGGTGAAAGCATGGGCATGTGTTACACTTTTGGGCCAATTGTGGCAATGAAATTTCAAGTTCTTCCTCTTTTATTGAATTGAAGCCCTGAAAATCCATATAAGCACTATGAATTTTGATTCAAAGTAAAAACACAAATTATGGAAAATTATGTTGTTTTCCTAATGATATTTTTTGCCAAAATATTTAGTGTCATATAATATGTCAATTTTCCATTAAATTAAATTATTGTCCTTTAAATTTTTCACACGTCTTAAGAGGTATGTGTGTTTTCACGTAGCATAACTTAATATAAAATGTGAAAATTTTAAAACACACACACACACATATATATATGAGCATGATATAGATGGAGAGAGATAATTCATATTAAAAACTTACTTTTCTCTGAAGCTGGTAAAGTAATATTTCAATTGCATTTTGGAGAGACGTGTTCACATAAGTATTTTTTTAACTATTTAAATAAATTGAAAAAACAAAAGTAGCCTTTTGAAGAGGACTCTTAAATGAAGGTAGTGGTATTTTTTGAAATTTTTGCATTTTGTATATTTTATGATATTGATTTTTTATTCAACCTCTTTAAAAGAGTTCAAAAAAAATTCAAATATTATGTTTAAAAGAAATTATAAGAAAAAGATCATATGAATTCAAAAATTTCAAACTCATATATCATTGGATAGAGGATTCTTTCATGAATACAATATGATCAAATCTAATACCTATGGACAAATTTAGCCATATGTCCTCTAGGGTACAAAATAGTGTTGCAGGAAATTTTGCAGAAGGGGTGCTGAAATTGTGGATTTTAGCACTTAGGAGGCTCGATCAAGTGGTTAAAACATTCGATCGAGCACTTGATTTCAAATTTCAAATATATTGATTGAGTTTTTTTAAATTCAAATAGCCTGATCAAGATATTTTTTTAGCACTCTAGGAGTTTGATCGAGATATTTTTTTTTTCCACCCAAACACGCCTATTTCGCCAAAAAGTGTAGCCCAAAATGTATTCCAACTCCATGATTCGTTCCAAAGCTACTTTAGATTTTCGAGATGGTAAATATTCAATGTTACATTTCTCTTTGAAACTTTTATCTTTTTCACAATATGAATAAGAATAATGATTAATCATATTTATCAATTGATATTCCTCATAAACTTATGAAAGAGTAAATATAGATTGAATTTTACAAGTATTAATTATCATCATCATCAATCCAAACTTCAGTTTCAATTTCAATTATTGTTTTTGTAGGTGGATAAAATGTGATTATTTTAGTGGAACTATCATAAGAAATGTACACATCACCAGATCAACAACTTATAAATGCATCAGTTGTAGCTAGCCATGGTATAATAAGGATCAATGGATGCCCTCCTAGATTATTCTTGGGAGTCAAAATCATAAATTCAACATGATATTCCCATGAATCTAAAGATATAGATACATATTATAATATATAGTTATGTTTAATAATAGATATATCTGCTAGTTGCAATAAATTTGGGGTATATTGAAGATTAGGAAGCTTCAATTGATCCATAGTTTATTTGTTCATGATATTAATGGTTGCTTCTAAGTTAATCAAATTGTTTGGAATTTCAATACCAATGATATGAATTTTTACAATAGGGCTACATGGATCTAAATAATTTTGAACTATTTGTTTCCCATCATACTATCTACAATATTTCCTATCAATTACATCTTTTTAATTTATTTTATTTTTCTTCTTGTTTTTTAATGCAGAAATTATTTATTTTTATTACAAATATGGGTATCTCCTTTATAGCTTGAAGCAAAGGAATTTTGATGCAAATGTTTTTCAATTCATCTAGCATATTCTATTTAGGTATAAAAAAAATCCTTTCTATTCCCTTATCAATTTGAAGCCTTTAAGCAAAAGGAGGATTTTGTAAAGAAACAAAAGGTTGTTCTACTAGAGGAATTATATGAGTCGGTTTTATTTGGTTCTCACCTAATTATGTAGGATAATCTTCGTTTGGAGGAGTCTATTCTTGATTAAGAGATGCCTCTTTTTCAGGAACTTCATCCTCCTTATATTCTTGGATGACAACTAGTGATGATTTATCTTGCAAAACTCTACTAGATCTAAGTTGGACATCATTTATACCTAGAGGATTTATCATACAAGCATGAAAGATTTGACCCTCAACATTATAAATAGGTTGTTGAAGATTTTTCTTATTCTTATTTGGAAGTGGTTGAGAAGTTAGCTGACTATATAATTGAGGAAATGGAGTGGATGGCAAGGGAATTGGTTGACTTGAATTCAATTGGGGTTGGAATTGTGGTTGAGTGGGTTGTGAAGGTTTAAGAGGGTAGTACTGAGGTTTTTATTGAGAGTATGGTTGTTGAAACTAAGGATAATGAAGGTTCATATCTTAATCATTTTTCCAACCCTCTGACCAAGATGGGTTTTTGGGTTGAGGTGGCCAAGTTTTCCAAGTCATTGGTGCATTTCAATTACTTTGTGCATGTGCATATGATTCGTATTGTGCATTGGGATCTTGTACCATACCTTTTTATCGAGGATTCCAAGTTATCTTGGGAGAAACATAGGAAATATATTCAACTTGAATTATTCTAGCTTCTTCTCGAAATATAGCCTTAAGTCTAGGTATCGAAGGACATTCCTTTGTATCATGATTTTCTGCACATATAACACATAGTTCAACACTATAAAGAGGAAATTCTCATAAATCATGTTTGTTCCTACATCTAGGAAAAAAAATGGATAATGCAACATTCTTAGATTTTTTCTTATTTTGTATCATTAAAGTATCTATTTGTTCACTAATATTTCCAAATATATTTGTTTTAAAGTTGTGAAGGAAATTTCCTATTTTTTCTCTACTTATTGTTCCATATGCGGATTTTCTTACTCTTGACATGACTAGAAATCTTAGGTTCTTAATATATTTTTCTTTTCCCTTTGTAATTTTTTTGCAAACTCATAGATTTATTCGAATGACAACTGAGAGACATTTCCCTCACCCATTAAATTGAGAATATCAATCCACTCATCTATTATGGTTTTTATCAAGAGAGTTTTTAATGTCTCTTCATCTAGATTATGCAATTTATCTCTTTTGATATTGTAAGAAAATATTTACACCAAATATTCAAGGTTTTCATCCTCTTTTTGAACCATCTTAAAGACTTCATCCTTAAGGTCATAGTGCATATAGTAAGATTTATATTTTTTAGGAATATTATTTTGATATTATCCCATATTCTAATAGAATGTGTCCCTAGACCCATGAACCATTTAAGAGCTTCATATTCTAGAGTAGATGGAAATAATTGCAATTTTTTAGTATCAAGTAGATAATCATATGATATACATAATACTCAAACTAAAAAATAAATATCTCTCGATCATCTGTTCTTAACCCATGAAAGTTGGGAGGGATGGATGGTGAGATATTTTTCATTGTAGCAATGGTGTCTATATCTAAGAGGGGGAATCCAAAAAGGACCTCCTGATGGAAATCTCTATCATATCCCCTTCCACCTCTACCACTTCAACCTCCTCTATTGCATCTTATACCTCTTCCTCCCATAATTCTTGGTTTTTCCTCCCAATTGTGTACTCCTTATCCTTCTCCTACCATTGTAGATTCTTTAAAGCTAATATAAGGTTCAATAATAGGGTTATCTACTTTTTCCTCTTTGGGTTCTTTTAATAATGGTATGTCAAAAAAAATTTCCTCCTCCTCTTCACTAGGTACTTCTAACTCATGTCCTGAGAGTTGTTCACCTGCTGAAGAAAGAACTATAACTCCTTCAGCTGGCGATGTAGGTTTTTCAACTACAACTTCTATAGTTGAAGTTGTTGAATCCCTGGACCGAATTTCATATATATGCACTTTAGGGAGTTTATGTTTACCTTATATTGATGTATTTCTAGTGTCGATGGATGGTGTGGCACTATGAGGTCTAGTAGGGGTGGTTGGTGATGTTGGTATAGAACTACATCCTCTACCTCTACTTACAAATATGGCTATAGAATCCCATTCTTTATACATGTGTCCTAGATGATTTTAATATTAGTTTAATTATGCATTTATAAATTGAATGAATCTAGTATGATATGAAAATTAAAATTAAAAATTATGTCCTATATACACTTCCTCGGTAATGGAACCAAAAAAGTTCAGTAACTTAATTTTTAGTTAAATTACTTCATTAAATTGTCAAACCAAGGTCCATATGCTTGTGAAGTGTAAGTGAACAATATATGCTAGGATTTTTATTTCTAATCAAGAGATTGAATTCAAATGCAAGTTGTAATTATAATCTATTGCGTGCAATTTGTAAATGTAAGCTCCTCAGGATTAACTCTCATCATGTATACACACATTTTCCTTCCATAATACTTGTTCAAGTCAAAATTACTTGAAAGAAATATATGCTAAGAACTAGTCTAAGAGAAATAATTGAAAATTTACTCTATTAAGAAAAAGGAAAAGCTTATGCTACTTAATTGAATTAAGAGGCTTATTCTCTTTGATAGAATTGAAACTTATTCTGTTAAAATGAATTGAAATTCTATTCTGACTGATCTAGATTTATGCAAGAACGCAATAGAATAAACATATAACCATAAATGCAAAGATGCAGTGGAAATAACACTTCATTTCATTAATATCAAAGAACTAAAATTTTCTTACAAACAGAATGGAAATAAACTAGCTAGGGCACTGGTAGCTATCTCTAAGAAGAGATGTGGCGGCTACAGGCCTCTAAAATGAGTTAAAATGAGGCTCAAGGGCCTATTTATTATTTAGAAACAATGGAAAACCCTAAACATTGAAAACCCTAACCCTAGGAGATGAAGCGCCAAAACTATGGGCCCTGTTTGGGTAAATTGGTGTTTCAACTTCCCGGGGACATAACTTTGGCATACGATCTTCATTTGACATGAACCATACCTCATTAGAAAGATCTATCCGAGGAATAAAAATTTTGAGTGAGCAACATTGGACCCATGTTGCTCCCAGTTTTCCCAAAAAACGTCGTTTAGGGCCTCAAAATGGCTCTGAAAGTTCAGGACCCGAAAAACTGCTAAAAATAGTAAGTTGTGCCAAAACTAAAAAATTGAAAGAGACAATGGTGGGGCCCCAAGTGGAATAGACGGGTGACCATCAATATCCACTTGGATCATTCCTCCCCCCTTAGGAAGCAATGGTCCCCATTGCGTTAAGTTCCTCCATGAGATGACGAAACTTCTTCTGAACTTGGTCCCTGATAAACCACTTTCCTTGGTGCAAAAGTTGGCTAGCTTTGACAACCCGATACTATTGGATCTTCTATTGGCGAGTTTTCTTGATTTGCATGTCCATGATACAATATGTGGTGGCCTATTCCATGCAGTCTGGGTTTAAATCTGTTGGTGTGAGTTGTTCTGCAATGTTAGAGGTGGGAAGTAGAGGTGGAAAGTAGAGACGAAGGCAGTCCACATTGAGTACTGGGTAAAAACCAAGGAATGGTGGAATACTGAGCTCAAAGGCATTGTTCCCTACAGCCTTGGTGATGGTGTATGGCCTGTATCAGAGCAGGAGAAGCTTTCGGTGGGGTCCAGTGAGGCGCTACTTCTGCAAATGTAGCCACACTTTGTCACCCACCTGGAAGTTGTGTGGCACCTAATGTTGATCATGGCGTTGCTTGTACTTAGCATTGGCTTTGTCCAATATCTCATGAACCTGTTGGCGGATGTGCTGAATGTGCTCAACGAAGCTATTTACTTTGTCAACTTCAGACTAGACATGAGTCAAATTGGCCTGAGTAGCTGCAAATGGCATGGCTACATCAATGGGACATAGTGGTTGGAATCCCAAGCCCACCTGAAAGGGGCTATGGCTGGTTGATTTGTGAAGAGCCCGGTTATAACTATGTTGTACATAGGGGAGGCTCTCGTCCCATGTGCATGGAAGCTTTGAACTGTACATGCGCAGAATGTGTACAATCATTCTATTGACGACCTTTGTCTGGCCATCTTTTTGGGGATGGAAAGCTATGGACTTGGTGAGCTTGGTGTCCAGAATTGACCAAAGGCTGGACAAAAATGTGTTGAGGAACCTAATATCTCGATCTAATATGATATACTGTGGGTTTCCAAAGTGCACCCACACTCATGCAAAGAAAATTTTAGCAGTGGCTTCAGCTGTGATATTCTTCTTGCAGGCCACCATAATGGCCATCTTCGAGAATCTGTCGACAAACATGAAAACATAGTCATTTACATGATTAGCGAAGGCAGGTCCGACATGTAATCCATGGATATGGATTCCCAAGGTAGACTAGGGGTAGGTAGCAGAGTATATAGGCCTTGCTTCTTGATGGTCGGTTTGGAAATGAAATAAGCAGTGCAAGATCTAATGTGCTTCCTGACATCCTTTCGAAGGTTTGGCCAATAGAAATACTTATTTACTACTGATACTATTTTCTCGACCCCGAAATTTCCAAAGACTCTACTATAGTGTGCTTCCCATATCATCTTGGCATGCTTGCTTGAAGGAACACAAAGGTGTCCTAGGTGACATAAAAGTGCATCTTGGAGGTAAAAATTTGGAACTTGTGTACCCCCCAAGAGTGCCTTGTATGTGTGGCCGAATTATGGGTCACTATCGTAGAGAAGTGGCCAATTATAATTCTCGTGCCCATAAGAGTTGAGAACGATGGTGAGTGCCACGGTCGATGGTCAGCTGAGGCAGTATGCAACATTATTGGTGCTCCCCTTCTTGTACTTGATGTTCAAATGAAATTGTTGTAGATATGTGGACCACTTCTGATGGCGATCATTCTGTAACTTCCCTTGTGTCTGTATGAACTACAGGGGTCAGTGGTCTATGTGGATGATTGTTTCCTTCCCCAAAATTTAATGCTTCCATTTTTGACAAGCTTGCACAATGGAATACATAAATTATTTATCATAAGTGGGATAATTTTGAATTGTGTCAGACAATGTCTCACTGTGATATGCCACAGGATGTCCACGTTGAGTAAGAACTACCCTAATAGCATAGTCAGAGGCATCTGTCTTGATCTCAAATGGTTGTTGCAAGTTTGGTAATGTGAGCACTGGGGCAGAATAGAGGTGATTTTTCAATTCTGTGAACACCTTCTATTGAGATTCCGACCAGAATAATTTTTCTCTGGCTCCCCCTTGGTGACTTGACTCAAGGGCCAAGTGATATGAGAGAATCCCAACATGAACCTACAGTAGAAATTAGCAAGACCCAAAAAGCTGTGAAGCTTTGTTATTGTGGTTGGGGCTGGCCAATCTCGAATGACTTGGATCTTGGTTGGATCCACATGCACCCCCCTTTCATCAATAATGTATCCCAGATATTGAACCTAGGTCATACCAAAAGTGCACTTGTCCAAATTGGCGCACAACTTGTGTTGCCGCAGTGTTTGGAGGACTTTTCGGATGTCGTGGAGGTGCTTTTCCCAAGTCTAGATGAAGATCATAATGTCATCCAAGTACAGCACTACAAATGAGTTGGTGAATGGCCGCAAGATGTCGTCCATCAACCTCATGAAGGTTGCGGGAGCATTCATCAACCCGAAAGGCATGACCAACCATTTTAGAAGGCCTTCATTGGCTTTGAAGGCAGTTTTACACACATCGGAGGGTTCGATTCGCACCTGGTGATACCCAGACTTCATGTCGATCTTGCTGAAATATTTCACCCATTTGAGTTGGTCGAGAAGGTCATTAATCTGTGGGATCGGGTACCTATTCCGGACAGTGATCTTGTTCAGTGCTTGATAGTCAATTCAGAGTCTCCACGTCCCATCCTTCTTCTGTACCAACATGATCAAGCTCCCACAGGGCGATGAACTTTGTCAGATGTAACCTTTCTGCAGCAGCTCCTGAATCTGCCTCTTGATTTCATCGTTCTCCAGAACAGAGCGCTAATAGAATGTTCCATTGGGTAGTGGCGCACTTGGGGTCAAATCAATTCGGTGCTTGACCTGATAGTGCAGGGGAACCCCTATGGGTGAGGTGAAGATGTCCCCAGACTCCTCCATAACCTTGTCCATTTGTTGTTGTCGTCCAAAGGATCCCTTTCTGGAGGTCATGACCACAGTATTCTTCTCTCCCTGGGGGCATATCATCAGGAAAACAAATTTCCTGTTTTGAGAAATGATCTTACTGCATTGTTTTACAGTAACCAAAGAGATAGTGGAGGCGGTGGTACCTCTGGTATCTTGTACAACTTATTTCCAAAAGTAGCAATAATAGCACGAGGCCGAGACTCATACACAGCGTGACGCTTCCAAAAGTGTGGTTTTCCTAATAATACATCAGAAACATCAATAGGATCAATGTCACATAATACCTCATCCATGAAGGGCTTGATGTTATAGGGAAGGCAACACTTCTGGCTGACGCGGAGATCTCGTCCTTGGTGAAGCAACCCGATGGTGTATGGATGTGGGTGAGTTGTGGTCGGAAATCCCAACCGCTTCATGGCGTCTACTGAAATGAGGTTCTTTTGGCTCCCATTTTTGAAAATGAACTGTATCGGGGAGCCCTTTAGCCACATCTAGGAGTGGAAGAGATGTTCCTCCTCCTATGGATCTTACGGTTCCTCCTTCTAGATCTTCATAGTGGAAACAGTGGCGTTGGGCTCCGTATCAATAATATCTTTCCCTTTGTCATTCCCCTTGTCAGGTTCTGATTCAGAGTCGAAGCATGCATCTGACTCAGAAGCCCTCATCTCGGCCACCAGCGACTGCTTGGCCCGGCACTCACTTGTGTTGTGAGTGGAGCTCTTATGAAACTCACACCACTTTCCCGTGTCCTTATTTGGCTTTGTGGTGTTTTTATTTGCTTGTGGCTCTGACAGGTTGTCTTGAGTCACCATGCCCTAGCTCTGTCCTTTGTTCTACGGTTTTGGAGCACCTTTCCCTTGCTTTTGATTTGCAAATCCAAAGTCTCGCTTATTCTGTTTGAATTTCTGCTCAATCTTGGTAGCATACCAGTATGCCGTACCAAGCAAGGAGATGTCAAGGAACTCCATTTCCTCCTGAATGTATCTATGTAGACAAATGCGATACTTTAGCACCAGATGTTTCTCTGAATCTTTGATACCAAACTTTGTGCGTAGGGTATGGAATAGATTCATCAGCTCATGCACATCTTGATCCCTTTGTTGCCGTAGCATGGTCCATTGTATGTACTTGTCCTCATAGCTCTCCACGCGATAGTATTGTTCCTTGATGGCGTCTTGGAAGTAATTCCAAGTGGGTATGGCAGAGCACAAAGAGGGTTCTATCTCATCCTTTTTCTCTTAGTAGGTTTCCCACCAGTCCTTGACATGGGGTGTAGCTTTGAGGACTGCAAAAATAATCTTCTCCCGGTCGGAAAAGTCATGAACCGAGAAATATCCTTCTAATAGATTCAACCATCTATCTACGGCATCTGCATCTATTTGACCCTCAAATATAGGAATTTCAAAATTTACTTGTACCTTAAAGGGAGTTGCACCTCTAGAGTGGCTGTTGGATGCAGATGCGCTGCTGGTGGGCAGTCGTTGAAGGATATGGGCAAAGTTATTCATCATCACGTTCCTTTGTTTTTTGAGGGCCTCCTCGAGCAATATTTTGATAGGATCTCCTACTCCTTCATCTTTCTTTTCATCCCCCATGGGCGTCCGTCGGGGTTTGCGAGGCTGATCTTGCAAAGGTTCCACCAGATCGAGTCCTAACTCCTTATACCCCAACCTCATTGGGGAAATGCAAAGAAGGATCGATAAAAAGCAGACCGATCTGATACCACTAATCCGGATTTATGCAGGAAGGAAATAGAATAAACATATAACCATAACTACAAAGATGCAGTGGAAATAACACTTCATTTCATTAATTTCAAAGAACTAAAATTTGCTTACAGACAGAATTGAAATAAACTAGCTAGGGCGCTGGTAGCTATCTCTAAGAAGAGATGTGGTGGCTACAAGCCTCTTAACTGAGTTACAATGAGGCTCAAGGGGCTATTTATTATTTATAAACAATGGAAATCCCTAAACATCCAAAACCCTAACCCTAGGAGATGAAGCACCAAAACTATGGGCCCCGTTTGGGTAAAATGGTGGTTCAACTTCTCAGGGACGTAACTTTGGCATACGATCTTCGTTTGACACGAACCATACCTCATTAGAAAGACCTATCTGAGGACTACAAATTTTGAGTGAGATACATCGGTCCGTGGACCCATGTTCCTCTCAGTTTTCCCAAAAACGTTTTTTAGGGCCTCAAAACGGCTCCAGAAGTTCAGGACCCGAAAAACTGCTAAAAATAGTAAGTTGTGCCAAAAATAAAAAACTAAAAGAGAAAATGGTGGGGCCCCAAGTGGAATAGGTAGGTGACCACCAATATCCACCTAGATCACAAACTCAAAATAAATTTTATTCTATTTTGAAAATGAAACTACCTTATGTACTTTAAAGTCAAATATAGTCTAAGAACGCATAAGGAAATCGACTAGAGAGGAGAAACACAACAAAATTTAAAAAGTAGTACACTAAATTACAAGCCTTTGTAGATTACTAGTGTGAAAATTTTTGATTAGAACCAATTTTATCATTAACTCTTAAATCTAATACTAAGAAAATAATTCAAATCGGAAAACTAATAAAATAAATATTTTTGGTGTTTTGAGTTTAATGATGAGCGTTGAACCTATACAAACAAAACAATGATGAGTAAAATAGAATAAAAAAAAAAACATTAATAATCCATGAAACATTCATCCATTTGAAAATTCAACATCTACATGAGATTATGACTCTTCAGGGGGGCCACCTATTGAGTGCAAGAAAGAAAGAACTCAAATCGTTGAGTGCAAGAATGAAAGAACTCAGATCAACGAATCAATCACCAACATATATAATTATAACATGAATAGAGTATTTGTATCTATGAAAGTAAAGTCTTGGATAGCAATAATTACAAACTAGAATGATTTTCTATTTCATTTTCTTTAAATAAATTATAATATCTCTAAAATAATAGCTTCAAAGAATTACAAGCTGATATCAAAATAGTTTTTCAATTGAAAACTAAATGTTTTAATCGAAATAGGAAATATGCTTCTCGAGACTTGATATAAGAAGACTAAATCATGATAATATTTCATATCAACACGTCATAATATTTTAATCCAATATTTTCTCATTCAATTCCATGCTCACTTGATGATGGAGTTATCTTCCTACAGATTATGTGTAAGGATAAACTGTTATAACCAAAGTTGACTTCTTGTTTAACCATCAAAATTCTTGAGTTGTATGATTTTTCATTTAAGCGTGATAGATGGATATCCATATGCTCGACATTTGGCATCCATCTGTGTCTTTTTTCTCCTTTAATCTCACAGGAACCAGTCTAACCATGGGTTGGGTTGTAGAAATTCTGATTAGCTACGGAATTTGCACATTTCGATATCCATAAAGATGTTTTAATTAAATTTAACAAAGAAACTATATATTACAATCTATCAATAAATGATACCTTTTATTATGCCTGAGCATATCCTAGATGACCTTATAGTTTGGAAATGTAGGAAAACTATATATGAAAAATATGGAGGTGATGGTAAGTGGATGTCAAAAAGAGCACAATTCTAGATCTCAACACCAATTGAGGAGATTTTAAAAGAGGTAGATTATATACCTTTTACATCAATAATACAAAAGGTATGAAAGATAAAATAATTGAAGAAGGAAATCCAACAGCTTGGGTTCTTAGATAAATATATATATATATATATATATATATATATATTTCTAAATTGGACTAATTCTATTAATAAAACATAGTGTACAGGTTGAAACTTGCCTCTCCAATTGCTATGCTAGCCAATTCCGTAGGTAGTATGGGTCAAAAAGACAAAAATTGACTGCCCTAGATGGGGAAACCAGTTTGAAAATCGTTGACCTCAATCGGGAAACTAGCATTGTCCAGAAACAACTAAGAGTTTGAAAAATTGTTCGGGAAATACATATAATCAGAGAAATTAAAAAAAACTGGGAGAATAAACCTCTCATTTATGTGGTCGAATATCATGCTAGGTGTCATGTTGTTGTGGTGGTGGCTCTTCAATGATTAGACACATGTATTCATCTAAAGAGTCATCAGCTTTCTTCAAATGCTAGGCGGCAGGTTTTGGCGTGGTAGCAGTGCAAACTAGGTTAGCGCTACCCTTTCTCCTTTCATCACCCGACCATTCAAGACTCCCACTACCACTGGCTTTGCTGCTAGAGGAGTGGGTTTCAGGCTTGACCAGTAAAGCTTCAGATTTCCGTGCAAGTTATGGAGGCGCTACAACGATTATGGATTTCCATGTTCACTTTCTGGAACCTTTGCCCACAAAACATGAATGCACTTCCTAGAATCTGACGGTGATTGTGGCTGTAAGACGAGGTCTTTCCATGGAGCAATCATAGTGGAACTGTGCAGAATTTTCTTCAGGAGGTAAGGAACGGGTGTCAGAGTGAATGGATATGCGAGGTCTATAGAACTAACCCCTTCCTCTACCATAGTGGCAACGCAATCTAATTCCTCCTCGACATGATAGAGCTGGAAGAAGCGCGGGGGAGGCTAGCGAGAGGAGGTGAGGAGGCAGAGTGAGTGATGGGGTCGGTGCACTGATGTTGCGAGAAGAAGTGATAGCAGGTTTGAATGAGTGAAGGAGAGAGCGAGAGACAAAAATGGAGGTCACAATTCTTCTTTATGTACAAGCGAGAGCTCAAAGCTAAGACAACAGAAAGACAAATGCGACAATAGGAGAATGGCAGAGAAGTAGGATGCAGAGCCATTAAGAAAATATCAAGGCGGCGAGCTAGATGAGCATTAAGACTAAGAGAAGAGGAAATTAAGGTGGTATGAGGTGAGCAGATGGCCAGGTTAAATGTTGCTGGATAGGCCCCATGCGTGGCCATGTGTCTAGGCCATGTGGCACATGATGGACCTGGCAACTCCTGCCTGCAATCAAACACCCACATCTCGGGGCGTAGCTTCATTTTTCACTAGTTTCGTGCATTCCTGAATGAGAGAAGCATCATTGATATTACCTAGAGGGCCCGAAAAGAGGGGGAGATCGTGCCCAACTCCTTTTTTTGCAATGAGATCTGCTACCTTGTTTGCAGAGCATCTGACATTCTTGAAGGAGATAGCCTGGTGAGTCTTGAGCCACTATTCATTTTTTTCAAACATTGCAGCAAGACGCCAACTATTCAAAACCTTGGAGGCGGAGGCTCCCAAGAGGAGATAAGTGGTCATGTTAATGAGAATTTTAGAGTTTCCTTCCACTTATAAGGGTAAAAAATTGTGCTCCTATGCAAATAAGAGTCCGTGCAAAATACCTTCCAGTTTTGCAGAATTGTTTGAGTCCTAGCCTATTGATACAAAGAATACCACAAGGGGAGTCCCTGCTGAGTCGTTGAATATGCCACCAAAGCCAGTTGCACCTAGATTTTCTTTAGAGGCTCCATCAAAATTCATCTTGATCAGTCCCCAAGTACGAGGAATCCATGATCTGGGTGAATCTGGATGATTGGAGGGGGTACGAGAGCTCAAAGGGAGATCGGGAATGGAAAGGTGCCAATTCGCCCAAATGATACTTTCTAGAGGCTGATTTGGGATGTCAAAGTCTTGCCAGTGATTCAATGCCAAATTTTCTTGTAGGTTGATGCACAGATTGGTCCAGATGGTATCCAAAGCAGTGATTTGATTTTTGAATATTCGCCTGTTCTGTTCCTTCTAGACTGACTAGATCAGAAACTTGGGAAGAAGGATCCAAAGAGTGTTAAGCAGCTTGCTGTTGAAAGGTTCATTAGGCCAATTCTTGAGAGTACTAGTAATGTCACCTTTGATTTTGCTAGATCTTCTGCATCTGATGTCTATTTTCTCCCATAGGTTGTTGGCCATCGTGCAAGTATCCATTACATGAGGTATATTTGAGTGTGCTCTAGACAGTTGGGACATCTTGAGGGACCTATAAATCCCGTCTTGAGAATACTGTCCCAAGTGAGAATCCTTTTATTTCTACATTACGGGAATTTTGAGGTATAAAATGGGCCTCCTAAGGAAATTATAAAATAATAGTGCAAATAATAAAATAAGATTGGATTACCTCATCAAATTTTAGAGGGAAAAAAGGAAAAACTACTTTTTCAACTCGTATTTTCAACTTACCTCCCTATGGGTTTACTCAAATTTCGAGTGGAAACACTTGATGGATGCAAAATTTTATTTCCCATTCAAGGGGTACCGATGTTGCATACTTTCGATGGACACTGCTACACGAAAAATGAGAAATACATGAAAAACGTGATTGTAAACATTTTTTTCATGTATTTCTCATTTTTCGTGTAGCAAGGTCCATCAAAAGTATCCAACATGGGTAGTCCTTGGATGAGGAATCAAATTTTGCATCCAACGAGTACTCCCACTCAAAATTTGAGTAAAAAATTAGAGAGATAAGTTGAAAATATGAGTTGAAAATGTAGTTTTATTATTTTATTATTTTTTAATATTTTTACTTTTTTACTCCAAAAATGTTGAATCATCCCCCATGGTTGACATAATTATCTTGAATCCTATTGGTTCTTATAAATTTTATTTTTTTTGTACATTTTTCTTAGGAGGCCCATTTTAGACCTCAAAATTCCCCTAATGAGGAGCCAAAGAAAAGTGGAAATCTTGGGCCAGATGCTTGGTCTCCAAATTTGGGTCTAGATCATGTCCTTGGGATCCTGAGTTGTGGAGAAGAGCAAGTGATAAGCTTCTTTGGTGGAGAAATTTCCATGAGGAGTATGGCCCCATCGAAGTATATCCTCCTTTTCTGAGCATCTGAACTTTCTTTTTCTTAACTCTTTATCAATCTCCTTGTATGTTTCTTCTTGCCAGTTCTCTTGCCATTGTATAGCTGGGATCCATTGGTGGTAACCAAATATGGGCATGGGTTTCCAGAAATTTTTAACTTGGTTATTCACTTGAGCTTGAAGAGCAGCTTGCCACAGGGGTATTTGGAAGAGATCTGCCAATTTGGGCATTTTCAGTCATGAACCCTCCCAGAAGCGAGCAAAGTGTCCTGATCTGACCTCCCAGAAACTATCCTCTTTGATGAGGGCTCTGTGTTGTTTGGCAGCATTCTAGATGAGAGAGCTAGAGTCCACTGAAACAAGTCGAATAAGATCTACGAGGGACCTGTTGTTGGCATATTTGGCAGTCCAAAGACAGGCCCAGGGAGTGTGAGGCTTGGATAGCCACATCCACAAAATACGTGCTCCCATGACGGCATTTCTATGGTGTGGATATCTCAACCCCAGTCCTCAATCTAGTTTTGGAGTGCATACAACTAACCATTTCACCAAAGCCCATTTATGATTTTTCCCCAATGTGCCCCAAAGGAAGTTACGTTGCAAATTTTTTATTTGTTTAAGAACCCATTTTGGCACTGCCAAAACAGAAAAAAGGTACAAGGGCATGGATTGAAGGACTGCTTTGATCAGGACAAGTCTGATGGCAATGTTAAGCGATCTATAGGTCCAAGTTGAGAGACAGGCCTCATGTTTGTCTAGAAGCTCTTTCCAAGAGGAGTGCTTAATTGTTGAATCAATGAGAGGAGCTCCAAGATATTTAGAAGGAAGAGAAGCTGTGGAGAAGCCGAGAATTGTGGCAATGTTGCGTTGAGCTAAGGCTGGAGTATTAAAAATGTAGATTTGAGATTTTCCAGCATTGATGGTGATGCTTGATGCTTCAGAGAAGATGTCTAGCAGAGTCTTGAAGGTGTTGGCTTCTTGAACTGAGGGATGACCGAACAACATGTTATCATATATAAACTATTGATGGGTGGTGGATTGATTGTCATGGATAGATATACCTTGAAGGAAGTGGTTATAGGTTGTGTGTTGGATGAGATGTCCTAGCCCTTCTTCCATAAGGACAAAGAGGAAGGGCGAGAGAGGGTCCTCTTGAAGAATACCTCGAGAGGGGGTGAAAGGGAGAGAGGGAGCCCCATTGATAAGAATGGAATAGAAAGGGGAAGAGATTAGGTTCATAATCCAGTGAGTCCAGTTTGGACAGAATCCAAAGGCTAAGAGCATTTGGTTGATGGATTCCCAACTTAGTTTATCAAAATCTTTGGATAGATCTATTTTTAAGAGCATAACTGCTTTCTTTAGATGCTTCAGGGAGTGAATGAATTCATCAGTGACAATGATCCCATCCAGGATTTTTTGTCCTTCCACATAGCGTGTATGTTCTGGGGAGATGAGCATAGGGAGAAGGGGTTTGAGCCTATTGGAGATGACTTTGTAGATCAGCTTGTAGAAGACATTACAGAATGTTATTGGTTTGTACTTTTCTGGAGTGACAGAGTGCTCTTCTGTGGGGATGAGGGCTAGAAAATTTGCATTGAGAGATGTGAGAATCCAATGCATACTTCTAGATTACTCTACTAAGTCCTATACCTCCATGTTGATGTGTTCCCAGAAGTAGTGGAAAAAATTGGAGGTGAAGCCATCAGGACCACGAGCCTTGCCATATTTGAGCTAAGCCATTACATTTTCCACTTCTTGGAGGGAGAGAGGTTTGAGTGACATTTGATTATGGTCCTTAGTTATGAGCTTGGGGATGTGTTGTGTAATATTGTTGATTGCTTACTTCTTATAGCCCAGAGGCTCCTCAAGGATGTGCTTGAAATGACTAACGAGTTGTTTTCTATGTCTTCATGCTCCTCTAGCCGATCCCCTTGACTGTTGTTGAGAAGGGAAATTTGGTTATGCATTTGTCGCTGGATGGTGGAGAGATGAAATAATTTAGTATTCTTATCCTCTTCTTTGAGCCAACAGATCCTTGACTTCTACTTCCATAGAATTGCCTCTTGCATTCGTCTCTCATCCAATTTGGTAAGGAGGATATTTTCCTCGGATGCTATTGAATATGATCTTCCCTCTTTGATGATGCACAGCTGTAACTCAGAAATTTTCTGCTCCAATTACTTCTGATGCTATAAGATGTTCCCAAAGGTGGTGTGATTCCATTTCTTGGGTGTATACTTGAGATTTTTTATTTTTTTCTAAAATTGAAACATTTTGGAGCCAACAGGTGGTGTAAATCTTCTCCAACAAGTGGTAACACAAATATTTTAATTCCGTGTGAGAAAACCAAAAGGGTTCAAACCAAAATGGTCGATTGTTAGTTCCTCCTGGGTGCGACCATTGCAAGAGAATGGGCCAGTGATTTGAACTAGCTAAAGTAAGTATTGAGGAGTGGATGTCACCTCCCAAATGAATTACATTGCCTGAGATGACAAAACAGTCCAATCTTAAGGCTATCTGATGTGACCCTGATCTTTTATTGTTCCAAGTGTGCATCCCATTGTAGAAAGGAAGATAAATCAACCAGATTATTTGAATGAAATATTTGAAGCTAAGACTATCCATCTGAAGCTTGGATCTACCTCCTTTCTTTTCCTCGAGCTTAGTGATCATGTTGAAATCACTGCCAACAATCCAAAGTGGATGGCGTCTAGTGGAGTTGAGGATGTCCAAGGTGTCGAGTAGGGCTACTTTCTGAAGAGGGTATTGAGGGGAGTACACATTAGTGATGTTACCATGGATGTTGGAACCTATCAAGTGGAAGGATTCTTGAATGAAATTATGAGACGTGTGAATGTCAGAGAGGGAAATGATCTATGGATCCCAAGGTATGGCTAAGCCACCCGAGGTTCTTGAGGCATCAACAACTATGGTACTGCATCCATACCATATCTTGGTGATGATTGAGTTGAGGGCAATACTGGTACATTTATTTTCCTGCATAAAGAATACATAAGGTCTTTCTTGCTGAATCATGTTCTTGATCATTCGCTGCTTGGCGGGGTTGTTGAGCCCTCGAATTTTCCATGAGGTGAGCTTCATTGAGAACCTTTGAAGATTGTCCAGAAGAACTTGGTCAGCTTGGGATATCGCCCAGATTCGACAAGAATTTCTACTAAAATGATCGTTCTTTGCAGATCTATTCCTCGCCCTCTTTTCTTTGACACTTTGATTTTTTTTTTTCCATCCCAAGGTCTCCCTGGTTGAATACCCAAGGATTGGTGTTGTTGTGCCCAAAAGAGTACTACTTCTAGGCTTTCAATCTCTCGGGAAAGTATCTTGTCATACTTCTTTTGTTTGCATGCCATCTCTAAAGCTAAGATGTCCAAATCTCCTAGATCAATACTCTCTGGTCCTTCTTCCATATGAGTAGGCTAATTCATTTCTATTGTAGATTCTTCTTTATGAGGATCCATCTGAGAGTTTTCATCGATTTCCATTTTATTGGGATTCCAGAGGACTAGGGCCTTGTCTTTATTGGGCTGACAGGTGGAACCCTGTGGATCAAAGTGAGAGTGAGGGGGTGGGTATGATCAGAGGAGTGATGAAGGAGTCGGGAATGGAATATTTGGGCATATCAGATGAGGGGTGTGAGGATTAACCTTCTAATATTGGTCGATTAGCAAGGATATCGAAGTTGTTAATGGTGGGAGGGGTGGGGGAGGCTTTGGGGATAGCATTCATTTTCTTTGTGTGCTTTCTACAGTTGGGGACTTTGATGAAGCCTTCAGCATTAGTATTTTTAGGGCTAGGGGTAGGTCTAGGAGGTTGGTTTAAGGGGAAATTCCTGAATAGATGGCCATGTTCAAGGCATTTTCGGCATCGAAAAGGGACATGCTCATAATATATGGTTTGAACCCATTGAAAATCATCATGAAAGAGACTTTCCAAATCTGTTAGCGCTTTAGCTAGATGCATGTATACATAGGTCCTTGCATAATACATGTCTCTTCTGAGTTTGGTTTCTTCAGCTATCTTGATGAACTCTCCCAGTCCATATCCAATATATTTTAGGGAGTCCTCGTCCTAGTATTGCAGCAGCATTGAATACATTCTGATCCAGACTGGTGCCCAATTTAAGTCCTCCTTCTCTGGGTTGAATCTTTCAACCCAATCTCTGAGATACAAGCCTGCTGATTTGAAGAAATAAGGACCATCATCTAAGATGTGATTTCTTTCCTCGAAGATGGAATTGAAGAAGCCCTTTGGTCCCAACTCAAGAGTGACATGTCCCTTTGGTTTCCATTTCGAAGCGATTCAACCTTGGAGAGCTTCTTCTGCAGGCCAGAAGCCTATAAATTTGCCAATAAGAGCATGGTATTTCATGTACTCTATCTTTGCATTGATGCGATGACTTGGAAGGTTAATTTTTTGGTCATCGGTGGCTATTCGAAAGCATGTGGTAGAGGAGGCTTTCTTCTACTCCGTAGATGCATTGTGACTCTCCGGTTTGTCGTTATGCTCAGGGTTTGGATATACCTGCGTCCCTGCAGAGTCAGAGGATGGGATATGAGCATTCGAAGCCGTATTGGCAGTGTCAGAAAGGGAGTTTTCAGGAGGGGGTTTATAATTTCCCCTCCCATTGGGGCTGCCATTAATGGAGAGCAAAGTTAGGTTGTGAGGGAGTGCTGCGAGGATCACATGGTGCCACCGTGAGAGTGAAGGAGAGCCTTGACGGCTCCCATTGCAAGGTTGTAGAAACCCTAGGATTCCATAGGGGAGGCTTCGGCCTAGAGCAGCGCTAAAAAAATCTGAAGTACCAATCAGTATTGAAAATATTAGATAAATATATTAAGTGAAAATGAAAAACTTAAATCTATTTTTAAAAACCTACAGAAGGATAAAAAAGAGCTAAAGACTGACAAGAAATTGATAGCCAGGAAAGCAAACAAGTGGAATGGAGGAGTCAGGAGGGATAAATAAGGAATGAAAGGATGAAGGTAAAATTTAACATACAAAAATAGTGGAATGAAACCAAGACTTATAGTTTAAACATTTTGTTTGATACCTCAAAACAAGTGAAAATTGATGTAGTAATTTTAGTTTATTTTTAAATTGTAGAAGAAAAAAAATTTTGAATGCAGCATGAAGATGTTGTTGCATAAGGACATGCAATATCCTTTACATGAGGTAAATTTTGTGTCCCTATTTTTACTTGTTTTTTAAACTTCTCTTCTTCAATTCTGTTCCCTAAGTATGAACCTTACGATATTTTATACCTCATTTTCAGTCATTTTTCACTAAAACCTATCATTTTTGCGATAATACATTGAGGAAGGATTTTGAGGTAAATTGTTTTATTTTATGGTTATTTCATCTATTTATTTAATGTTTTAAATTATAAACTATTTCATAAAAAATTGGTATAGGAATATCTAATTTTGTAGCGATTACATACTTGTAGCTAAAATTGTGGCAGAGTTATCATTCCATATCATCATGATGACCTAAAACAATAAACCCTGAGATCAAAAATGTTACAAAATGGTTGAAGATGAATATATATTTGATATTTAGGTCAAACACAGAGTTAGACACATTGAAGAGTACAATCGACAACCATGTCAATGGAAGAACAATTCGATTTTGTGGGAGTGCATCAATTTTGATCTTAAGAGGATGAATAGAGGATCACGCCAAGGAGTTTATCCATAGATTTTTGGAATGATCTGTCAAAGAATTATTTGGAAATAATTAGCAAAAAGCAATTTTCCCAAAATACTCTATTATGTATATTTTAGTTTGATATATATATATATATATATATATATATATATATATATATATATATATATATATATATTATATCGTATATAAGGACCCTGCAAATTATTGTAAAGCATAGTAGTGGTGGTGTATCATATCAGTCCCTTTAATTCAATAGTTTTTATTACATATTATTGTTTCCATGAATTAATACAAAAGTAAGTATTTTGGGTTTACTATATGATTTCAGCCTAAATTGGTACATGTTGAGTCAAGTGTAATTATGTAGGATTTTTGGAACAAGGACCTATAATAGGAGGGACCACTACATAAGTATGTTCATTTCCTCTTTAAGGTCTTAATTTTGTTCTATTTATAATTATAGTTTACTTTTTAATTACTAATTCGATTCTATTTTTTTAGTTAATTATATGTTAATAATTTCATTACTATTATACTACCTACTTTTGAATTTGATATGGTTTGCAACTTGATCTACATGAAACTAAATCTAGATTCATAATTTGAGAAATTTCTTCATTATGATTACATAAGTTTCTTATGATTAATAATTTTAATAGAGATCATAAGAGTGATTTATGTATTATAGATCAAAATAGTTTTTGTAGATTAGATTGGTTTTTGTAGTGAATGATCCAGTTAGAATATAAATTTATCATTAAATAACCTTTGTTTGTAAAAAACTAATTCCTACAGTGTATATGCTTCGTAATACTATGAGTATGGATTGATAATTTAATGAAAGGAATTTACAACAACTAAATTACTTGGGAACAATTTCATAATGGCCAACCATAGTTAGCGATGGCCAAACATGACAATATATAGTCTTCATTGTCAAGAATGTTGAAACATGTTTAATTGACATGTATCAACCCTTTTAATTTGGTTCAAATATAAAACGTGGTCGACCATGGCCAACCACATTATAAATGGGGTTAAACCTTGTTTAGCCATGGTCAACATCACCAACATAATCAACCAAGGTCAAACATGGGAAAACCATGTTCAACCATGGTCTACATCGTCACCCATAATCGACCATGGGTAACATGGTTGGCGATGGTCATCGATGCTCAACATGGTCAATCATATTTATTTGTAGTTAAGTGTTCACAAACATGGTCAGCTATGTTCACCCATAGTTAGCCAGAGTTGACCACATTCAACCATAGTCAAACAAGCTCAACTACGAAAAATCATGGTCTCCATGGTCAAACACGATCAATAGGTTGAACCTTAGTCAAACATAACAAACCATGATTGAAAAAAAAATCAACAATAGTCAACCATGACCACCATGGAAAATTTTAAGGATGGAAAATTATCTCGAAGTTTAAAAACATTGGCAAATCTCACTAGTCCCTAATATGCAAACTATAAAATGTTTATTGATGTATTTGTAAAATTATTCATATTTGTAATTATTTTATATATATTCTCTATATAATTTCGGTGATTTTTAAGGTAAAATAATTTATATTATAAAATTTGGGTGAATCATCTTTATAAAAAATGAAAATTGGTGAATCGTTTTTTTGGAAATATCATGGAAAATTAGCCTGCCTCCAAATATTAGCCCCTAAAATTTTCCATGATGGCCACCATGGTCAATTATTTTATCATTGATAATTGACATGCTTAACCATATTCAAACATAGTTAAACTTTTCCAATGATTTTCACCTATAGTCAACCATAGTTGAACATATTTAACCATTCTCTTACAATATCATCCAATGTCAAACATGGCAACCATGGTTAAACATCAACAAGAAGTTCACCCATATTTAACCATGTTGATCCATGGTCAAACCAACTAAAAAATGGTCAACCATGGTTGACAATGGTCATGCATACTCAACAATATTTAACCATATCCAACCATTGTCACAAATCATTAATTCTCATCAACCCTTGGTCGAGCATCGCCAACAACTGTTGATATTAATTAACCATAATAAACCATGAACAAACTTATTTATCCATAGTCACCCATGTTTACGCCCCAACAACCATAGTAAACTATGATCAACCTTCATCAAACATGACCATACCTAACCATAGTCAACCAAAATAAACAATAGTTAATAAGAAACGTCATTCTAATTTGATGAATAATAAACATCATTACAATGTGATAAACAATCAATGTCATCACAATGTGATGAATAATCAACATCATCGTATTATGAAAAAAAATAAACACCATTGTAATGTGGCAAACAAAAGCCATTGTTAACCATAGTTGATCAAAGACAACAATAGTCAATAGAAAACTTTGACATCAAAATGTAATGAATAATAAACTTCATTGCAATGTCATGGCCATCAAGCAATGGCATAGTGTGAGCAAAAACAAACATTGTCACATCATGAGGAAAAATAAAAATCCTTGTAATATGATGAACAATAAACATCATTGCAATGTGATGAACAATAAATGTTATCACAATGTGATGAACAATAAATGTTATAACAATGTGATGAACAATAAACATCATTACAATGTGATAAATAATGTTTTAATGTGACAAAAAAATAGATGTTTTCACAAACTAATGAGTAGAAACTGATTTTAGAACGTGCCAAACCACAAATGGTGTTGTAATCTAATGAATAATAAATGTCATTGCAATGTGACAAATGATAAACAACATCATAATGTGATGAATAATAAATGTATTTTTAATGTGATGCACAGAAAGCGATTTCAAGATGTAATGAACATCAAACATCATCACATTGGACAAAAAAATGATGTCACAATGCAACAAACAAAACCACTGATAATCATGGTCGACAATGATCTTCCCTTGTTTGGATGAGGTCAAAAATAGTCAACTATGGTCATATGTGATCAAGCATAGTCAATTGTAGGCAATAAGGTAAACCATGGTCAACATGGTCAATATTGACAACCATGTTAAACTAAAGTAAAACATGGCCCAACCATGATTAGAAATGGTATAACTGGTTAAAAATGGTTAACCATGGTCAACCATGGCCATCATGGTCAAGATCGCCAACCATGCTCAACATGGGCATCATGGTTAGCCATTGTTAGCCACAATAATCTATAGGTAAATGTTGACAATCCATGTCTACCATGTTTATACATAGTCAACCATATGCTAACCATAGTCATTCATGGTCAAATAAGCTCAACCATGGTCAAACATGGTCAACTGAGCTCAAACATGGTCACCAAGTTTAACCATAGTTTACCTTGTTAAACCATGTACAAACAAGCTCGACCATGGTCAATAATGTTCATTCATGATCAACCACAGTTAACCATAGTCAACCATGAGCTCATCTATTGTTGAACTTAGTGACCATGGTACAACATTAACAACAAGTTAACCAATAGCTGTCAACCATGTTGATCCATGGTGAAAGCAACTCAATAATGGTAAACCATGGTCATCCATTCTTAGCCATATTTAACCATAGTTAGCCATGGTCAACCCTTATCAGAAATGGCCAATATTCATCAACTCTTTTTCAACCATGGTTATCCCTGATCACCATTGTTAACCATGGTCAACCATCATCAACAATGTCAACCATTTGATCCTCCCTAACTATAATCAACCATGGTTAACCATCATGAAACATATAATATATTCAACAATATTTAAGCCTCAATAACCATAGTCAACCCTAATAAAACATATCTTGACCATATCTATCCATAGTCAACCACAAGCGACCAAAATAAACCATAATTAGTAATAAATTTCATCATAATGTGATGAATGATAAACATCATCACAATGAGACAGATAGTAATCGGTATCACAATGAAATGAACAATAAACATCATCATAATGTGATGAATAGAAAATTTTATTACAACGTGATGA